>JAAGEH010000413.1:2585282-2614628 GCA_011751065.1 Lasiurus cinereus | reverse complement strand
GTCAAGGGCACGTACATTGCTTGTGGGTCTCATTGATGTTTCTAACTTTCTATCCCTCTCCCTTCCTCTCTGTGAAAAAATCAATAAAATATATTTATATTCTTAAAAAATGGACTGGAGAAATGAAACAAAGACAAAGAATCAGGGAGAGGGGGGTACAGACACAGAGGCAGAGGAGCAGTGAGCAGACTGTCGTGCTGCAGCAGGAAGGCAGGGGAGGGTGGGGGGAGGGGCTGTAGGAGAGCAACCGAAGGACGTGTATGCATGTGTGTAAGCATAGCCAGTGGATACAGGGCATGGCCGTGGGGGGTAGGAGTTAGGGGGAGGACAGGTGAGGGCATGTACTGGGGGAGGGAAGGCGAGGAGGTGGTCAATAGGAAAAAAAAAAAAAGGAGACATATGTACTGCTATTTGTAATACTTTAAACAATAAGAATATATATAAGTTATATATAAAACAACTGGCTGCAAGCAGCGCCCGCCGCTGGGAGAAGAGCTGACTTCTCGGGGGTGCACTCCGATGATGCTGACAGCAGACTAAGCAGGTCCCCTACGTTCAGCGCAGCCGCCTACGAACCAAAGGCCTTTCCCGCCCAGAGCCTTGCTGGAAGGGGGACAACCGGGAGCGGCCGGCGGCCCCCCATTCCCCAGGGCAGATCCTCTCAAAACCGGAGACCCGGCCGGGGAGACAGAGAGAAGCCACGCGGAAGAAGGAAGAGAAGCTGGAGCCAGGGACATAGGCAGGCCACACCTGGGCCTCCACCCCGGGGGCCAGGAGCCCCACACCGCGACGGCTTTGTGCTCCCCAAGCCCTGGAAACCCCCGCGTTTAGAACATTCTTCCTGGGCCTGGAAACCCAAGGCAGGTGCACCCCGAGGGAGTGAGCACCGTTTTATTAGCTATTTACACTGTGAGAGAGAGAGGCAGCTTTCAGGAGGCAGAGTATCTGGCTTCTTTTTTTTTTTAATATATTTTTTATTGATTTTTTTACAGAGAAGAAGGGAGAGGAACAGAGAGTTAGAAACATCGATGAGAGACAAACATCGATCAGCTGCCTTCTGCACGCCCCCCAATGAGGATGTGCCCGCCACCAAGGTACATGCCCTTGACCGGAACCGAACCCGGGACCTTTCGGTCTGCAGACTGACGCTCTATCCACTGAGCCACACCGGTTTCGGAGTATCTGGCTTCCTAACAGCGGTGAAAGGGGCAGAAGGGAGACTGGACACACAGCGGACTGCTCAGTGGGCACCTGGCTCGCCCTGACTGCTCACAGAGGCTAACTCAGTGGTTCTCAACCTTCCTAATGCTGCAACCCTTTAATACAGCTCCTCAGGTGGTGGTGACACCCAGCCATAAAACCATATTCGTTGCTGCTTCATAATTGTAATTTTGCTCCTGTTATAAATCATAATGTAAGTATCTGTGTTTTCCAATGGTCTTAGGGGAACCCTGTGAAAGGGGTTGAGACCCACAGGTTGAGAACCACTGGGCTAACTGAAGAGCAGCAAGCTGGTAGGCAGCCATCCGTACCCATCCGGGGACTTGATGCCAACCGGGGGGGATGCAGCAGGAACCAACTTTCCAAAGCAAAGCAGTGGAAACAAAGGGACATAGATATCCACACACATAATGCAAATCTGTGGGCAGTTACACGCCAAAGAGTATCACCAACGTGGAAGCGGATTAGCAATAAGTTACCATGTCACTATTGATAAAAAAAACAAACACAGGTTCGGCCAAAATAGGTGTGGCGCAGTGGAGAGAGCGTTGGCCTGTGGACTGAAAGGTCCCAGGTTCGATTCCGGTCAAGGGCATGTATCCTGGTTGCGGGCACATCCCTGTAAGGGGGCGTGCAGGAGGCGGCTGATCGATATCTCTCTCTCATCCATGTTTCTCTCTATCGCTCTCCCTGCCTCTCTGTAAAAAAAATCAATAAAATATATTTTAAAAAAACCAAACAGGTTTAACTGCTTACCTGGTTAAAATTAACTCTTTTTTTTTTTTTAATTCATTTTAAAATGTCATCACCTGAGAGCAAATTTCAACGCTGGCCCGGGGCTGCCAAGATAAGGAATGACCAGACCCATCCCACCCCTGACATTTCTATGCACACAATCAAGTGCGTCTTTTAAAATCGAGACGCACTTGGTGCATCTTCCCAAGTCTCGCTTCTCCTTACTTTTTAAAAATTTGACAGCAATGATGCAGCCCAACCCCACATGGGAGGAAGGCAACCCAGTCGTTGTCAAGAGACTTGTGAGGACTTGTGAATTTCTCCGGTTCTGTGTCCTAGTAGAAGTTCAAGTACGGCTTGGTTTTGACTGAAACCCTAACCTTGCTTTACGGAACCCCACACGCCGCCTCTGCCTGACCATGCACAGCTGGGGAGCAGTTTTAGAACCGGCCTCCTGGTTTTGGGGGACGGTTCTGGCGATGCCTGCCAGTTGGCCACCGGCTGCGCTTGGCTCTCTCCCCGGTGACCTCAGCCCCAGCCTCTGCTGACTTCACTGCCCTCCAGTGTCACTCCCATCGCAGGGACAGCCGCTTCCTCTGAGCAGTTCTGTTTCAGTCTTTCTTCTTTCCCCACCAACAATACGTCGCGCGCCACTTAAAATGCTTCAACTGTCACCCACTGTATTCCTGGGCCAGCCCTGCAAGGTGGGTATGTTTACGTTCATTTCTTTCTTTCTTTTTTCTTTTAAGAAATTATTTTTTATTTTATTTTTTATATATTTTATTGATTTTTCACAGAGAGGAAAGGGGAGAGATAGTCATAAACATCAATGAGAGAGAGACATCGATCAGCTGCTTCCTGCATGCCCCCCACTGGGGATGTGCCCGCAACCAAGATACATGCCCTTGACCGGAATCGAACCTGGGACCTTTCAGTCTGCAGGCTGACGCTCTAGCCACTGAGCCACACCGGTTTCGACATGTTTACGTCCATTTCAAAGATGAAACAACCGAGGTGGAGACCGAGCCAGGACCCCAGGCCAGACAGTCTGGCTCTAGAGGGGGTGGGTGCTCTCCACCCCGGCATTCCTTCCCCCCTTCTATCAGGACTCCGGGCAGGTCCAGTTCTGACGAGGATGTGGAACTTACTTTCTCTGCGAATGCCAATGAGAGAAAACCCCACAGAACGGTGGCGTCCTAAACCGGTGGCTTCCCGGCCCACAAATGTCGCAGTTCAATGGGCATCTTAAGTGGAACAAAGACTCTCCTAGAGACATTTCAAGTTACTTGTAACGTGAGTGTTTGTTCTCTCTGGTTGTCTTTTTTATTTTTATTTTTTAATATATTTTATTGATTTTTTACAGAGAGGAAGGGAGAGGGATAGAGAGTTAGAAACATCGATGAGAGAGAGACATCAGCTGCCTCCTGCACGCCTCCTACTGGAGATGTGCCCTCAACCAAGGTACATGCCCTTGACCGGAATCAACCTGGGACCCTTCAGTCTGAAGACCTAGGCTCCATCCATTAAGCCAAACCGGTTTGGGCACTCTCTGGCTGCCTTTCAGCTCCAGGAGGCTGAATGGATTCCAAGGGAGAGGTGTATTCCAGCCCGTTCACATTAGGATGACAATTGGTCAAGCTGGTTATACCTTTAGTGGAAAGCTTCTCCCCTTCCCGGTGGTTTGCTCTAGTTCAGTGGTTCTCAACCTGCCTAAGGCCGAGACCCTTGCATACAGTTCCTCATGGGGTGGTGACCCCCAACCATGAAATGTTGCTACTGTGATGCATCGTGATGTAAATATCTGCATTTTCCCATGGTCTTAGGCGACCCCTGTGAAAGGGTCCCTCGACCCCCACAGGTTGAGAACTGCTGCTCTACTTGTGGAGTGTTTATCTTTACCGGGAAGGTTGCACTAGAAGTGAGACAGGCCCAGCTGTGTGTGTTGAGGACTTTGATGCCAGTCATGTACATGTGAGTTACTAAGGAGCTCATCAATGAGGCATGGGCCAGGTGCAGGCTGAGCTAGTCCAGCAGATTTAAAGGGCCAGTCCTTTAGGGATTAAAGGTTCATTTCGGCCCTTGGATTTATAACAATCTCTTTCCTCTGGAAGTCAAACATCAAGGAATGGAAATGTCTTCAGGCAAGGTAATATATTAACATTAGCTGAAAAATGCAAACAGAGCCTGGCTGGGGTGGCTCAGTAGTTGAATGTCATCTTGTGCACCAAGAAGTCACCCGTTCAACTCCTGGTCAACACATGCCCAGTTGCTGGATTGATCAGCAGTAGTGGGTGTGCAGGAGGCAGTAGGACAGTGATTCTCTCTCTCTCTCTCTCTCTCTCTCTTCCTCTCTCTCTCTCTCTCCCTCTCCCTTCCTCTCTGAAATCAGTAACAAATATATTTTAAAAAACAAGATTAAAATAAAGGATTATCGATGTAAGGTATTTGGAAAAGTAACCAGGAATAGTATGTCAAAGAATAAAATGTCAAAGAAGACTTCATCCAACCTCAACCTACCACAGGTTGGTACTTTTTTTTTTTTTTTTCAAACCATCAGTAATCAGCTGCAGTTTTCCTGCAAACTGGTTCATCCATTACCATACCCAGTTGAAAAGGTGATCGTATGACTGAACACGATTGGGCTGATTTGAATGTACAAGTGCCCCCACAAATGAACAACATCCCAGGTAAGCAATAAAAAGGTTCTGCTTTCTCTTTGCTTTTAAGGCGGCGGGCCGACCTTCTGGTATCTTAAGATGTGCAAATAAAACCCTGTGTTTATCTTATCTAGCCTTTTTTTTTTTTTAAATAAAACAACAGCTTAAAAGGAGGCTGCTTGGAGGGAGAAGGAAGTGCCTGCCTGTCACCAGTCACAAAAGTCCAGGTATCCACAATAAAACAGCAAATTCCTTTTGAAGAGAGAGAGAGAGAGAGAGAGACAGAGAGAGAGAGAGAGAGAGAGAGAGAGAATGCCTCCACTGGGAGAGAAAACCTTGGGAAGTGACACTCACTCAGCCCCTCGTCCTCCTGGGAAAGATGCTTCCTCTCTCCC
This sequence comes from Lasiurus cinereus, assembly GCA_011751065.1. Taxonomy (NCBI): domain Eukaryota; kingdom Metazoa; phylum Chordata; class Mammalia; order Chiroptera; family Vespertilionidae; genus Lasiurus; species Lasiurus cinereus. The sequence goes on along the minus strand of JAAGEH010000413.1, from coordinate 2,609,620 downwards.
TCCTTATAAAAACCTCTGCCTCATGGGAGATCTTTGGGTGGGTTCTGAGGATTGGTAAAAGCCCCCCTGTCTTCTCGACCCGCCGGCACTCGAATAAACCTCTTTCCTTTTACCAGCACGTGTCATGATGTGGAGGCAGGCGGCCGAATCCAGATGTTCGGTTACACAAGCCCAATATTATTTGGTAATTCTATTCTAGGAAGCATGTCCAGAGAGTCTGTGGTTTTACACGCTATTAAATCCACCCACACAACCTAAATGCAGCAACCAGGGGCAGACTCAGAAAAAAAACAGGCAGATCTCAGAATTTCCCAAGGGAACATTCATGCACTCCAGCGTCTGCTCCTTTCTCCTCATGGTCAATGTGACTGGCTACAAAGACTTTTATAACACACACACAGACACACACACACACACACACACACACGCACGTTCCCTCACCGCCCCTTCTCAACTCACTCGGAATCTTGGCTTCCGTCCTGACCGGGTCATCCAAATGGTCACCAGTGGCAGGAGTTAGCGGTCCCAGTGGCCCCTTTCCACTGGATTCCACTCTGTCCCTCTGCTGCTTTGCTGGTGGGCGCTTGGACAGACAGGAGCAGAGCGAGGGCTCGCGATAGGCCAGGCACAGAAGGTCACCGGGGCAGAGAGCCCGAGGTGCCTCTTGAAGGACAATTTGTAAGCTGGGACTTCCCCCCAGGGTGACCTTCCCTTCCCTAGCGTGTCGCTCGCCGATGGTCAGGTGATTTGGACCCCCTGACCTTTCCCCCCTGGAGATCACATCTAGGCCTCAGTTGGAAGAAAGCTCCAGGCTCAGAAAAGCAGCCAAACCTGACCTCAGGACCAGCTGCGTTGGATAATGACCCGTGCCCTGCTTCCCACCGTCCATCCGGGGAGACCTGGACGCTTAAACGACACACCTGGAGAGCTGCTCAAGAGAGTCCCTTGGGATCGTCCCTCTAAAATCTCCACCCCTAAAGCCCTTCGGAGAGGCCCCCCATACAACCTAAATGCAGCAACGAGGGGCAGACTCAGAAAAAGAGCAGGCAGATCTCAGCATTTCCCAAGGGAACATTCGTGCACTCCACTGTCTGCCTCCTCCTCCTCGTGGTCAACGCGACTGGCTACAGAGACTTTCCACTGGATCCCACTCTGTCCCTCTGCTCCTTGGCTGGTGGGCGGTTGGACGGACAGGACCTCTTCCTCCTGGGAGCACAACTGTGTCCTTCCTTCCCCTCCCCCCCCCCATTCTCCCAGGTGGGTTACCATAACCTTCCTCACCCCCAAGCTCCTGGGGCCCTTCCTCTGCCTCTAAAACACCTTCCTAAGCCCATCTCGTCAACAGCTTCGACCACCTCTGTGATTTTCCAAATAAACGCTCTCTCATCGCTGGAGTCCTGGCTCGGAATTCATTCCCAGCGGGAACTCAAGTAGCGAAGGTGCTTCCGGTCCAATCCCCACCCGTCTGGTACCTGATGCCATTCTAGCCCTACCACACCTTTTTTTTTTAAAATAATTTTTTAAATATATTTTATGGATTTTTTACAGAGAGGAAGGGAGAGAGATAGAAAGCCAGAAACATGGATGAGAGAGAGACATCGATCAGCTGCCTCCTGCACACCCCACACTGGAGATGTGCCCGCAAGCAAGGTACATGCCCCCGACCGGAATCGAACCTGGGACCTTTCAGTCCGCAGGCCGACGCTCTATCCACTGAGCCACACTGGTCTTGGCCCTACCACACCTTTGAGGCAGTTGACCGCTTCCTTCTTCCAACACCCAGGAAACCGATGGGTTTGCTGGCACTTGCAAGCAGACACAGGGCTGGAGAAGTAGCCGGAGGATGGGGCCTTTCTCTCACACTGGCTGCCCATCCAGTAAGACGCCCGTGTAGCCGGCCCCCCTCCAGCCCGGCTCCCCTCCACTCTCAGAGCAGAGAGCACGCTTTTGATTTTTCTTTTTTCCATTCATCTCTCAGCTCCTCATGTAGTGGTGACCCCCAACCATAAAATTATTTCCTTTGCTACTTCATCACTGTCATTTTGCTACTGTGATGAACTGTAATGTAAATATCTGATAGGCAGGATGTATTTTCATTGTTACAAATGGAACATCATTAAAGCATAGGGATTAATCACAAAAACAATATGTCATTATATGTTGTGAAATATTTATTTCTAATGACAAATAAATGAAATGTTGTCTTGAATCGTGGTGTAGCATGGACAACAGTCTTCCTAGGACAACAGAAAACGACATGACTACACTTTGCTACACCGAGGAGCGGTGTGTTGGTTCCTAAGACCATGGGAAATAGGTGTTTTCCAATAGTCTTAGGCGACCCCTGTGAAAGGGTCATTCGACCCCAAAGGGGTCTCGACCCCCAGGTTGAGAACAGCTGTTATAAAGACACATAATGAGCCCCACCCTGGCTCCAGGCTCTCCTTAACTGTTTTTTTTTTCTGCCTTCACTGTCTCACCGCCAATCAGGGAAGGACAATAGTGTGAAGATAAGCTGTGAAGGACAGCTGTGCCCTGGGCAATGCCTCATCCACAGTCCCCACTGGACAGGGGTCCGTACCAGAGAGACAGAAGCCACCAAAAGAGCTCCCAGAGGCTGGACCAATGGGAGCTCCAAAATTAATGACAACCCAAAGCATAAAACAAATACCCAGGAGTTTTACTGATCCAAATAAATAAATGATTACACGTACCGTATTTTCCGGCGTATAAGACGACTTTTTAACCCAGGAAAATCTTCTCAAAAGTCGGGGGTCGTCTTATACACCGGGGTGTCCTCTGATAGGGCAGGTATATCCCAAACTCTATATTTTAACTAGAAAAGTTGGGGGGTCGTCTTATACGCCGGAAAATACGGTATTTAAAAATTGGGAGGCCGAGACCGGTTTGGCTCAGTGGATAGAGCGTCGGCCTGTGGACTGAAAGGTCCCAGGTTCGATTCTGGTCAAGGGCATGTACCTTGGTTGTGGGCACATCCCCAGTAGGGGTGTGCAGGAGGCAGCTGATCTATGTTTCTCTCTCATCGATGTTTCTAGCTCTCTAGCTCTCTCCCTTCCTCTCTGTAAAAATCAATAAAAATTTTTTAAAAAATTGGGAGAATAGACAAATATCTCATGCAGGAGATTTTTGTAGATACTCGGTCCCCAAGGAGGAAGGCCCTCACTCCCCATATTAAGTGTGTGTGGTGTGGGGGAAGGAGTAACAGCGAAGAAACTAGACCAACACTAAGCCGGATGACCAACGTCAGCCTCAAAGGTGATGAACCGTGGGGATGGCATGTGCCTTTGAGAGAATGTCATTAAAGTGGCACTCTTCCTCTCTGGCCTTCCGTTCTAACATCCCCACCCCAGTCTAATCATGAGAAGAACATGAGGACCATTCTACAAAACACATGCTCTATGTGTAAGCCACACACTGGACTTCTCAAATGTGATGCAAGAAAGGTAACCATTATAGCCCTTCCTATGGATTACATGCTGTGATCTTACATTGGATTCAATAAAAATAATGCTAAAATTAATTTAATAACTGTCAAGACAAGGTCAAGGCCAAGGAAACTTGAGAAACTGCAGCCTAGAGCAGTGGTTCTCAACCTTCCTAAGGCCGCGACCCTTTAAGACAGCTCCTCATGGGGTGGTGACCCCCAACCATAAAATGATTTCCGTTGCTACTTCATCACTGTCAATTTGTTACTGTGATGAACTGTAATGTAAATATCTGATAGGCAGGATGTATTTTCATTGTTACAAATTGAACATCATTAAAGCATAGGGATTAATCACAAAACCAATATGTAGTTATATATTATGAAATATTTATTTCTAATGACAAATAAATGAAATTTTGTCTTGAATCATGGTGTAGCATGGGTAACAGTCTTCATATAACAACAGTAAACTACATGGCTACACTTTGCTACACCGAGGAGCAGTCTGTTGGTTCCTAAGACCATGGAAAATAGGTGTTTTCTGATGGTCTTAGGCGACCCCTGTGAAAGGGTCATTTGACCCCCAAAGGGGTCGCGACCCACAGGTTGAGAACCGCTGCCCTAGAGGAACCTACAAAGGTCTGGCAATGTAAGGCGATCATCTGGATAAGATTTTGGAACAGAACAAGGAGACAGGTAAAAACGAAGGCCGTCTGAAAAAAACTATGGACGTTAGTTAATAATAGTGTATCAGCCCCGGCTGGCAAGGCTCAGTGGTTGGCCATTGACCTCTGCACCAGCCCCCCAAAACCCTAACACACTGAATTCGGGGAAGTGGAAACACAGAGAACATCCGGGCCAATGATGTCATGGTCGAATCACTGAAGTATTCCTCAGAACCGCCCTATCTCTAGAATTCTTGTTGTGTGAGATAATAGTTTTACTGATTGTTTAAGTGATTTTTTTTTCTCCCCTTTTAAGAGATGCTTAAACAGGTTTGTTCCCTAAAGGCTGAAAACATCTTTACTCATAATCTCGGCCTTCCGGTCGGCTAGTCACTATTCAAAAGACCCGCAAGGCCTGATCGTCATTCCAAACTCCCTGAAATGAGCAAGCAAAACAGCACGAGGACAAACCATTTAACAGCAGCTGGAAGGAGGTGTAACAAATTGAATGGTAGAATGGGTGGCTTATTGGGAAACAAATCAAACAGACAAGATCAAACTTTCATAAAGACACGAGAACTCTTAAGGATGTTTAGAACATAGCACCAAAGTTACAGGAATTCGGGGCTAAACACTGTTATTCCTGAATTAGGGAGTAATCAGGGTCAGGTCCAAAAGCAACCAGGTGTGTGGAGGCAAAACCCTTGGAATATATCCAAGTGTCAAGAAATCAGATCACAGGTTATGTCACAGAACAATAGGGAACTCTTCACTCTGCTGTCTAAGACAGTGGTTCTCAATCTGTGGGTCGAGACCCCTTTGGGGGTCGAACTACCCTTTCACAGGGGTCGCCTAAGACTATTGGAAAACACCTATTTCCCATGGTCTTAGGCACCAACACACCGCTCCTCGGTGTAGCAAAGTGTAGCCATGTCGTTTACTGTTGTCCTAGGAAGACTGTTACCCATGCTACACCACGATTCAAGACAACATTTCATTTATTTGTAATTAGGCAGCTAACCAATGATTCTCTCTCATCATTGATGTTTCTTTCTCTCCCTCTCTCTCTAAAATCAATAAAAATATATTTTTTAAAAAAAGGATGGCTTCAGGAAAGTAGCAATTTCACTCTCTACAAGTCAACAGTCGACTCCTCTAAATGCAATAATTCTGTCACTAAATGACATAAAGATAGGTTTTAGGAATCAAACATCAACACATTTAACTACCACTGAGTCACTTCCATCGTTTCATTTGGCCCAGTTCTGGAACGAGTAGATGTTACTGCATCGAGACCTATTATTTCAAAGGCTTCAAAATAGAGAAGTGGTGTCTGGGTGTCACCAGACGACACCTAGAGAGAAGGGTCTGGATTCCTGAAAGGCCTGGATGAAACCAGGCGTCTTAGTTCAGAGGAGCAGATCCATGAGGGCGATTGTTTGAAAGGAAGTGAAGGAGAGCTGAGGACCTTTCCTTGAACTGAACATCACCTACTCCAATCCGACTTCCCCCAAAAATGCTGATAAAAACAACAAGCCGTTTACTCTGGACTTCGCTTATCTCAGATCGAAAGCCTGATAAAATTCCTCCTCTAGTGTGATAGATAACAAACGCAGGGAATGCAGATCTCGAAAGCCCGCAGGCCCAGAGCCTCAGCTAGGAAGGTCACGGTAACCCCAACCCCAATGAAGAGGCACAGCCACTGTAAGGTAATGGCCGCAGCATCAGTAATTGCGCTTGGCAGAGATAATTACCGGTTTCCTACCCAGGAGTCATTGTGCCTTCATTGAAGTTTTCCATCCCGGGTCATAAATATAATCGGGTTGCTTTATAGTTTATGAACGTTAATCAGCATATCCATAAAGTTTTACATTGCTTTCTGTTTGGGATGTCGTAAAATTTATCTTGTGATGATAGCGATATTTGGGGCAAACGGACATGGATGTTATGTAACTGGCAAGTCATCACACATGGACATTGCCTTCAGAGGCTATTTTTTCAGAAGCCCCAGCAAAGATTAAGCTATTTCCACTCAAGAACATGTTGGTTGTGGTGTTTGGGCTATTTTTTTTTAAAACTATCCTGAAGCACTAACAGAAAACAGGGTATCAGAAACTTTGAGTAAATTGTAGTTACATGAATTAAATTATAATTTTGCCCAGCAAGTTGGTCTCACTTTTTAAACATTTTTTTTTAAATTTTGAAGTATTATTGTGCTTTGGAAGTATTCTTAAAATGTCTTTCATTTTCTTTTTAAGCAGCTGTACCACACGGAGCTAAGGTATGTTTGGTGTTTTAATTGGAGACTGAATTTTTTTTAATATATATTTTTATTGATTTCAGAGAGGAAGGGAGAGATAGATGAAAAAACATCAATGAGGAGAAAGAATCATTGATTGGCTGCCTCCTGCACAATCCCCTATTGGGAGGGGATGGAGCCTGCAACCTGGACCTGTGCCCTCCCCAGGAATCGAACTGTGACCTCCTGGTTCATAGATCCACACTCAACCAGTGAGCCACACTGGCCGAACAGAGATTGAATGTTTAACTGGCGATTCAAGTTGACTTTTTAAAAATAGATAACAAGTGGAATGATGAGTTCCATTGTCCTGGCAACAGTGCAGAAGTGCGTCTTGTCCACACTGAACCTTCCTGCCGGGTCCCACGGGGGAATTCATTTCAAGCTGCTGGTGACCTGGGGAGCCACCAGGAAAGGAATTGCCCAGTCGTTTGGGTAAGGTCCATGCAGAACCCTTGGCGTGACATACAGTGGTACCTCGAGATACGAGTTTAATTTGTTCCGTAACCTCAAGTCGCGGTAAACTGGTGGGTCCTGTGCAGCCGGCCGATCCACGAGATTACTCCTATCTCAAATGTTGCTCGTATTTCAAAGCAAAAATCGCTCGATCAATGGCTCGTATCTCAAAAAAATCTCGTATGTTAGGGCACTCATATCTCAAGGTACCACTGTACTCTGGAAAACATTAGTGGGCAGAGCCCCGCAGGCTGAGACGCCCCTGCCCTGTCAATGGCCCCATGCCTGTGGCTGTCTTCAGACATCGATGATAAGGTTAAACTCTCTGGGCTATTCCAGGAACCCAAGCCGATCATGCTGATGTGGAAGCAACACCAAGAGTCAGAACAGATTTGCCCCTGGCCCAGTGGCTCAGCCAGTTAGATCACTGTCCTGCGACTGGTTGCCTCCTACAGAGGCCTGGACCAGGGCTGGGAATGGAACCTGGCTGTTGCCTGAGGTACATGCCCTTGACCAGAATCGAACCTGGGACCCTTTAGTCCACGGTCCAACACTCTACCCACTGAGCTAAACCAGCTAGGGCTAAAAATATATGTTTAAGGAAACCAATTGAAAAGAAAAATAAGAGTCATGACAGATTTGAGGTATATTTTAAAGAGAGAATTGGAGAGATGTGGCTTTCATCAAGAATTACCCTTGAGCCAGGGCCCGTTTGGCTCAGTGGATAGTGTCGGCCTACGGACTGGGGGGTCCTGGGTTCGATTCCCATCAAGGGCATGTATCTTGGTGGCGGGCACATCCCCAGTGGGGGGCGTGCAGGAGGCGGCTGATCGATGTCTCTCTCTCATTGATGTTTCTAACTATCTAGCCCTCTCTCTTCCTCTCTGTAAAAAGTCAATAAAATATATTTAAAAAAAAAATTACCCTTGACTCCCTCTGCCCCATGTAGCCATATAACCAGGATGACCGTGTGTGCGTGTGTGTGTGTGTGTGTGTGTGTGTGTGTGTGTGTGGAGGAGGGAGGGGAGTCAAAGATAACTCTTGGGTTTCTGGTAAGAATAACTCTAGAGAAGGAGCCATCTTTCACCGAGAGACAGAGGACTAGAGGAGGGGCAGTTTGTTTTTTTTAATATATTTTATTGATTTTTTACAGAGAGGAAGGGAGAGAGATAGAAAGTCAGAAACATCGATGAGAGAGAGACATCGATCAGCCGCCTCCTGCCCGCCCCACAGTGGAGATGTGCCCGCAAGCAAGGTACATGCCCCCGACCAGAATCGAACCTGGGACCTTTCAGTCCGCAAGCTGACACTCTATCCACTGAGTCACACCAGTCTCAGCAGAGGGGCAGATTTTTGAGGTGGGAGTGGGGGGCGGGGTGAAGACTTAATAGTTGGAGCTGTTTCGCCTTTGAGATAGCTAAGAGACCTCTCGGCGGCCAGGCCAAGTGGTGATGGAATATCCAGGTCAGGCTCTGAGGAACAGTGTGAGTCAGGCCATGAATGGTACAGCTGTCGGTGTCAGGTGACATGGAAACCACCGGACTGGGTCAGGGCGCTCCAGGATCCCTGGGGAGAGAGCACAGAAGGCCTGGGACCTCGCCTGGAGAACGCGAGGCGTGTCCTGCTCTCCTTCTGCTAGACTCAGTTCCCACGGACGGCCATCTCTGCCCGATTTTCACTCTCCCCCCCGCAAATACAGTGGTGCCTCGAGATACGAGTTTAATTCGTTCCGTAACCTTGAGGCCTGGGAAACTATGAGACGCTCGAGTCGCGGTAAACGGGGGGGGTCGTGTGCAGCCGGCCGATCCGCGCGATGACTCCCATCTCAACTGCTGCTCGTATTTCAAAGCAAAAATCGCTCGCTCCACGGCTCGTATCTCAAAAATCTCGTATGTTAGGGCACTCGTATCTCGAGGCGCCACTGTACTCCAGCCTTCGTCTATGTGAGGACGCCCTGGCTCGGCCGTGTCCTCAGCCTTTTCTGCAAAGCGCTCAGCACCGTTCGCAGGGAGCTCTGCCGGCTTGCTTATTCTGTGTTTGGCTCGCGCGGGAGTGTGTTTCTGAGGGCAGAGCACTGGCTGCGTCTGTATCCCCGGCGCCTGGCACGGTGCCGGGCACATCTTCCTAAGTGCCCAGTGACGGGCCGGCGTGGACGGGGAGTGGACATCCATCGACCGTATGAGGAGCCTGTTCAGGGGATACTTTAGCAATGCTTTAAAAATACAACAATTTTGCCGAAACCGGTGTGGCTCAGTGGATAGAGCATCGGCCTGTGGACTGAAGGGTCCCAGGTTCGATTCCGGTCAAGGGCATGTACCTTGGTTGCGGGCACATCCCCAGTGGGGGGCGTGCAGGAGGCGGCTGATCGATGTTTCTCTCTCATTGATGTTTCTAGTTCTCTATCCCTCTTCCTTTCTCTCTGTAAAAAATCAATTAAAAAACATATATATATATATATAAAATAAAAATAGAACAGTTTTAAGACATCCGTCAGTTATTGCTATCTCGAATTTTCTAAGGGAAGAATAAAAGGCATAGCAAAGAGCATTTTAGTTATCCCACTCTCCAGGAAGGGTGTGAGACGTACAAAGATGAATGTTTAGAGCGAGCTTTCTATGGCCAAATACAGACAGTTCACCAGCTGTCCCCGTTCCACCGCAAACTCACCCCAAGCTCTCTTACGTCTGATGAAGAGTCCGTACGCATTTATTCTTTAAAATATATTTTATTGATTTTTCACAGAGAGGAAGGGAGAGGGACAGAGAGTTAGAAACATCGATGAGAGAGAAACATCGATCAGCCGCCTCCTACATGCTCCCAACTGGGGATGTGCCTCCAACCAGGATACATGCCCTTGACCGGAATCAAACCTGGGACCCCTCAGTCCGCAGGCCGACGCTCTGTCCACTGAGCCACACCGGTTTCAGTGGTATTTATTCTTTAAATGTGTGCTTTCGTTGTCGCCTGAAAATATCAGCTTGTATGTTTTCGTTGTAACTACAGCAAACAAGGGGGACATGACATGCACGTCACCGGCATGTTGCTGGTCTCACTCAGTGGGCCTGTGTTTGGGAATGTCCCTGGATCCAGAAGCTTCTTCCTGAAGTCTGACAGCTCTCACTCCCCGCAGGGACTTGGGAAATCGTACCCGGAGCAGATACTCCCAGAAGGACGAGGGCTGCACCACGTGACCTTGACAACCAGCTGCCCCAGGTCTGGCATCACTGTGATGCTCTCAGAGAACCAGGGCTTTTGGCTGCCCCTTCGTGTCCAGAGATTCTCCGTGCAGCACCTGGCCATGTGCATTCCATGTACACACCATGTACATACGTGCACGGTACCTCACTCAGCCCTGTCTTGCCTTCGATTCCTCGGTGGCCTGACTTCCTCGTGTACAAGAACACGGCTGGCTGGGCGCTATTTTTAAAAACCCGTGTGAGAATCATGGTCCTAGGAGCAATGCCCTGGCTCACCTGTCAGCTCCTCGGGTCACTGTATCATTTTGGGGGGAACACAGCCTCTTACTAACAGTGGGGAGAGAGCACACCCCCGGCCTCGGGTGCACAGAACAGCACAGCGGGCACCTGTGGAGTGAGCTGAGCGTCTTCCTAGCAATGAATGAAGGACAATCCATGAAGCCGGCGCTGTTTGGTTTACATAAAACATTGGCGGAGGTCTGAGTCTTCAGGGAGGTTTTCGCCTTGTTGTTCCTTTAAAGCCATTTCGAGACCTCCTGTCTCAAAGTGTTTTCCACGATGTCAGGGACAAATGACCCAGGGTCATCACACCAATGGAAATTCCGCTTTCCCCTCTCCTCCCCCCCATTACAGACTCCAAATTCAGGTCACTTCTCAGATAACAGCGAGCCCTTCATTCAGTCTGGAAGAGTCATATTTTAAAATGAAATTTAAGGCCCTCTCCGAGCTGTTGCGAATTTACAGGAATTGACAGATGCAGCCCCTGCAATGTATTCCCCCCCCCCCCCAAACACAGATGACTGAGCTGAGATAAAAACAGCCCCGGGACATGGTGAGCATTTCTGTGCAAGCAGAGTCCTGGCACCTCCTGGCTAGAACTATTATTCATCAATTCCCCGCCTCCCATGCCTGCAGGCCTGGGTGTGCCTCTGAGCTACAGAGGAGGAACTCTGCCCAGGAAAACCTCTCTTTGGGGAACACTGACTCCGGGAAATTGATCCCCGTTCATGCTGCTTTTCTCGACACGCCCCTCACCCTCCACCCCCGTCCTTCTCTCCAACAGACCCTTCCTAGTGACGGTCACTGGTCCGGTCTTCCACGGGGTCCCTGACATCTCCAAGTGGGCGTGGTTTCTAAAAGCAAGCTCTCCTGCTTCCATTTCCAGGGAATTACAGGGGCCCCGTTGGAGCGGTTCCTCTTTAAGACGTGGAGACAGATCCGGAGTCCTACTTTGTGGAAAGTGGTCCATCCTTGGTGGCGTGTGCAATTAAAATTCTGCTCACATTGCCGAGACCGGTGTGGCTCAGTGGATAGAGCGTGGGCCTGCGGACTGAAAGGTCCCAGGTTCGATTCCAGGTCAAGGGCATGGACCTTGGCTTCGGGCACATCCTCCATGGGGAGCGTGCAGGAGGCGGCTGATCGATGTCTCTCATCGATGTTTCTGACTTTCTATCTCTTTCCCTTCCTCTCTGTAAAAAATCAATAAGATATATTAAAACAAAAAATTCTGCTCCCTGCCCTCTCCCCTCCCACGCCAGGAGGAAAGCCATCCAGGAAGCAGGAAGCAGCCGTGTGCGACAGGCAGGCCCTGAAGAGAGAATCAGGTTCACAGCCTCCAGCGCCTGCTCCTCTGAATCTGAATGAGGCCTTCTCCTCTCCCCCCCCCCAAGGGCAGTTGGGCAGCTTTCGGGGTTTCTGATCAGACAGTGGCGCTCTCCAGGGGGAGAATAAAAAGAGTGCAGAACAGAAGAACACAGCAGCATGCCGAGACCGGTGTGGCTCAGTGGATAGAGCATCAGCCTGCGGACTGAAAGGTCCCAGGTTCCATTCCGGTCGGGGGCATGTACCTTGCTTGCGGGCACATCTCCACAGTGTGGGGCGTGCAGGAGGCAGCTGATCGATGTCTCTCTCTCATCGATGTTTCTGACTCTCCCTTTCCCTTTCTCTCTGTAAAAAATCAATAAAATATATTTTTTAAAAAAAGAAGAAGAAGAACACAGCAGTGGCTGTGCATCCGCTCCAGGCGGGGAGGGCAAAGGCAGGGCCAGGTTTCGGGGAACATGAGGTGCCTTACAGACTCCTGGCGCATCGAGTCAGTACCAAGTGGTGCGTTTCCCACTGCAAAGCCGCCCTGTCGGCTTGAGAGCGTCTCTTCAGGATTCTCTGCTGGCAGACATGAGGGTAAGGGCGTCATTGCTGAGCTTTCCTCGATGGGGGGGTGTCCCTGGCTTTGCGGGTTTCCACCGAGCAGTGCAGGGTGGGCGGGGACCTCGCTTGGACCTGCCTTTCCTCGCTTTTCGCAGCCCTGAGTCTTGCACACAGTAGGTCCTGGCTTCATCCAGGGATCAGGGGTGGGGCTGGGAGCGGGGAAGAAGCTTTCCTTCCATCACTGGCGTTTCATCTCCAAGGCCAAGGGTGTGACTGCTCCATCTCATTAGACCAGCGGTTCTCAACCTGTGGGTCGCCACCCCTTTGGGGGTCGAACGACCCTTTCACAGGGGTCGCCTAAGACCATCGGAAAATGCAGATATTGACATCACGATGCATCACAGTAGCAACATTTCATGGTTGGGGGTCACCACCCATGAGGAACTGTATGCAAGGGTCTCGGCCTTAGGAAGGTTGAGAACCACTGGATTAGACGGAGGTGTGACTGTTCTCCAAGGCGTGTCCTCAGCTCCCGGTGAAAGGCCTTTTTGATGTTTGCGAGCTCGGGAGTGGGATGGTTGCTTCCCTGCCCCCGAGTGGGCAATCCCCACAGGGTGTGGCTTTGGCACGCGGGCAGCGCCAGGCCTGCCTTCCTGCTGGAGGCCACAGAGGGGTCACTGAACTCTGACAGGCGCCTGACCCCCGCCTTATTTCTCCCCAACTATGCGTTTCCAGGACATGACCAAGATGTCACTGTACATTATGAGTTTTTGGTCCAATTTCCCAGTCTGTACACCTGAGAGAGCGTGTATGAGTTTTGCTTTTTTACTTTTTTATGGTGTATTTTTATCGATTTTGAGAGGAAGAAAGAGGGAGGGAGAGAGAGAAACATCAATGAAGAGAGAGAATCATTGACCGGCTGGCTGCCTCCTACATCCCGCCCCCCACCCTCCTACTGGGGATCAAGCCTGCAACCCGGGCCTGTGCCATGACCAGGAATCGAACTGTGACCTCCTGGTTCATGGGTTGATGCCCCACCACTGAGCCACACCGGCCGGGCGGTGTTGCTTTTTTAACAGAATGACGGGAACACCGGTACTTGGGTGGAATACTTTTTGCATCGGTCCACGTAGCCCCAATGTTTACGGCTCCTTCATTGCCACAGAGAACAAAAGCAAGGTGCTGAGAAAACAGGCGATATACATAACAGTTTATAACACGGCGTATCCATCTTTCCCCCCCACTTAAAGTTTGAAAATCAGCCCAAAATTTTTTTTGTGTTTTTTTTTTTTTCCCTGGGCCATATTTTTGTTGGAGAGTGAAAGAAGGCCACTTCCGAGGCCTTAAACTGTGGTGACATGCAGCCAAAATAAAATCTCCGCGTGAGCCAAAACCGGTTTGGCTCAGTGGAGAGAGCGTCGGCCTGCGGACTGAAAGGTCCCGGGTTCGATTCCGGTTGGGGGCATGTATCCTGGTTGCGGGCACATCCCCTGTAGGGGGCGTGCAGGAGGCAGCTGATCAATGTCTCTCTCTTTCATTGATGTTTCTAACTCTATCCCTCTCCCTTCCTCTCTGTAAAAAAATCAATAAAATATATTTAAAAAAAAAAATCTCCGCGTGTGTCAAGTTCTAGTTTGGGCTTCGCGGTGAATATGGGGTTCAGGGTGGCCTCACGTGGAAAGAGGTGCATGCTGAGCCCAGAGATGCCTTTACCCGGGTGACGCGAACAGCCCAGTGACAGTAAGTGTCAGGCTGGCGACCTCGGAGGGCAGAGGCGGAGACTCTCCCCCCACGCAGCTTGCATGACAAAGCCTCTAAAAATAAAGGCAGGGCGGCTCGAGTTGCAGAAACAGGCCACCCACTGCCCTGACGCGAGTTCTAATTCTGCCCCTCTGAGCAGCTAGTGGAAGTCACTCCCGTTAAAATAAGTCCCCGGCCAGCTCCCCCATGGAGCCTCAGGCTGGGTCAGACACAAGAGGCGGTCATTCAAGGACCAGCGACCGGGAGCCCACGGAAGGAGGGAGGGGGGCGCAGGACGGGCGGACCCACACCTCGGGCGGTCTCTGCGTCCCCCCTGCTAAGGAGGTGGCCAACTGTCACCAAAGCTTATACAGCAGCACAAGCACCTGGCTTTCAAGGACTCAGAGCGACCAGCAAGCCCGGCCTCTCACTCCCCCCGCCCTCATAGGACCTGTCATTCTTCCTTCCTTTCTTTTTATTTCTTTATTAGTCAACTTATTTTTTAAAGGATTTTAAAAAATATATATTTTATTGATTTATCACAGAGAGGAAGGGAGAGGGATACAGAGCTAGAAACATCGATGAGAGAGAGACATCGATCAGCCGCCTCCTGCACGCCCCCTACTGGGGATGTGCCCACAACCAAGACACATGCCCTTGACCAGAATCGAACCTGGGACCTTTCAGTCCGAAGGCCGACGCTCTATCCACTGAGCCAAACCGGTTTCAGCCCAACTTATTTTTTTTTAATTTTATTGTTTAAAGTATTACAAATAGTAGTGCATATGTCTCTTTCCCCCCCACCCTTATTGACCTCCCCCGGCCTCCCCTACCCCAGTACATGACCTCACCTGCCCGCCCCCCTCCCCCCCAGTGACTTGCATCCATTGGTTTTGCTTATATACATGCATACAAGTCCTTGGGTGGATCTCTTACAGCCCCAGCCCGCAACCTCCCTGCCTTCCCGCTCTAGTAGGTAGTTCACTGCTTCTTTGCTTCTGAATCGGTTTACTCCCACCCCCACCCCACTCCTCACCCCAGATTCTTTTCTTTAAAAACCAGTTGCGTTGTTGCCCTGAGCAAGGGTTTTGCCTCCCGCTGCCGGGGTGCCGCAGAAAGCCGCTTCCCTGGCTGAGCACCCAGATAAACGGCCCACGAGGAACCCGTCAAAGCCTCCACGGGCTGAGCATCCCCCGAGCGGAAACACACCCCATCACTTGCGAGGCGCGCCCAGCGTTTCTGCAAACAGCCTACCGGAGCCACACTCTAAAGCTTCCTCTCGGAGGGGAGTGGGTGAGAAGCGCTTTCTGAAAGAAATGTCTAAGCAAGCACTTTCAGCGTTATCACAGCTCCAAGGCGACGGTCGCCGAGCACAGCTGTACCCTCCCTCTGTCCGTGCCCCGAGCACACGGTTACTCTGTGGTCCAGGGAACACCAGCCTGGTGACAAGGGAAGGGGAGACCGTGCCGTGTACCGGGCAAGGCACACGGACAGAGCACACCTCCCTCGGTGCTGGAAGGAGACAGAAGACGTTTTCCCCTCATCGAGCGGGAAGACAGACATCGCTGCACAAGAAATAAGTGTTTCGCCGAAACCGGTTTGGCTCAGTGGATAGAGCATCGG
The DNA here is from genome assembly GCA_011751065.1 of Lasiurus cinereus. Classification (NCBI taxonomy): domain Eukaryota; kingdom Metazoa; phylum Chordata; class Mammalia; order Chiroptera; family Vespertilionidae; genus Lasiurus; species Lasiurus cinereus. The sequence continues at coordinate 2,594,044 of JAAGEH010000413.1, read as the reverse complement.
CCTGCAGACCGAAAGGTCCCGGGTTCGATTCCGGTCCAGGGCATGTACCTTGGTTGCGGGCACATCCCCAGTGGGGGGCGTGCAGGAGGCGGCTGATCAATGTCTCTCTCTCATTGATGTTTCTAGCTCTGTATCCCTCTCCCTTCCTCTCTGTAAAAAAATCAGTAAAATACATTAAAAAAGAGAGAAAGAAATAAGTGTTTCCCCAGTGGAGAGTGAGGGGGCCCTGAGCGGGTGGGTGAGGGCAGAGAGGAGGGGTGCCAGGTCAGCAAGAATCGCACGGCCACTGCGACTAGAACCTCGACGTACAGAGCAATCAGCCCACGTACAGGACGGCGGGCAGACAGGTGGTCCCTCTCCTTCTCTGAACGAACGGGAGGCCGGGGCCAGCGGCTCCCACCCCAGGAACGCCTGTGCCCCGTCGCCAGGCTCGTTGAGAAACCAGCGCCCCTCCGGGAGCTGCATCCACACGTCCCTCCCCTCCTCACCCAGAGCTGGGGGTCCAGGCGCGGTGGGAGCCCTAAACACCTCAAACCCATCACAGGAACTCGCCACCGGCCCCAGCTGGAGGGGCTGTCTCTCTACCGAGAACCGCAATTTGTGCCGGGACCGGTGTGGCTCAGTGGATAGAGCGTCGGCCTGTGGACTGAAGGGTCCCGGGTTTGATTCCAGTCAAGGGCATGTACCTTGGTGGCGGGCACATCCCCAGTAGGGGGTGTGCAGGAGGCGGCTGATCGATGTCTCTCTCTCATCCATGTTTCTAACTCTCTATCCCTCTCCCTTCCTCTCTGTAAAACATCAATAAAATATATTAAAAAATAAAATAAAAAAAGAATCGCAATCTGTATGTGTGTCTCTTCGGGTGGGATTGTAGGCTCAGTCCCCAGTAGGGGCCGTACAGGAGGCAGCCGATCAAAGCTGTTCTTTCTTAGATTTTTTTCCTCCCTCTCTCTCCATCTCCTTTCCTCTTTCTCTCTAAAACCAATAAAAAAATACTTTTAACCATTACAAAGGGATACTGTTCAGGTCATTTATTAATGTGGTAGATTTGGGGGCTTACTAGAATAAACTTGAATGCGGATGGCTTTGGACATTTGAGGAAGCACATGAGGTAGCGACAAAAGCAGAAACGGCTCGGGGAAGTGGAATAAGGAATCAAAAGGTTAAGACTCAGCAGTGGAGATGAAGAGTCACCACCGCACACAACCCTGAACCCCGAAAGACGCATTTCTCCATTCTCCTCCGTCGCCCTCGGATTTGTTCCAGAGGTTGGACTCTTTGGAGAAAGAGAGAGAAAGTGGGGTTGGGTTGAGGAGGAGAGAGAGAGAGAGAGAGGCCCTGTAGGAAAATCTCCGAGTCAAACAAACACCCGAGTGAACTTGGCCCTGGCATAGGCCCTCGCCACGGCGATGGTATCACTTCTTAAAGGGATATGACGAAGCTTTTAAACTAATTTCCAAAGGGCATGGACCGCTTCCAGCAGTGAGGTAAAGGAGGCTGTGATCATGGCAGCTTTGCTCCCCGAGCCAGCGCAGATTAAGATGGTCCGATACCGCTAGAAAGTGGGAAGGATGATGAGTTTGAGGTCTGGCGTGAACATGTCTGTACACTTCTCCCCCTGCCTCCCACCGCCTCCACCTTCCTCTCTCTCTGTTCCCTTTAATTGGGAAAAAACGGGCTTTGCATGGCCCCTGAATTCTGGTGCCAGTGTCACTGGAGCATGAACATGGAGCCTGTACCCTGCCCCCCAACTCCAGATGACCCCAAGAGCCAGAGCGAGCTTTGCTGAAAATCATGAGAACAGCACAGACGCTCAGCAGCAGGGAAGGGTATGGTGTGGCTTAGCCACACAACGGAATACTGCGTAACAGAAGAACCAATGATTGCTACCTGGAACAATATAACGGATGCTCACCGACTGAATTCTGATCAAGACAACCCATCCACCCCAAAGGACACAGTTTACGGTTCCATTTCTGTAAAGGTCAAAACCAGCCGAGCGGGTTCGGAGAGCAGAGTTACTGAAGGGGAAGAAACCCCAGCGAGCCTGCTGGGTGCCCAGTGCGGCCTAGATCTTGACCTGCTGGAAGTCAGGATATAGGTTTATCAACGTTTAAAAAATCCACTGAGCTTTACACGTTGAGATGTGGGTGCGTCCCTGTATGTATGTTATCTGCGACTCAAGTTAGAAAAAGAAAGAAAGTACAAGAAAATTCACAGCAGCAGAAGAAAATACAAGTTAGAAAGCCTCCATCAAAAATGCTAATGGGTTCAACAAAAGTGAAACAGGGAGTCCCATCTTTAAGAATACAGAGAACTGCCTGGCTGGGTTGAGCCTCAACTTGTAAACCAGGAGGCCCTGGATTGATTCCCGGTCAGGGCACCTACCTGGGTGGTAGGCTCGGTCCCCAGTGTGGGGCGCGCAGGAGGCAGTGGATCAGTTTCTTTCTCCTCATGGATGTTCCCCCCTCTCTCTCTCTCTCTCCTACTTTCCTCTCTGAAATCAATAAAATATATTTTAAAAAATAAAAACAGAGAAATAACCCTTTACCTCGGGGATGGAAATATTTCCCCAGTGGTGAGCGAGCTCATTTCTCGTTGGCTCTTCAGGCAGAGAAAGTGGGAAGAGGAGGGGAATTAAAAAATGATAAAGTCTCTCCAAAAAAACAAATCGGATTCGGGACTTTACGCTTTAGAATTTCTTAGTTAGGGACTCCCTTCTATCTCCTTAAACCTTACACAAGGGACCTCGATTCCCTTTGGAGGGGGACCGCTGTGAATAGTAGCCAGGAAGACGAAGAAAAGCCAACAATTTGGGTTTCAGTGGGACCTGAACGTTAGGCCTCACGTTTCTTTCACTGTTTGACACAGCGGGTAAGAAGGGAGGGCTGTGAGCAGAAGTACCATGTTGAACACACAGATGATGGATTATAGACCCGAACCTGAAACTTCTGTCACTTTATTAACTCATGGCACCCAACAAATTAAATTTGAAAAAGAAGAAACAGCCTAGCTGGCATGGCTCAGGGGTTGAGTGGTGACCTCTGAACCAGGAGGTCACCGTTTCATTCCCGTTCAGGGTACAGGCCTGGGTTGTGGGCGCCATCCCCAGTGTGGGGCGTGCAGGAGGCAGCCCATCAGTGATTCTCTCACTGGTGTTTGCATCTCTCTGCCTTCTTCTCTGAAATCATAAAAAATATGTTTTTAAAAATCTTATATAAGAAGATGTAAATATGCAAATCGACCAAACAGCAGAACGACCAGTCACTATGATGTGCCCTGACCACCAGGGGCAGAAGTGCCGCTCAGCCAGAAGCTGGGCTCACAGCTGGCGAGTGCAGTGGTGGTGGTGGTAGCCTCTCCTGCCTCGGCAGTCAGACATCCCCTAAGGCAGTCTGTAATTTTGCTGCTGTTAATGAATCGTAATGTAAATATCTGTGTTTTCTGAAAGGCAACCCTGCTAGTGGTTCTCAGCCTGTGGGTCTGACAGTTTGGGGATCACCACAACAAGCCCTGTCTCCCACCCATTTGCTGGTCTTTTAAGCTTTTAAGGCATGTTGGCTAATGCTTCTGTTATACCCGGAAAAAAAATACAATAAAAACAAGCAAGGAAGAGCCTTTATGGTATAACCAACCCTGACCACAGGGTCACTTCAAAGTAACAGGCAAATACAAGATGCTCTGCTTACACACGAGGGAACCCAAGAGGGCAGGCTACGATCCAACTGTCAGGAAAATCACAGCCTGCTGCCCAGGTCTCTAAAGCAAAGACGCCGAAAGCTGACGGAATACTTCTTCTTTTTTAAAATACATGTTTACTGATTTCAGAGAGGAAGGGAAAGGGAAAGGGAGAGAGAAACAATAACGATGAGAGAGAATCATTGGTAGGCTGCCTCCGGCACACCCACACTGGGCATACGCCCCGACCGGGAATCTGACCGTGACCTTCCCTGGTTCAGAGGTCGATGCTCAGCCACTGACCCACACAGGCCGGGCTGGATACTTGTTCTTTATAACAATGTTCTCCCTCATTTCGTTTTAGTTTCTTCATGTGGAACAGAAGGAAGATTTACATTCTCAATGCTGAAATTAATTTACTTTTTTTGTTGTTGTTAATCCTCACTGAGGATATGTTTTCCATGGATTTTTAGAAGGAATGGAAGGAAGAGAGATAAGGGGGAGAGAGAGGGAGAAAGAAACATGGATGTGAGAGAGACGCATTCATTGCTTGCCTCCCACAAGTGGTTGGTGCCGGGGATAGAACCTGCCACACAGGGACGTGCCTTTTTTTTTTTTTTTAAATATATTTTATTGATTTTTCACAGAGAGGAAGGGAGAGGGATAGAAACTCAGAAACATCGATGAGAGAGAGACATCCATCAGCCGCCTCCTGCATGCCCCACAGTGGAGATGTGCCCACAAGCAAGGCACATGCCCCCGACCGGAATCGAACCTGGGACCTTTCAGTCCACAGGCCGATGCTCTATCCACTGAGCCAAACCGGTCTTGGTGGAACGTGCCTTTGAGTGGAAATCGAACCCGAGACCCTTTGGTGCTTGGGTCGACACGCTAACCGCTCGGCAATACGGGCCAGGGCTAATGTATTTCCTTTTAAATTAAGTCAGGGTTTGTAACGGAGAGAATTGGAGTCTGTGTCTTTAGTTGCTATATTGTTCACGAGCCTTTGCGGTTCAAGACCTGCAGAATTCCATGTGTTTTGTTATTTACATTTTAGTAGGGAGTTTGCTGGCTGCTGAGGAGTCAGAATTTCAAGTTCGATCTCCGTCTGGAAAGACTCAGGCTCACTGGGCGTTCAGGCGGAATTTTCCAGGCTCTCGGGTGTCGTGACGCTGTGTTTCTGCTTCAGGATGCTTTGGGATGGATTTGAGCCGATCCTAAACCCACTCGTAAGCAATCAGCTCATCTCCAGGAAGCATGAACCTGTCCGGTTTGGCCCATTTACGAGGTGATTAATAAAAGAAAGGGGCCTTTGTTTCCTTCTAGATCCCGCCTCTCTTATTCTGTGTGTTATTACCGGACACAAGCATTGTTGACCTTTTAAGACTGTGTGACTGTGCAGTGTAAATAATCTTCATTATTCCACAATATGGACTCTTACTGTTTCCACGAGCAGTTCCCCACAATTTTTCAATAGTCACTGCCTGCCAAAAGGGATGCCCACATTGGCTGATGTTGGGCGGAGGGAGGCAAGTACCTCTTTTTCATCACTTTGGGGGATTTTGAGAATAAGTTCTAACTGACTCCTGCCTACATTCCTTGTCCACTGTCTGACTCTGAACCTGGTCTGTCTTTCCACGCAAACATTCCTGCCTCTCCATTTCTAAGGCTCTCCCTCATCACAGCATCCTCTTGATTTTAACTCACATTTTTTTCCTCTTCCTGAGTATGAATTTATGTATTTCTTCCTTTTGATGGGTGGCAGTCTATCTTAAAGTCTTAAAAAGTTTGACTTTTGGTCTCACCTGAGTCCTCAATTCATGAATACAGCAAAAGTTTATTGCAGCCCAAAACGGTGTGGCTCAGTGGATAGAGCGTCAGCCTGCGGACTGCAGGGTCCCAGATTTGATTCTGGTCCAGGGCATGTACCTTGGTTGCGGGCACATCCCCAGTGGGGGGTGTGCAGGAGGCAGCTATCGATGTCTCTCTCTCATCGATGTTTCTAACTCTCTATCCCTCTCCCTTCCTCTCTGTAAAAAGTCAATAAAATATATTTAAAAAAAAAAGTGTATTGCATGGCATACTCCCCAAATGTGACACTTCCTGGAATATGGGTGTGTGTGGGGGCGGGGGAGGGTCATATCTGTCACTCATCATATTGGTCCTTGTACTATGAAGACAGCGGTACCCCAACATGAAATATTAAAATAAAATGTCCAAGCCTGTTTAACCAATAGCATATACTTTGCTAAGTAACTACACCATTTTCAGAAAAGAGTAACATTACAACAGACACACACACACACACACACCCCAAACTTACCCAGGAAAGCCGCTCTCTGGAGATGCTTTGTGATCTTTCCCCCTTTCTTTCAGCTTCATCCAGCTCAGGGAGGAGTTACAGGACGCCTGACAGGTGGAGAGAGACGGTGGAGACCCCGAAGGGGAGGATCCAGCCGGTCCCTCCTTCTCAATCCACCTTCATCTAGATCACCAGGGTTTTCCCACCCGAGCTTTCTCTACGGCGTTTTCCTGCAAGAGGGAGCGGCGACCCGTCTCCTCGCCGGGAGGCTCCGGGTGTCCCCCCTTTTAAAGCTTCGAGGTGCTCTCCAGTGATGCTCGTCCGTCGGGGAGCCCTCGGGGCGCAGGCCCGACTTCCCAGGCCGGGTGCCTGCCGTCGGCCCCGATGATCCCTCGGTGCAGCTGTGAGCTCATCGGCCCCCGGGTCACGCGGGTCGTGGCCAAGAGCCTGGCACCGCTCCCGCTTCCCGGCGATGGCAGGCTGACCTCACGCATGCCTCCGCTCCGCGCTGGCACCCAGACGCCGAGGGAATGTGATGAGTGGGCAGAATAAATAGGACGCCGTCTCCTGGACCCATCTTCCCGCCACGCCGCTCCGGGCAGCTGGCAACAGCACCCTGGCTCTTCCTCTGCTTGGCCTGCCCCTCGAGCTCTGTGCCTGTGAGTTGGGGGGGGCTCTGCCAGGTGGTGCTGGGCCCTCCCCATCGGGGACGTGTGGCAGTACCGGCCTGTGGCCCCAGGAAACCTGCATTTTCTTTCTTTTTTAAAAAAATATATTTTATTGATTTTTTTTACAGAGAGGAAGGAGAGGGATAGAGAGTTAGAGACATTGATGAGAGAGAGACAGCCATCAGCCGCCTCCTGCACGCCCCACGATGGAGATGTGCCCGCAAGCAAGGTACATGCCCCCGACCGGAATCGAACCCGAGACCTTTCAGTCTGCAAGCCGATGCTCTATCCACTGAGCCAAACCGGTGTTGGCTGCATTTTCTTTTTTCTTAAAATATATTTTATTGATTTTTCACAGAGAGGAAGGGAGAGGGATAGAGAGCCAGAAACATCGATGAGAGAGAGACATCCATCAGCCGCCTCCTGCACACCCCCTACTGGGGATGTGCCCGCAACCAGATACATGCCCTTGACCGGAATCGAACCTGGGACCTTTCAGTCCCCAAGCCGATGCTCTATCCACTGAGCCACACCGGTCTCGGCTGCATTTCCTATTGGAAGAGAAATAAAGAACTTTCCCTCCCATGACTCCTTTCTTTGGCGGGGAGGGTGTGGGTGGAGGGAATCATGCCCAATAACGCCCCGGCAGAAGAAGCCAGGGCGCTGGATTCAGCTGTGGTCCACCTCAGGGAGTTCACGGTCAGGAAGGACTCTTCCGTGATCCGGTGTCCCGGCCCATCACCCACCCCCAGCTCCTCAGACGCCCCCCACTCCCCTCCCTGCTCGCTGCAGGCTCCTCCCTCCGCGATGGGACTGTCCTCCTCTGTCACAGTCCCTTCTGCATCGTCTCCCCTCCCCGTTAGGATGCTGCCGCTCTGGGGCTCGGGGCCTAGGCGCTCAGTAGACGTTTGCCGGGCTGCCCCCTGCACGCCCCACACCGGGGAGCGAGCCCCGAACCCGGGTCGCAGGCCCTGGTCATTGCAGAAGCTGCTTGACCCTGTTGGGATTCCTTTTCTAGCTCGTGGCAAACGCTCATTTCGGCGGACCGAAGCTTCGTCTTCGCCACGCACTGTGCAGCAAGGTGCCACGGGTGGCTTTTCAGTGGCAGCACAAGACCATTTAATTTTTTTTTTAATTTTTTTAATTTTATTGATTTTTTACAGAGAGGAAGGGAGAGAGATAGAAAGTCAGAAACATCGATGAGAGAGAGACATCAATCAGCCGCCTCCTGCACCCCCTACAGTGGAGATGTGCCCGCAACCAAGGTACATGCCCTTGACCGTAATCGAACCCGGGACCCTTCAGTCCACAGGCCGATGCTCTATCCACTGAGCCCAATCAGTCTTGGCAGCATAAGACCTTTCAATGCCTTTTCTCGGAGAGAGCGGGAGATGGCCGGCTCCCGGGGATGGCAGCGTGGCCTCAGGAGGCAGCAGCAATGCTTTTCTGACCGGAATGACCTTCTGGCGAGCGTGGACGGTCATCAAGGGTCATTACACACACCAGGTGCAGCTGTCCCCGTTCCCCGTTTACAAAACACCCCGGCGGGCGGGAACGTGTCTGCCGCCGGTCCCCGCAGCGCACAGGATCACAGCATGCGGGGAACCACCGGGTTGTCTGTCTCCACGTCCCCCACATGCACATCCGGAAGAGCCACACTCTCAGCTGCCTCTGTTTCTTTCATCCGCTAAACTCAGCTGGGTCAGGGGAGGGAGAGACCGAGGTGGCACCCAGAACCGGGCAGTGCGCCCTGTGCCCCTCTGTGTGCGAGCTGAGCTGGCAAACCCTCAGCAGGGAGTGGGGGACAGAGTGCGAGTCTCCCCGCCCCCCAACCCCCACCCCAGGCAGGAGGCTGCTGGGTCAGACTGGTTTATGGAGAGTTTATTAGGACTTTAAACAGAGGATCAAAATACCCCACCATATCTGGGCCTTGTTTTCAAGAATTACAATCAGAGTTGTCACCTCTTAGAGTCAACTTATTTATCTTTCTTTCTTCCTGTCCTAAACCTTCAACACATATGTTTAAATGGAGAATTTCCAAAGTCAGAATGCATTTGCATCTATTGAAATGCTATATGCAGGTGTATCTTAAATAATTCCCACAATGCTCTACC
>JAAGEH010000413.1:2541931-2575639 GCA_011751065.1 Lasiurus cinereus | reverse complement strand
CACCCTCCCCTGGGGAGGCTCCAGCTCCTCCCGAGAGAAGGCGGCCCGCGCGGGGTCTGCACCCGGAGATGCTCAGCGCCCGAGGCTGCTTCAGCTCCAGGAAGACGCCCCCCACCCCTCCAGGCCTGGGCGTCCGGTGGGAACAGAGGCCCAGAGGCAGGTAGGCGGGCGGCCGTGGGGCCGGGGGCCGGCGGTGACCCCAGCCTCCACCTGGGGGAGGTGTCATTCTAAGGCAGCGGTTCTCAACCTGTGGGTGGCAACCCCTTTGGGGGTCGAACGACCCTTTCACAGGGGTCGCCTAAGACCATCGGAAAATGCAGATATTGACATCACGATGCATAACAGTAGCAACATTTCATGGTTGGGGGTCACCACCACATGAGGAACTGTATGCAAGGGTCGCGGCCTCAGGAAGGTTGAGAACCGCTGCTCTAAGGAATCGGGGCGCTGGCGGTGGTTCGGAAATAAGGAGTTAAGATGCAAAACTGGTGTTGGCTGGTCTGGGAGGCTGCGGAGGGCGAGGTGGCCCAGAAGGCGGCGACTGGCAAAGACGGTGGAGGGAGCGGGGGGCTGGGAGCGGGGGTCCCGGGGTCTGTTCCGTCCGAATCCGGTCGAGGCAGGAGCCGGGTCCCGGGACGGCCGGGCGTGGCTTTCCTATGATTTTTCCGGTAACGGTTCCTCTCTAGCTGCCTCTCCTGTAACGGTTCTGGGTGTAAAACGTGTAACGCAAAACACGTGCTGATGGATGTTTATGCCGTCGGTAAGGCCTCCAATCCGCAAAAGGCTCTGAGTCGTTAGGTTTGGGGGGGAAGCAACATTAATTCGCGGATTTTCCATGGTGTGAGGTCCCAGCGCCCCTCACCGCGGTGCTGCTCAGGGGGTCAGCTGTCAGTCTCACGGGGGGCCGCTGGCATGTGGCGGTGTTTGGAGGCGTCCTCAGAAATCCCCGAGAGACGGATCGCTCGACGTGTGATTTCTGGGAGTTTTCCAAAAAGCCCTGATAACGAGGATCATCGTGGAGGTCTGGGAGGCAGAGTGATCAGCGCCTCAAACGGGAAATGCCCTTCTAGTCGTGGATTTTGCTTTAAACATTGTTGTGCCCGGCTGGTGTGGCTCAGTGGTTGAGCATCGACCTATACGCTAGGAGTTGCGTGCTCCACCACAGTGGGGGGCGTTCAGGAGGCAGCCATCAACCCTTCTCTGTCATCATGGATGTTTCTCTCTCTCTCTCTCTCCCCCTCTCCGTTCCTCTCTGAAACCAGTAACGAGATATATAATAAGCAAAAAAAACATATTGCAGCCGAGGCCGGTGTGGCTCAGTGGATAGCGCGTCGGCCTGCGGACTTGAAGGGTCGCAGGTTCGATTCCGGTCAAGGGCATGTATCCTGGTGGCGGGCACATCCCCAGTGGGAGGTGTGCAGGAGGCGGCTGATCGATGTCTCTCTTTCTCATCGATGTTTCTAACTCTCTAGCCCTCTCCTTCCCCTCTGTAAAAAAAATCAACAAAATATATTTAAAAACAGAAAACCTATTGCAGTGAGTTTGGCATTCTGTGCCCTAGCCGGGCGTCCTGCTGATTTCTAGTAACAGGGATGCTGCCTCCTCTCCCAGAGACAGGGCCCTCGAATTTGCTCCGGAGAAGGAGGCTTACACCTGCCCCCCCCCATAAAGGAGGTAGGTAAGAAGTCAGGTGCAGACCCCATCTTGCTGAGTGACCTTGGCCTGGAAGAACTGTTCTGAAGGTCAGCTGCGGCCTGAGACCTGTGTATGGTTTTCTGCAGAAAGGGGGAACGCGGTACCCCGTTCTTAGTGCGGGAAAGCAACTGCTTCAGCATGGCAAGGAGGTGGGGACCCCTGAGAGGAGTCCTCCCCACCTCCCCAGGAGCCAGGGTGACAGCAGAGATGCTAGCAGCGACAGGAATTCCTCGAGAGCTGCTTTCGTTCCTAGGAGACTGTGAGGTTTAGGTGACCCGTGGCTCCCGCCGTTTCATTTTGGGCTCTTCTCGTCTGACTCCCAGGGCGAGTGCTCTCTGCTCTGCACGCCCTCTGCCCCTGCCCAGAAGCAGCAAACTTTCGCAAAGGGTGTGTTTCCGTCGCTTTCTCCCTCCACCCCTTCTCTCTCAGAAGCCCGGACCCGAATCTGAAATCAGTTCCGGCCCACACTTTCGTCTCTCACTCCTTTCACGCGAGCGCTTGGTCTCCTCTTCTAAGACTGTCACCCCAAATTGGTCCCCGATGCTGACAATAGCCTTCTACCCTGGCCAGTTCCCATGGCAACCCTCAGATTCGCTCCATCCTCGGTCCGGCACTGCGTTCCACAGCTCCACCCCGCCCTCCGGGTCCCGTGGAGAGGAAGGAAGGTCAGGGCTGATTTTTTTCTACTTCGATTTGCTTCTCCGGCGAAGAGATGTGACGGAGAAAGGGACCGAGATGCCCTTGAAGTGATGGCGATCGAAGACGGAGAACCTGCCAAAACCCTGGAGTCCTCACTTGGCTCCGGATGGCGGTTTCCATTTGGCTTTGTAGCTGCTCATTCATTTTTATCTTTTTTTAAAAAATATATTTTATTCATTTTTTACAGAGAGGAAGTGAGAGAGAGTTAGAAACATCGATGAGAGAGAGACATCGATCAGCTGCCTCCTGCACGCCCCCTACTGGGGATGTGCCCGCCACCAAGGTACATGCCCTTGACCAGAATCAAACCCGGGACCTTTCAGTCCCCAGGCTGACGCTCCGTCCACTGAGCCAAACCGGTCTCGGCTGAGCTTCTTTTTTGGCACCGTGGACAGAGCATCCTCGGCCTGCGGACGGAAGGGTCCCGGGTTTGATTCTGGTCAAGAGCACACACCTAGGTTGCAGGCTGGATCCCCAGCCAGAGTCGGGGTGTGTGTGTGATGTTTCTTTTTCTGTCCCTCCTCTCCCCTCCCACTCTCTCTAAAAAAATCAGCTGGAAAAAATGTCCTCGAGTGAGGATTAATTGAAAAAAGAAAAGACCTTGAGCCTTGAGTGAAACAGTCTAGTGGCCTGAGCTCTCGTGGGAGGTTATTGAGAAAAATAATTAAGAGTAGGTCACCAGAGGTCTGTAGAGGATGGAGAAATGTCTACTTGGCTCTATGGAGTAGGTTAAATAAAGATAATCCAGAACGTAATCTTTTTTATTATGGAAAGTGTTCTATGTTACCTCTTTCTGCTGTCTGAGGAGACTTGCTGAGGACAGGACTTTAAAAATGACAAATAAGCCGAGACCAGTTTGGCTCAGGGGATAGAGCATCAGCCTGCGGACTGAAAGGTCCCGGGTTCGATTCCGGTCAGGGGTATGTACCTTGGTGGCGGGCACATCTCCAGTATATGGAGTGTGCAGGAGGCGGCTGATCGATGTCTCTCTCTCATCGATGTTTCTGACTTTCTATCCCTCTCCCTTCCTCTCTGTGAAAAATCAATAAAATATATTAAAAAAATAAAAAATAAAAAAATAAAAATGACAAATAAGCCCGGCCAGTGTGGGTGGTGGCTGAGCGTCGACCTATGAACCAGGAGGTCACGGTTCGATTCCCGGTCCAGGGCACAGGCCTGGGTTTTGGGCTCGGTCCCCAGTAGGGGGCGTGCAGAAGGCAGTCGCTCAAAGATTTGCTCTCATCATTGATATTTCTCTCTCTCTTTCCTCCCTTCCTCTCTGAAATCAGTAAAAAAAATAAATATTTAAGCCCTAGCCAGTTTGGCTCAGTGGATAGAGCGTCAGCCGGCGGACAGAAGGGTCCCAGGTTCGATTGTGGCCCAGGGCACATGCCTGGCTTGCGGGCTCGATCCCCAGTGGGGGGCGCGCAGGAGGCAGCTGATCGATGATTTTCTCTCCTCATGGATGTTTCAGTCTCTCCCTCCCTCTCCTTTCCTCTCTGAAATCAATAAAGAAATATATTTAAAAAAATATTTTAAAATGACAAAGGTGACTGGAAGGCTGTGGTCCAGGGCCATTTTTGCTGGCCGCACCCCGAGGGAACACACAGCTCCTCTTAGAATCAAAGACGTGTCTGTGCCAGAGGAAACCTCTCTGGGCACGAAGCATGCGCGTGTGAACAGAGCAAAGAACACACAGTGACTCCTGGTGTCACACGGAACACAACCAGTCCCGGGCGAAGTGCTTCGAGCTTCTGGGAACAGGCCTGGTTCCTGCCAAACTCTGAAGCCACCTGCCCCCCGAGACCCTGGCACACAGACCCCACGTCATACTGCACCCCCCTCGCGGGTCTGCAGTTATTGGAAGTAGATAAAGAAGCGTGGATCGGTTTTCCTGTAGAAAAAACAATCATTATATGCGACCACCGCTTGGGGATCGGATCGAGGACCAAAGATGCAAAAAGCTAACCACCATCACATGTCAGCGGAAGAAAGAGAAAGCTCCAGATTCACATGACCTGGGACCATCTCACTGAATCTGGGGACCTGAGACCCTGACCACCCCGTCAGATGCAGGAAGAAAGTTAGCCCCGCCAACACCCGTGTTTTCAGGGACCTGGCTGAGGCAGCAGGTGTGTTTCGGGTGCTGAGTCACTGCTTTGTTTCAGGGAATGGCAACAGAACCATGGGCGACGCCCGATTTCTCCCTAAGGCTTTGGCCTTCCAGACCCCGCCCTTCCTGTGAGGGCTGGGGAGGGAGGCAAGCGGGTGTTGGGGGGGGAGGAGCAGCCCTGTACTGTGGCCTCTGCCAGCAGGGGGGCTCCTGGGGCATCAGCGGGATGCACCGGGTGGGGCTCCTGCAGGGGCAGCTGAGCACTGCCAGGAAGAAGAGGGCTGGCCTCCAGAGTGAATTCCCACCAGAGGCCGTCCAGTGGCCTGGAGCCCCAGCGTCTGTATCTCCGGGAGTGGGGGACCCCGGGACCCCTCACAGCTGGCGCTGCCTCACAGTGCCTACTCCTCTGGCTGGGCCTGCAAGCGATTTTCTTTCCCCTTTTTTAAAGTTTTATATATATATATTCATAGTCTATTGATTTTTTACAGAGAGGAAGTGAGAGAGAGAGTTAGAAACATCAGAGAGAGAGAGACATCGATCAGCTGTCTCCTGTACATCCCCCACTGGAGATGTGCCCGCAACCAAGGTATATGCGCTTGACCGGAATCGAACCTGGGACCTTTCGGTCCCTAGGCTGACGCTCTATCCACTGAGCGATTTTCTTTGCTCTTTAAAACTGTACCCTTGGTACAACTCATCTGAAGGGGCAACACATAAAAACAATCGAAGGGCACAAGGCAACTCCAGCAGAGACTGTAGAACATGAGGCAGGACTGAAAAATGTCACACATCTCAGTTCAATGTCAACTCCCCAGGAAGCACAGACACCATGTCATGACCTCAGTCTCCGGGTTTGTGTTATCTCTGATGCTGCCACGGTGAAGGCCAGCGTTAGGATCACAGCGTGTGCTCGTTAAACACCTTCACGTGCACACATCCGTCAGGTGGAAGTTGACCTGCATTTATTTTCACTGCCGACTGTCCTTCCTAATATTTGGTTTCTTGGTTTCCTACGCCTTTTGCAATGCAAACCAGGGTGTCCAACGATCTGGTTTTGAATAGGACATGTCTTCAGGTTGTCCCTTGATTTTTTTCTGCCTACGTTCCCTCATCACATCAAGTGCATTTGGGGATTAGTGATCAAGTCAAAGGCACGAGGTCATCGCTAGCAGTTTATCTTCTTTGTGACAATTTTACATTATTTCACCGATCTAAACGTTTGCTAGTTCAGTTTTCTAATCAGCCTGAACATCTTTGCTGATCGGATTGCTGGTTTTTCCGAGTCAATGGCACACAGACCTCAGACTGTTTATGAGGCCTGTCTAGGGTGTTCCCGGGGCCAGATTCCCTGTTCTGAGCCATCGGGGTACCTCTCCCCTCTCTCTGGGATGCAAAGTGACGTGTCTCACACCGGGAATTTAAGAGGTCTCTGTTCTCGTTGCCTTTCTTCGGGTTTGAAAAGCTGATCGGGTGACGGGATTCAGAACATGCCACGCCCAGATATGCCCCTTCGGCGCACGGATTCCCCGGAGCTGAAGGCCCTGGAGAAACAGCAGGTGCCAGCAGGCTCTCAGCCCTCCCCTGTCTACAGAGAGCAGGTCCTAAGAGCTCCCAGCAGAAAAGCACCTCCTCTACCGGGAAGAAAACATTCTTATCGCCAGACACTGGAATGGACTGGACTGGACCGAACAGGCTCATAAAATGACCCTTATCTTCCCTTTGTTTCCCTCTCCCGTAATTACTGGTCATTGTCCCAAGATTGACTGCCCCTAGCCCAGGGCACATCCCCACAGGGAGCGTTCTTGTAAATAGGTATGAAGTCTCAGACCTGAGAGCTTCTCCAGACCTTCATTGCCCATCTGAAGACACCCCCACACATGAAAAATAATGAAAAACAGTGAATAAATGTTTGTTACTGTTAACCTGTTACATGTCAGTTTAATCCTTAGGCCAGCCACAGAACTCAAGAGGGTAAAAGAAGTTTGCTCCCTACACAGGAGAGTTTTCATACACACACACACACACACACACACACACACACACACACACACGTCTGCATTTTTGCACATCACATTACATAATGCTGCCTGATAATTGTGTCGTAGTCCCACTTTCTACATCATCCTAGACTCTAGGTTCTCAGAATTTGAATCCCATCTCGAGAGGATCAGATCAAACCTGTAATCCAGGTCTTACTGGGTTCAGAATTCTACTTATGTGGCCCATGCTCCTGACTCCTAAAATCTTGGGTGAACCCCTCACCTTGCTTAGAGGGATGGCCACGAAGCAGTCACCTGAGTTTTGTCTCTTCTTATAAAACATAAGTCTAGCCACTTAAGATTTCTGATAAATGCATCCCCGTGTATACCACAAACACCAATAATTTCATTTTCTGTGTCTCGAGCATTGATATTTTTCACTACCATTAGCAGTTCCTAGATCTGCAACTTTCTAAGCACAAGAGAAGGAGGTTGGAAAAGGAAAAGGAACGTGATCATGAACCTCAAGATCAAAGGCAGCAAATTTCTCCTGGAAAAAAAGTCAGTGTCTCTTACACAGAAATTCCAGCTCACGTCTTCAACCAACTAAACCACTAATACCCCAGAAGCACTCTACCGTCCTTCCATCCTGGTCCAGTGCCACCCCCGCGGCCTCAGGATCAAGTTTAAACAGGAAGAAAATAGGCCGGACCCAGAGGCACCGAACATCCTTCCCACAGCCTCAGGAGAGACGCCTTAACCCTGGGATGGGATGAACATAAGAAGACTCACCCCGGCCACAGCTTTGCAAGGTGCCTTAGGTCCGAAGAAAGCGGGTGAAAAATCCTGCTCACCCTTAGACTCCTTCCCTTGGTCGGGGAGGCAGGGTGAGAGGTCAAAATGCTCTCAGCCTGGGCGGAAAGAACTTACTCCCAGAGATTGGTCCTTTGGGGGAAAAGGGGAAGGGAGCCGGTTTACTGCTAATTAGCATCCCAATGGCTCCACATCCAATCCCAATCTGCGGCCTATTTCTAGCTTTTGTGATTTTTATAGCCCGATGATGATTCTCCGTTTTTGTTAGCACAGGTCTTTGTTTCTGAACTCCCAAACTCCGCTTTTCTCAAACTGTCCAGGACTCTCATTTCATACCTGAGCTAGGACCGGCCTCAAGGTTTATACTTTGGAGGGATGCGTCTCAGACTCTGGCCTTGTAGCTCTCACTGGAGAGTGAACAAATCGTTGGGAAAACAGGCCTGCTCTGAGGGCTCTTTCTCTTCCTTCAGATGGGGCTCCCCCATATTCAGGGATGGCCTTTTCCTTCTTCCAGGCCTTGTCCCTCCTTAGGGACCATCTACGGAGCCCGGAAGGGGTCAGCACAGGCAGGAAAGTAGAATTCTAAGGTTTGACTTCTATGTCGACGCCTTCAGTTCTCAGGGACAGCAGGTGGGGAGGGGTGCTCATCTTTAGTCCCAGATTAAAAAAAAAAAAACTAGAGGTCTCAGGAGGAAGTTGAGAACCCTTATGAAACAGGCCTCATCACCCAGGTTTGGGGAGGAAGAGGGGGCATCTGGAATAGTGTCAACGGTAAAAAATGTGAATTAAAAGTGCAAGCATCATCATTACCGCCATCCTCAGTCATGACATTATTGCAGCTGGTAGTTTCATAGCATGCTTGCTGTATGTTACCCTAAACATGAATTTACCTCTTTAATCCTCTGGACAGCCCTATGGAGAAAGGGCTGTCCCATCTCCATTGGAAAAGTAGAGTTTACTGGGGGGTAAATGGGTCAGATTTAGTTGAGATATTGAGTGGTACTACTATATTATATATTAGAATGCTGACTACCTGACTCACAGGTTTCTGTTCTTAAGCCCTCACAATCGAAAACTCACCCTCCTGAGCAATTGAGTTTTAGAGACAGAAGCCATCTTAGCTGTTGAGTGTCTCCTCCAACTTGATAGAAAATGATGGCCACAGGCTATATTTTACTTATAAATTAAAACAAATGTATTTATCTACTAGTGTCCCAGTGCCACGGATTCATACACATTGAAAGGAAATTAATTAGAAGAAATATTTTAATATCACTATTTGCCCTTTCTCTATAATAGAAGTGTCAACCAAATTCAGGATAGACAATGACAGATCGAAACACACGCGGGCGATTGGCACCAGCATGAGCTTTATATGTATCACACATGCGTGCATCCACTTAGCCTTTTATAGATATAAAATGAACCTGCTTAATTAGACCTGCTTTCTGATATAGCTAAACTTTTTCCAGCCCAGTGAAACACCCCAACCTCTCTTTCAGGTAACTGTCAGCAACACAGCAGTAAATATCAACATGAACCAGTTTATTATTGTGGATCACACAGGGAGAACGAAGGGTAAAATATTTAACTGCAGCGGTGTCTGACTATATTCTGTGCAGTGAGGAAACCTGAAGTCATTTTCAAGATCCACCATTTCTTCTTTTCAGTCGGGTCAAGTTTCTAAACTTTCTAAATCTCCGTTTTCCGGCTAATGAAAAGAGAATAGGATTCCACTGAATCTCCTATCTCCCTACTCCTGGACTTCTGTGAGGATCCAATGAGATGAGGCACGGGAAAGCGCTTCACAGACATTTGGTTAAAGTGTAAAATGTTTGCACCTGGCTATAAAGCAAATCATGTTCCTGGGCTGGAGAAACTCCAAGGAGGCTAGTCGCTAGGGAGAGGAAGCCGAGTGTTGCTATGTGATATCATTTCCTGGCGCCCACAGCGACTGTTTCCGGGCTGGGCTGGGCTGGGGGCTGCATTTTGACCTATGGGGTCTCGGCAGCGTCGGTTGCAATTTGGGGGGGGTGTTGCTCCAGGGTGGTGGCGGGGCCTGTGTCCCACTTGGGGGAAGCCACGTGTTGGTTTATTGGTGCCAGGTCTGTGGTGCCGTTCATCTTTAAATGGCCAGTGTGCATCATGGCAACTCCTGCACTGAGCATCTGCCCTGGTGGTCAGTGCGTGCCATAGCGACCGGTCAGATGGACCCTTAGTCTTTCATTTAAAAAGGTTATCTAATTCCCTGACCTAACTGACAGTGATAATTAATCAAGAGTATCAGATAAGGCCTGTTGGGCGTGGCTCAGGGGCTGGCCTGCACAGTGAAGGGTTGCAGGCTCCACCCCTTGCCTAGACAGAGCATGTGTGGGAGGTCACCTATCAATGTGTCTCTCTCACATAAATGTTTTTCTCTCTTTTCCTCTTTCCCTCCCTCTCTTCCACTTTGTCTAAAAAGCAATGGGGAAAAAAAAACAACCTTTGGGAAGGATTAAAAAAACAAAACAACACAGTATCAGATAATTTATCATTTGTTGATGATGGAAAACACAGAAAAACCCGAATCAAGCATTAAGGAAAGTATGGACTGGTACCTATCGGTATAGCAAAATTCTTTTCCAAAGTGTGTGCTGTTTTATGGAAGAGAGAGAAAACATTGTTGTTTTTTTTTTTTTTGGCAGCTACCCATTTTTATTTCTGTGAGTTTATGGAAGTATGTGTCAGGAAAGCTTAATCACTTTAGTTATCTCGCCAGAAAATCTTCTTCATCTGAAACTTCTTTTTTGCCTCAGAGTGCCGTCTGCTGAAATTGACTTCTCTAATTATCGTTCATTATCTCAGCTCTCCCCCTAATATCTTTCGTGCATCTGCTCATCCAGTCCCCGGATTTCCAAAGGGGATTAGCAGGCTTAGCAACTGGCTGGTAGCGACAGTCACTGGTGGCATCCTTCGAGGATGTTCTGCTTCTCCTCTGCTTTAGCAAAATGTGTTATTATTTTAGTGTCAGTTGGTGGGCAGCCATCTGGAATTTGCATCTGAAACATGAGTTTCATACTTTTAAAAAGTGTTGCAGAAATTTTTTATTTTATCAAATATGTTTTTATGGATATCAGAGAGGAAGGGAGAGGAAGAGAGAGAAACATCAATGATGAGAAGGAATCATTGATTGGTTGTCTCCTGCATGCCCCCTACTGGGGATGGAGCCCACAACCCAGGCATGTGCCCTCACCGAGAATCAAACCTGGGACCCTTGAGTCCACAGGCCAATGCTCTCTCCACTGAGCCAAACTGGCTAGGGCAAGATGGAAATTATTAATGATCATGATAAATATCCCATGTAATTTATTTTTACTGTTTTTATCCTGATAACGAAAATATTTTCAAGAAAGTAGTCATGTCATTTTTTTCTAAAACATTTATATTTATGCACATGTAATTTAATACATATTTAATATATACTCGTTTATATTTGAAGACAATTTTTGGGGATCTGGGAAGAAAGACAACAAATTGCTTTCTTTCGCAGAAATGTGTAACTTCTCTCAAGAATTGGAGGACAGACTCTAAGATAAGGTTTGTCTTTTTTGTTAAGAAAATATATCCTCATTTCTCATGAACTGTCATGACAGAAGGTAGAATCTTTGCTGAGAATTTTTACTTTAAATAATGCCATAGTACTATTGTTTTGAATTTTGAGAACATTATTTTCTAAAATGCTTTTGTCATTTATTTTGATGTCATACCTACATTGTTAGGTATGATTCATACCTAGATTATTCCATTAATCTCTACTTTTTAAGAATAACATGACTTATTTTTTATACTAAGTGGAATTAGATTTTCTTTAAAATACATTTTCCTTATTTTGGGAAGCATCAGGTACTCGGATTCTTGCATCTTACAAGGAGTATCTTTCTCACTTTGAGATGATGGTCTTTTCCGTCTCCTCTCCTTGTTCTTTCCTTCCTTCTTTCCCACTCCTTCCCTCTCACTCTTCCTTCCTTTTTTCTTTTTTAAAAATATATTTTATTGATTTTTTTTTTACAGAGAGGAAGGGAGAGGGACAGAGAGTTAGAAACATCGATGACAGAGAGACATCCATCAGCTGCCTCCTGCACACCTCCTACTGGGGATGTGCCCGCCACCAAGATACGTGCCCTTGACCGGAATGGAACCTGGGACCCTTCAGTCCGCAGGCCGACGCTCTATCCACTGAGCCAAACCGGTTTCGGCTCTTCCTTTCTTCTTGCCCGTTTCCTCTCCTCCTTTCTTCCTTTCTCTCCCTCTCTTTTGAAAGACGGAGGCTTCCAAGGAGGCAGCCGGGGCCTCTCGGATCTGTTCAGGGCTGTAGCTCAGAGGCCACAGGGAGCATGGCTTACATTTGGAAGGTGGGATGTTGCCCATCTGTGACCTCAACCCCAGGCCATGGCCAGGTGGCAGCACGTTCCAAAAATGCCCGTCTTGACCCAGACCGGTGTGGCTCAGTGGATAGAGCGTCGGCCTGCGGTCCCAGGTTCGAGTCCGGTCAAGGGCACGTACCTGGGTTGCGGGCACAACTCCAGTCGGGGGGCGTGCAGGAGGCAGCTGATCCATGTGTCTCTCTTCTCATGGATGTTTCTAACTCTCTCTGCCTCTCCCTTCCTCTCTGTAACAAATCAACAAAAAATATATATATAAAATGCCATCCTTGGCTGGCAGACCCTCGATCAAGGGATAGGAGCGCAGGAGAGCGGAGCTGTGGACATCTCCCCTGTGAACTCTGCACACACAGGCGGGGGGAGTTCAGATGCTCTTCCCGGTACAGAGAGGCCACACTCATTGTCTTGCTTGCTTTAGAGCCGGCCACGGTGAGCGACCAAAACAGGAAGCGTCATTGTTAGCGGGCAGGGACACGAAAGCTCTGTTCTTGGCCACGCCTCGCGCGTCCGCTCCCACGAGGACATCTGGAATGCGGGGACGGCGTCGCGCCAGATGGCTTCCGCGGGTCTCTTCAAAGTGGGAAAGTTTGTTTGTGTTGTAAAGTGAAGCCCAAGGAAAGTGACTTGCCATTTCTGAGAACAGCCACAAGTTTTTTTTTCCCGGATCTGTGTGAGCATCTGTGACCGTTTGTCACCTGTGGCTAAAAAAAATGACCAGGGCTGGTGAAACAGCGCTTTATTTTAAAAGTCTCAACCCATTTTCCTAAAAAAAAATTAATTTTTTAAATCTCTGCTGCCTTCCCGAGGCGTTTTGTCCATCGCTACATGCAGATCCGTAAACGTTTAGGATAAAAACCACCTTTTTTTTTTTTTACCCAATTATACCGACGGGGAAAGGCTGGCGTGTTCTGGTCTCTGAAGCTGGTGACACAGAATTGCATTTCCTAGGTAACTCGCGCACACACACTCCGAAGTCGTTCTTGTGGCACTTGGGGTGGTGTGATATTTTCAACAAAGAGGAAAATGTCATCGGCCAGGAAAGAAACACTATGGTGAATAGATCCCTCGGTCTCTGAAGGGTCACGTTTTCTCCCAGCCCAGGTCTATTGGCCAACGAATATTCCAGAACAAAGATGAGGATAGGTATACCTTTCTACAGGTAGAATGAGGCTTCAGCTCCTTTTTCTCTTTTCGGAATGAAATATGACTATTTCAAATAAGACATACTAATGTATGGAGGGAATATTTTCAGCTCAAATGCTTCATTACTAGTAGCTATTTATCTTTACTGCTAGGCTGCTAGCATCCTAAAAATACAGCTTACTACCGCAACAAAATGAAAGACAAATCCTCTACCCTGGCCGGTCTGGCTCAGTGGTTTGAGCATCTCCCCATGCACTGAGAAGTCACCTATTCCATTCCTGATTAGAGAATGTGCCTAGATGGCAGGCTTGATCCCCAGTAGAGGGCGTGTGAGAGGCAGGCGATCAGTTGATTGATATTTCTCTCCCTCTCCTTTCCTCTCTCCCTAAAAAAAATCAATAACAACATATTTGAAAAAATAAAAAATGACAAATCCTCAGATAACAGACCAGCATTTAAGCTAAAACTTTCTACATACCCAAATCCAGTCAAGGACTTGACCAAGAAGAACCATTTTATGTATCTTTCATTGTGGTCTTCAATGTATTTGAATTTGGAGTTCCTTGTGTATTGATTTCTGCGTACAATTGGAAAAGAAACTTTCTGACTCACCTATCGTAGAATATGGTCTGACTGCCCTTCCTGGAAAATGAGATGCATTTTGGAAAACTATTGAACGAGTTTAAGACTAGATGGTGCTGGACCGAATCTCCTAACTAGAACTTTCTTTCATTTTTTTTCTCTACCACCCAAGTGGAGACAACGTGTAAAGTTTTAGGTCCAGAATGACCCCCACAAGGGGTCTCCTTATCCCCCATGTATTATCCTATCTAATAAAGGGGTAATATGCAAATGAACCATCACTCCATCACAAAGATGGTGACGCCCATAGTCACAGATGGCGGCACCCAGTCCTCTCAGCCCCACCGGAGTCCCCCAGTCCCAGGGTTGGGGGGCGGCTGCTGAAAGCGGGCAGCGTGGACAGCCTGGTGGAACGCTTGCTGTTGCCATGGCAACGAGGCAAGTGTTCTGCACCTGGCCGCAGATGGGCCTCTGGACCACGGAGAGCCTCTGGCACACGGATTCGTGCACAGGGCCACTAGTTGTAACAGAATTGGCTTGGCATTCTTTTTGGCATCAGTAGGAACAGTGAAAAGCATCAAGAGTTAGCAAAGTGGCTGAAACTGGTTTGACTCAGTGGATAGAGCGTCGGCCTGTGGACTGACTGAAGGGTCCCAGGTTCAATTCCGGTCAAGGGCATGTACCTTGGTTGCGGGCACATCCTCAGTGGGGGGCGTGCAGGAGGCAGCTGATCGATGTCTTTCTCTCATCGATGTTTTCTAACTCTCTATCTCTCTCCCTTCCTCTCTGTAAAAAATCAACAAAATATATTTAAAAAATAAAAAAGAGTTAGCAGCGTGGACGAGGGGAGGGAACTAGTTCCAGGGGCTCAGTGGTTCCGAGGATAAGGAGCTCACGGCCATCGGGGTTAGCACCCCCAGCCTTTTCTCCTCCCCAAACGTATGGTGTTTCTGGGAACATTTTGTTTTATAAGGTGAGGTGGAAACGTAATGGGTGTTATGTATGCTGTTGTTATTTTGAAATGGTGAGGAAAGTAAAAGGAAGTAAGCACTTGATTGTTGGATCGAAGTTCTACTTAAGAACTCTGGGATCCTCAGAGGAAGACATTTTAAGATTTAAAATGCTTTACATTGAACAACTATTTTACAGTTTACAAAGCACTGTCTTATAAAGTTATTTCACTTGGAATACAACGAGGGAGGGCCAGGATCACAGCATGAGTTTCTAGCAGAGTTATCACCTTAGACTATGCATCTCTCTCCCTCCCTCTCTCAATCTCTCTCTTTTTCTCTCCCTCTCTCTTTCAATCTCTCTCTTTTTCTCCCTCTTTCTCTTCCCTCCCCCTCCCCCCTCCCCCCTCCCTTCTTCCCTCCCCCCCTCCCCCAACAAATGATTGAGTCTAGAATTTACTTTATGGATGCTGAACATAAAAATAAATAAATAAAAAAAAAGCTTTCTGAGGGCAAATTTAGTGCCTTATTTATTTTTGTATCAGTAGTTAGTAGCTAATCCAGTGTACGTATCCACCTGTTCGTTGAATGAATGAATGAACGAACGAATGAAATGAAATAAAAACACAAAATGAAACACAATTTTTCTGACAGTCCGTAAGTAAGTAAAAACAGAAGATTAATGTTGCAGATTTTAAACATCCACTGAGAAAGTCAAGCATTGTATTATGTGCTATCTAATCTGTCTGTCATCTATCTGAGCCTCCCTCCACTTCATACCTTTTATCATCTATTATCATTTATACATTTCCAGGTCACCGTCATAACAATTACAGTACTCAGAAAGACTGTTTTGTTGACAGCAGGGAGCGAGATTTCATCCTCAGTCACATAAGGTTTATGGGAATACAGCAAATAGACATGGGAGCAGGCAAGACCGTTAACTTACAGTTCCGTCAGTTTTCATTTGTTGTTGTTCTATGTTTGCTAATGCATTTGGGAGGAAAGCATCCTCAGATCATTTTTATATCACGCCATCCGCGCGGTTATCCATGACTAGGTTTCAGCTGGACGTGCTCAGATAAAGCAAGTTCCCAAACATCTATTCCTGTCCACGTGCACGTGTGGGTAGAGATCCTCGACGTGGTGATCTTTATTTATTTATTTTTGGGGGGCCAAATCCCTACAAGTCAGTATTTCTACACGTGACTCGGAAGGAAACACAGAGGGGGAACTCATTACTTCCGTCGCACTATTCGTCACCGGTCCCCAATACTTGCAACGATACACGGAGGGAAAACAAATCTCAAAGAGCAGACAGATTCCACAGAACCAAACCCCTCAAACCAGTGGTTCTCAACCTTCCTAAGGCCTCGACCCTGGCATACAGTCCCTCCTGGGGTGGTGACCCCCAACCATGAAATTTTGCTACTGTGATGCATCGTGATGTCAATATCTGCATTTTCCGAGGGTCTTAGGCGACCCCTGTGAAAGGGTCGTTCGACCCCCAGAGGGGTCGCGACCCACAGGTTGAGAACCGCTGCCCTAGACGCAGTGGCCCAAGGAAGAAGTGACGCAGGAGAGAGGGCCCCGGCTGTCACCTTGGCCAGTTTCCTTCCTGCCGTGCGGGGACCCTCACTGCACGATGCCACCTAGTGACAGGCCACCCACATGGGATGAGGGCAGAGGAAGACAGGGGAGGTGCCAGGCTCCCAGGGCAGGCTTTCTGGGTTGGGGGGGGGGGGAAAGCCCTCTGCGAGCACCCACCAGGGGATGAGCCTTCTCTCTCCTGGAACCCAGAGCAACAGGAGAAGTCCCCTCTGAGCTGCGGCGCGGGCATCGTGATCCGGAGATGCTGCGTGGCCACCTACCTCCAGCTCCGCACCTCCTCCTCCTCCTCCTCTGCACCTCGGCCTCCTCCTCCTCCTCCTTCTCTGCACCTCTGCTTCCTCCTCCTCCTCTTCCTCCTCCGCCAGCTGAGCTCAGGGCCCAGGAGCCGCTATCCCGGCCGCAGCCCCCCACGCAGGGCCCGGTGCTGGGTGTGGAGCCCCAGACCCACAGGCCTCCCCGAATTCCAAAGAGAAACTCCAGAAGAGTGGAACCCCGCCAGCCACGCAGCAACAACAACAAAGCAGCGGTTCAACCCCGGGGGCCGGGGGAAGTCACCTTTGTTTGGCTTGGCCCGACCCACCGGCCAGAGGCAGACCCACCCGAGGCTGCAGCCTGGCCCGCACCGAGCCGCCCTCCCAGATACCCAGCTCCGTGCCCTCGGGGAGCATTGCCTCCCAGTCATCTCCTCCTCTGTCAGCAGATGGCACCGATTTTTTTTTGTTAAGAGAAAGAACAACAATCTGTCGCCCGTGGGATTCGCGAGCCCGTGGTCTCTCTCTGTGGGGTGGATTTTCACAGCCAGACCCACCAGCCGGCGCCGCTGCCATAGCTACCGGCCACTTGCCGCCCTCGCACTCTCAGGGGGAGAGGCTGCCAGCTGCCAGCCACCCGGCGGCGGGGGGAACCTCTGTGGCCGGAGAGAGAAGGAGCAGGCAGGCGCTCAGGGTCAAGGGCGTGTGCGTGTTTTCCGTGATCGGGGCACAGCGTGTGGGAATGGCATCACCTTTATTGCCACAGATCAAAGCTGGGCCCTAACCGGGGTGGCTCAGTGGATAGAGCGTCGGCCTGCGGACTAAAGGGTCCCAGGTTCGATTCCAGTCAAGGGCATGGACCTTGGTTGCAGGCACATCCCCAGTGGGGGGCGTGCAGGAGGCAGCTGATTGGTGTCTCTCTCTCATTGATGTTTCTAGCTCTCTGTCTCTCTCCCATCCTCTCTGTAAAAAAAATCAATAACATATATTATTAAAAAAACAAAAACTGGGGGGCTCGGGAAGGCCTTGGGGCTGCAGCGTGGACTGGCCATAGGGACACGGCTGCCTTCCTGTCTGTCCATGTAGAAACACTGCAGCCCGTGCAGAGGTTGTGTGAGCGTGTATTGGAGCCGAGCGGCCCACAATGGCCCGGAAGCAGAGCCTCCACGGACTGGGATTGGGATCGGGCTGCGGGGAATGGCCTGTTTCATCTATTGTTAGACGTGGCCATCAAAAGAGGGGGCGCAGGTGGGTTACAGGAAGCCCACTGGTGATCAGAGAGGCGGGAGAAAGCAACGCGGGGAACCCCAGGGATTGGATGAAAAGTAGAATGATGGACACACACTTAGGGGGGTGCTGTGGGATAGTCAACAGTCAGCAGCGAACACGACCCAGGAACAGTGAAGGAGGCCGAGGGGTCCGGGAAAGGGGGTTACCAGTTACCCTGACCTTTCAGGGTGAGTTATCACAGACACAGAAAGACAGCGAGGCGCAGGGAAGGTAAAAAGACATTGACCTTGTCAGGGACGACACGGGCCTGGGAGGTGACTGCCCATATCAATCACTGTGTTCCATTCCAGGTGAATCTCAGGCGGTCCTCGGTGGTGACTGGGGGGTCTCTGATCTTGCAGGCTGCCAGGCTGGCCTCCCCTGAGCTGTCGGCTCAGCCTGGGGCCCCTCTGGTCCACATGTTTGAGGTTTTCCCTTCTCTTTCTAAACGGTGGTTCAGTTTTATACTGCACTTGATCTTAGCCAAAAGGCCGAGATGCAGTTGAGCTTTTATTTATTTTGTTTTGGAAGAAAGCGTCAGGATTAACCGCAGGCGGCCACGGGACACGTGTTGCAAAGTGTTCCGTCTATGTTTCTTCTGTTCATGCTTATGTCCAACTTTCCTGCGTGGCTGTTGGGGTCTTAGCATAGTGTAGGCCAAGGACTCTTCATTCGAGTGTTAGAACACCAAGGACACACGTGGTGTGACACTGGACTGACACAGAGAAGGGTAGACAGGTAGACAGGCCCCTGTGCAGGGATGACACGAAATCTTGTGAAGGTCCCATTTTGAGAGAGAGAGAGAGAAAAAGAGAGAGAGAGGACTTGGTACCGTTCCCATGCTTTGAGGGGAAGTTTTGAGGCCTTCAGCCTCGTCCATTCCAGGTTTCTGGTGGCGGCTGACCCTCCTTTCTCTGCTTCCTTCACCTTTAAAATGTAACCAGTGGCCGAGACTGGTGTGGCTCAGTGGATAGAGCGTCGGCTTGCGGGCTGAAAGGTCCCGGGTTCAATTCCGGTTGGGGGCATGTGCCTTGCTTGCGGGCACATCTCCACTGTGGGGCGTGCAGGAGGCGGCTGATCGATGTCTCTCTCTCATCGATGTTTCTGACCTTCTATCTCTCTCCCTTCCTCTCTGTAAAAAATAATAAAAACAATATATTTAAAAAAATAAAATGTAACCAGCGGGCTGGCTGGCTGGGCCGCAGTGAGCCTGCAGGATGGCGGAGGAGAAGGAGCACGCTCTCTGCTCTCTGCTTCCTCTCTTGCTCCGGCAGAGGTTTGGTTGTGCTGCTCCTAGAGCCGAGGGTTTTACCCAGAGCTTGAAAATCTCTCTTTGCAGCGAACATTCTGGCCTTAGGCTGGAGAGGTGTGAGATGGGGTGGGGAACTGCTGGAAAGCAATCATTGTCTCACTGATAGCAAGTGGACAAGGAACCCGGAAGGCCGGTCAATCTTGAAGTTCTGAAAGGTCAGAGCTAATTGAGACAATGAACTTCCCCATCAATCGATCATGTAAATCCTTACTGATAAGACAATCTGCCTGTGACGAGAATGGCCTGCTTCAGGGCAAAGGGTGTCTCCCCAACCTGAATACAAGGGATGGCAAGGCCGAAGGAAGGCGGTAGTCTTCCCACTAGAGCAGTGGTTCTCAACCTTCCTAAGGCCGCGACCCTTTAATACAGTTGCTCACGTTGTGGTGACCCCCAAGCATAAAATTATTTCCGTGGCTACTTCATAACTGTAATCTTGCTACTGTTATGAACTGTCATGTAAATATCTGATAGGCAGGATGTATTTTCATTGTTACAAATTGAACATCATTAAAGCATAGGGATGAATCACAAAAACAATATGTAATTATATATTGTGAGATATTTATTTCTAATGACAAATAAATGAAATTTTGTCTTGAATCGTGGTGTAGCATGGGCAACAGTCTTCATAGGACAACAGTAAACTACATTGCTACACCGAGGAGAGGTCTATTGGTTCCTAAGACCATGGGAAATATGTGTTTTCAGATGGTCTTAGGCAACCCCTGTGAAAGGGTCGTTCGACCCCCCAAAGGGATCAAGACCCACAGGTTGAGAACCGCTGCACTAGAGGAAGGCTCCCGCCTGGCCCCCCAATATCACCAAATTAATGCTTTTCTAGTCTCTCTTTTCATTTGCGTGCGGCCTCCTCCAGAACCCGAACCCTGAACCGGGAGCCCTGAACGAGGCATGACACGAAAGAGGTTCCCACAGGGAATCTCTGACGCCTCTTGGAAGTCAGGAGGTGATTTTGGGGAAATCACCAGAGAGCGAAATGTTGGGGAAATCCTACTGGGGTGTACTGTGAGCTCTCTCGATGTTTCAACTCATTTCGAGAAAGTCATCGTCTGCAGAAAAAGGACCCTTTCAGCATCTGGGATGTAATGAGCACAAACATCTCTTTAGGTCCAAGCCTTTGATGGTCAAAGATTGGTTTCTTCTGCGCCGTCTCTGCTTCAAAGAGCGTTTCTGTGTTCTTCAAAGGCAATTTCGGAGATTTTAAGGCTCAGCGAGCGATGCCAGCAGAAGCTGATGACCCAGCTGAATGCTGAGTCGCATTGACAGGGTTTCTTTCATCTCTAACTGGGGTGCCACTCTGTTCCGATCATGTTCACCGCAGGGCTGTTTCTGGTGAGAGATGTATATAATTGCCTCTCTGCCCACCTCCTCCTCCAAAGGAATCTGTTCCCACCCACCAACCCTCCAAACACCTGGGCCGCGTTATCCCTGATTATATCCGGCACCCCTGCTCCTCTGGCTGTGGTGAGACCCACGGTTAGGCCAATCCACGTAGGTGATTTCATTGGAAAATCCTCAGCCGGGGAACGGGAGTCAGAGGTGGGGGACAGGAATCGGACTGCAGGGGCAAAGGGATGAGGTGTGAGGGTGATGCAACATGAGCCTGAGCCATGTGTGAATCACATTCCTGAGGGAACCCGATGTGAACCCCCTGCACACGGAACCAGCCTGGAGGGAGGACAGGGGACAGACGTGCGGAGAAAAGCAATAACAAGCCGAAACCGGTGTGGCTCAGTGGATAGAGCGTCGGCCTGCAGACTGAAAGGTCCCAGGTTCGATTCCCGTCAAGGGCATGTACCTTGGTTGCGGGCGCATCCCCAGTGAGGGGCATAGAGAAGACAGCTGATTGATGTTGCTCTCTCATCGATGTTTCTAACTCTCTATCCCTCTCCCTTCCTCTCTGTAAAAAATCAATAAAATATATATATTTTTTTAAAAAAGCAGTAACAAGAGCTCTAGCTGACCGTGGTCAGATCTGGGCCTCCATCTATTTTCTCGGTAAGCATATGGTGTGTGGTATTTTGTTTTTGCGTTTTGTTGTTGTTGTTGTTGTTGTTGTTTGTTTTTCTAAGCTGGATTGCACCAGCTCCAGGGGCAATTCCTGATTGTCCTAAGCCAGTCAATACTCTCACATCCGCCTGCCCATGGGTTTGGTTTCGGGGTTGGCATGTGAACCAATTAGGGACAATGCCGTCAAGGAGACAGACAGTTGCAGGAATTCTGGGAAATTTTTTCCCTCTAATCCATGGGAGCCTCCTCCAAAGTACACTCTGCTTTTTCAGAAATCAGCGAGGAAGCATGTAGCTCTGGCTGGTTCTGATGACCTTGATTAAACCAAGAGAGGAGCCAGTCTTAGATGAAAACCATGTTGTGGAGGACAGAGGCTAGCAAAGGACAAACATGAGTTGTCGTTGACATGACGGAGCCAATGGTTTTATAAAGCTCGTCCAATTTTTGGACTTCCCAGTCATATGAGCCTTAAAACCCCTTTAATTATTTACATTGTTTAGCTGGATTTTTTTTTAAAAAAAAAACAACACTTATATCTTATGTTTGAGTGCAGCCAATGATTTTCTGGGTCTCCAAAGACCAAGCCATCGCTGGGATTTGACCAGTCCCTGCGCAGAGCGATCCTAGACACCCTTTCTCCACTGTGCTGGCCGGGTTCCATGCCATCCGGCAAAGTGCCCTGCACCTGTCCGCTGCATCATCAGTGTTAATATGTGACGTGGTAAATCCGCTCTTCTCGGCCTCTCTCAGTATCTCCTGCATGCACTCCTTGCCAGTGGTACATTTTGAGGAGGCTCTGGCTTTTGGGTTATGGGAAGGGGTCTCAGAGAAGGTTAAAGACAGCTGAGCTACTAGTGAAATGAGGGTGATTAAGGAAGAAGCAGTAAACTTCATCGAGGTTGGGAAAAGAAGAATGAGCATTCTATGAAAACACACACACACACACACACACACACACACACACACACACACCTCTTCATTCCCTCCTTGCTAAGAACTCATCCTCTGCATTTGAAATGCAAGTTGATGGAAACAAAGGTGACATCTTCTCATGGTCAAAATCAAGAGGGCGTCTTGGGAACTTTGGTGCTTGAAGTTGGAAGTCTTTCCTAGCTCTGAGATGGTTTTATTGTGTAGTTGTAGGAAAGGTCTCCCAGGTTTAGAAAATACACAGTTCCTGCATCGAATGGCCTCTCACATCACGGACCCTGCCTGAAAGGATCTTAAAAAGGGTTAACTCTATTTTTGGCAATGTCCGTAGCTTTTTTGGAAAAAATTGGATGAATGAAATTAAATTTGGAAGGTAACGTTTGGACTCAGATTAGACCTCATGTCTGTCTCTAGGCGGACCTGCCAGTCTTTTCCCTTGAAAAGATGACGTGGTTGTGATCAACCGCAAACTTCCGCAGGAGGAGAGACTGAGAGCGAGCGGCCGCTGAGAGCCCAGCAATGAATCCCTCCAGGTCCATCCCAGGGGTGAGGAGGATGAGCTAACGGCACGCCTGCGCGGCACATTTGATGTTCTCCAGGACCCAGCAGGCCTCTTGTAAAATCACGTGGACAGGCCCCACAGCCGTAACCAAGGGAGATAAGGAACATTTGTGGGCTCAGGCCCTGGCGACTTGCCTTCATTCTCTCCTGGAAACCCCGTAGGAGACAGGAGCCTTTTGAAACTGGCCTTGACACCTCTCACCAAACACAGTCTACCAAGGGCCTGTGTCTGTTTACATCTATGACATCTGTCAAGGGCCAGAGGTCCCCATGGAATTGTCATCACAGGGAGCTATTCTGTCAACCCCAGCATCACTTTTCAGTACAGTGGTACCTCGAGATACGAGTGCCCTAACATACGAGATTTTTGCTTTGAAATAGGAGCAACAGTTGAGATAGGAGTCATCGCGCGGATCGGCCGTTTGCACACGACCCACCAGTTTACCGCGACTCGAGCGTCTCATAGTTTCCCATGCCTCAAGGTTATGGAACGAATTAAACTCGTATCTCGAGGTACCACTGTACATCGACTTCCGAGTTCATATTTTGGAGTCTCCTGAAACATTGAAAGCAATGAACACTTTTCAGTGGAGGCGTGGCTGTTCTTAGCATCGAAGGCGGTCCCATTTAATTTTGCTTCCACGGAAAGC
Source organism: Lasiurus cinereus (assembly GCA_011751065.1). Classification (NCBI taxonomy): domain Eukaryota; kingdom Metazoa; phylum Chordata; class Mammalia; order Chiroptera; family Vespertilionidae; genus Lasiurus; species Lasiurus cinereus. The sequence continues at coordinate 2,552,632 of JAAGEH010000413.1, read as the reverse complement.
AAATCCTTCCTACGAACTGAAACCCACAGTGTTTTTTTGCACGTTGGTCTTCTGGATTCCTTCCGTCTATTTTTGTACCTGAAAGGCGAAAACCTTCTGCCACAGCGTTCTTTCTGGAAGAGTCTGTGTGCTGCCTTTTTTTTTTTTTTAAATATATTTTATTGATTTTTTTACAGAGAGGAAGGGAGAGAGATAGAAAGTCAGAAACACCGATGAGAGAGAGACATCCATCAGCTGCCTCCTGCACGCCCCACAGTGGAGATGTGCCAGCAAGCAAGGTACATGCCCCTGGCCGGAATCGAACCTGGGACCCTTCAGTCTGCAGGCCGACGCTCTATCCACTGAGCCACACCGGTTGTGTGCTGCCTTTTGATCTCCGCTACAGGTTCACAAGGCACTCTCAGCTGAGTTTTCAGCAAGAAAGGAATTTTATTCGTGGGATCGCGGATTCTTTTTTTCTACCCACCACGCTGCCTGTCTGTCCCTCCCGGGCCTCAGGATTCGGTTGCGAGTCGCAACAGCCCTTGGCTCAGACCTCAGCAGCACAGGTCTCAGAGGGCCTCTGAGTGGGGCCCGAAGCTGAAAGGTCTCGATGCCCTTTCGCCTGGAAGGTCACCCCTAGGATCCGAACTTTTACGAGGAGAGCAGGAATGCACCAGTGGACAGCGCATCCTGGCTGGCGGCTGGGAAGCCGTGAGCCCGGAGGAAATGCCACTCATGCCTTCGCTTCTCCTTGCCCCGGGGACATCTGGAGGTGACCTTTCCCAGTCAGACAGGAATCCTGAGGTTTCACCAAGGCGAGGCCTGGAATGCACTGGATGCGCTGCTGGGAGCTGGCTGCCCGTGGTCAGACCCCCGCCTGGCCGCGATGCTCGGGGCCCACACGGTTATGTCAGCCGCCAGAACGGGCAGATTCCCTCCCTGGTTCTTCTCCTTCAGCTCCAGCCTAGCATTTCGCTCCTTCCCCTCCGTTCCAGTGTGATGGTGGCTTGTCTCAGAGCTTCACAGACTCAGCTACCGGGAGGGGCCCCCGCTACCCGGCTGTGAACTGTCATCCACAGGTGGTTTCTCCTCCACCTGTGGCCTGGCCTCTGTCCCCTTCGTAACTGGCCAGTGGAAGGGAGTGGACACAGGTAGCTCACAGCCTTCGCTGTCTCATCAGGAGACCTCTGTCCACGGGGCTACAGTGTCATCCGAGCTCCGAGGCCTTCCTCAGGAAGTGGCTGAGCCTAGGAGACCGCGACACGTGATTTTTACCATGAGAATCTAATCTTTTTTTCCCATCCCACGTGTGTTCGTGGAGACCCACAGGGGAATCCTTAGCACGCCACGGCTTAACTGTCCGTGATTGTGAAACACCGCTGAGAAGGCCTGTCTTCAAGGGGCGTTTGTATGACTCAAGACACCCTGGGCAGCATGCGTGGTGCATCCCTGGAGCAGAAGTTCCAGATCAGGAAGCCATTCTTACTCACTGTTACCCTCCAGATCAGCGGTTCTCAACCTGTGGGTGGCGACCCCTTTGGGGGTCGAACGACCCTTTCACAGGGGTCGCCTAAGACCATGGGAAAATGCAGATATTGACATCACGATGCATCACAGTAGCAAAATGTCATGGTTGGGGGTCACCACCCCATGAGGAACTGTATGCCAGGGTCGCGGCCTCAGAAAGGTTGAGAACCGCTGCTGCAGATGCTGGCACTCCGTATTTCCCCAGGGCGACATAACACGCAGGGAGTACCACAAACCCAGCGACCTAACGACATGGATTCTCTCGGGGTTCCGGAGGCTCGGAGTCTGAAAGCCAGGTGCCGGCAGGGTTGCTTCCTGCTGGAGGCCCGGAAGGAGAAAGGGACTCCCTCCTGTCCTCTGAGGCTGCTTGCCACCCCCGGCATCGTGGCAGCGTGCCAGTCTCCGCCTCCACTGCCGCGTGGCCTTCTTCTCTCTGTGCGTCCAAATTTCTCTTTTTGTAAGGATACCCTGGTCTAGTATGACCTTGACTTGGTTACGTCACAAGACCCTCTTTCCATAAGTTCCTGGGGTTGAGACTTGAGTATGACTTTTTTGGGGGAAACAATTCAACCCACAGCACCCGCCCCCCTCACATTCCCTATGACCCTAAGCTCAGCAGATAATCCTTCCACCGCTTTGTGGGGGTGGTGTTAGGGTAGCGAGGAAGTGGATATGGGCTGGGAATCCTGGAGATCTGTGTCTCAAACCCCCCACTCCTTCACCCACAAGGCAAAGAAGCAGCATTTATTTATTTTTACTCTTTTTAGGTTCTGAAATTGTTGTTTGAAATAATATACACTTTGAGTTTAAAATACAGTGGTACCTTGAGATACGAGTGCCCTAACATACGAGATTTTTGAGATACGAGCCGTCGAGCGAGCGATTTTTGCTTTGAAATACGAGCAACATTTGAGATGGGAGTCATCGCGAGGATGGGCCGGCTGCACACGACCCACCAGTTTACCGAGACTCGAACGTCTCAAGGTTACTGAATGAATTAAACTCGTATCTCGAGGAACCACTGTAATTCTAAAGCATATATTCACTAGAAAGCATTATAGTCAAGTGTTTCTATATATTTTTAATTTTTTTAATGCATTTTATGGTGGACGTTTTTGAATATACTCAAAAGTGGAGAGAATTGAATGTCGAAGCCCCACGTGTGCGCTGTCCAGCTCCCACCACGGTCACATTTTGGCCTCTTGCTTCTTTGCTCTTCTACCCTCAGTGTTGTTCTTTTTCTGGAATATTAGTAAGCAAAGCCTAGAGATCCTGTCCTTTCACTTGTAAAGTCTTCAGAATGTGTTTCCCACCGAGAAAGTCAGTGCGCTCATGTCAAAGAAAGCCCGTCAGCCCTGGCCAGTGCAGCTCAGTGAGTTGAGTGTTATCTCGTGCACTAAATGGTCACCGGTTCGATTCTTAGTCAGGGCACATGCCCAGAGAGCTGGTTCAATTCGTGCAGGAGGCAGCCGATGGATCTCTCTCTTTATTTCTCCCTCTCTCTCTCTTCCTCTTAAAAAAATAAATAAAAATACAGTATTTTAAAAGAAAGAAAGCCCTCCAGTGTTCAACAGACTCTCGTTCCTAGGGACCAGATCTTCTTCCACGCACCTTAGACTGTTTTCTCACACTCAGCATCTGAGATGAATCGCTCCCGCCCCTCACTCCCCTCCTCCTGAGACTGTTTGCTTTTTCCTTATATGAGTCACTGTTTTAGTGTTATATAATGGGTTGTAACCAATTCCCCCAAACTTAGCAGCTTCAAGCGACATGTTTACCATCTCCAGTTCCCCTGGGTCAGGAATTGGGGTGCGTTTTGGTGGGGGATTTAGGCTGCGAGTCTCCCCTGCAGTGGAAGCGAAGGCCTGCATGGAGCCGCGTCATCCGAAAGCTTGACCGGGGCTGGAGGCCCATCTCCCAGCTGGCTTACCATGTGCAGGAGGCTTCCCTTGCTCTGTGACTCTCTCTTATTATTTTTAATTAATTAACTAGTTAATTAATTAAATCTTTATTGTTCAGATTATTACATTTGTTCCTCTTTTTTTCCCCCTATAGCTCCCCTCCACCTGGCTCCGCCCCACTCCCTCTGCCCTTACTTCCCCCCCGTTTTTATTTTATTTTTTAGAGAGAGAGGGAGTGAGAGAGAGAGACATGGATGTGAGAGAGAAGCATCCATGGGTCATCTCTCGCACACACCCCAACTGGGATTGACCCCACCAACCTGGGCATGGGCCCTGGCCGGGAATCAGAGGGGTGACCTTTCGGGGCACTGAGGTTACTCCACCGACTGAGACACACCAGCCGGGGCCATCCCAGCTCTTTAGGGCAGCTGTTCTCAACCTGTGGGTCGCGACCCCTTTGGGGATCGAACGACCCTTTCACAGGGGTCACCTAAGACTATTGGAAAACACCTATTTCCCATGGTCTTAGGAACCAACACACCGCTCCTCGGTGTAGCAAAGTGTAGCCATGTAGTTTACTGTTGTCCTAGGAAGACTGTTACCCATGCTACACCACGATTCAAGACAACATTTCATTTATTTGTCATTAGAAATAAATATTTCACAATATACAATTACATATTGTTTTTGTGATTCATCCCTATGCTTTAATTATGTTCCATTTGTGACAATGAAAATACATCCTGCCTATCAGATATTTACATGACAGTTCATAACAGTAGCAAAATGACAGTGATGAAGTAGCAACGGAAATCATTGTATGGTTGGGGGTCACCACCCCATGAGGAGCTGTCGTAAAGGGTCGTGGCCTTAGGAAGGTTGAGAACCACTGCTTTAGAGAATTGCTTGAGTGTCCTCACCAGATGGCGGCTGGCTTTCCCCAGAGGGAGTCACTCCAGAGAGAGCAGATAGGAAATCACGGCGCCTTTTATGACTCAGTCTTGGTAGTCAGACATCTCACATGTACCACGGGCTGATGAATTAATCCATTCAACCAAAACCGGTGTTTATTAAGTCTCAGACATTGATCTAGGAGGCAGAGATATGAGATGAAGACCACAGACAGCAACGCTCTCTGTTCTTGAGGCCTACATTCTAGAAATGAAACAGCCGAAACCGGTTTGGCTCAGTGGATAGATAGAGCATCGGCCTGTGGACTGAAAGGTCCTGGGTTCAATTCCGGTCAAGGGCATGTGCCTTGGTTGCAGGCACATCCCCAGTGGGGGGCGTGCAGGAGGCAGCTGATCGATGTCTCTCTCTCATTGATGTTTCTAATTCTCTATCCCTCTTCCTTCTTCTCTGTAAAAAATCAATAAAATATATACATTGAAAAAAAAAGAAATGAAACAAAGGTGATTGTCCTGACCTGTACAGCTAGCAGACTGGGTTTTGCCTGGTTAGTTTCAGGAATGGTGATAGAGGTATTACAGAGGTACCCCCTCTTCCTAGCACAGATTCCTGGGGGACCTAGGCCACAAACTATAAGGCAGTAGGCTAAGATGTGGTCAGGGATGTGACGGAAGTCCTGGCACAGAGAGATTTCGTGTGTGAGAAAGTCCGGGACCATGTGGGAGCTATGACCTTGAACGGGCACGGGCCGGCCTGCGGTCTGATCCAGTGAGCCGATTTGCCTCTGCAGAGTAAACACATTTGTCTAGCCCAAGGGAAACATTTCGCCAATTTTACAGTTGGATGGTTTCTTTTTTTTAAAAAGTGCATTAATAGTTATTTCAGCTTTGAGATTTCCCATAGATTAGATCTGCGGAGGCTTCCAGCAGAGCTAGAATGTCACCGAAATGACGGAGTCGTGCTAATTACTATGTTCAGTAAACCCTCGTCCTCCCTGTAAATAACGGGAGTGAGAATTACTCGTCTGAGGATGTATCTGTTGGGCCACCGGGAGGTTAACTGAATCGCTCAAGGTCACAGTAAGTGGCAGGGTCAAACTGAACTTGAAACCTTGATTCCTAATTTTAAAAACCAATCACTTTCCCCATATTTAGTCATATATGGTAAGCTATGTTTATAAATAAAAACATATATTTAATAGCCTCTATCTACACACAGCATTCAGTTTCTAGAACTAATTTACCCACCTGTTGTAACATCAGTATAAATGCAGTATTCAGAGTGTTGGTGTTTACCCAGGAAGATGTATTGAGTAATTATTTTATTCTAATGGTGTTCAAGAACAGAAGACCTCGGAGAGATGAATGAGTTGTAGGTCAGGACACATTCACATTCCCAAACTCATCCATCCTTTTGCATGCGAGGGTGAAGGAAAAAGTTCATTAAACTCTCCTTCCTGAGTTTTATTCTCCTCCTCGGCCTGTGTGAGCAAGAGTGGGTAGCTTTTCTGAGGAGACAGAACACCTGGTAGTTATTTTCTGACATTTGGTGAGGTTCTAGAATGTGGGAGTTCGGTGTATAGGATAAGTATTTTATTTTTTATAGCTTGTAGGAAAATTCCATTCTTAACCCAATTAGGAGAAAGCCCAGTTGCATATTAATGCTATTCTAATTGCCATCGGCACCATCATCATCTAAACACAGTGAAGCACCACCTGTATGTAAGTAAGTGTCTATGCTGTTTGTAGCAGCAGATGAAAAAGAGATCAAAGATCCTGAAATGTTTCCCTGAGTTTTATAAAAAGAGATGAGAAGCCTTTCTCAAATTCTGGCGTGCCCTATAAGAATGAATTAAAATCATTTTCTTCCCATGACTCATCCTAACTCATCCTAACACTTCTTCTTTAAGATAAAAAAGTTAAGGATGCAAATGGGTAGAACGTGCTTATAAGTCATACTTCTAGAGAAAACCTGCAGTGGTATTTCTTCAGACAGTAGCCCCAGAACAATAGTGTGCAAATACTTCTCAGACCACACAAAGAAGTCCCAAACACCCCGCTAAACAAAATCCACACAGGCGCTATTTTTAGGCCACATATAGTTTACATATATGACACATTTAGGGTTCACTGGCTTAATATAGTTTTTGAAACAAAATAATTCTGTTCAGTTGAAAACTTACTAGCTCTTTAGAAGGGTCTGATCATGCAGTTGATCCATACAAATTTCATCGATTTATTTTTTTTATTATTGATTTCAGAGAGGAAGGAGAGGGAGAGAGAGAAACATCAACGATGAGAATCATTGATTGACTGCCTCCTGCATGCCCCCCACTGAGAATCGAGCTCACAACCCAGATATGTGTCCTTGACCAGAATCGAACCCAGGACCCCTCAGTTCCCAAGCCAATGCTCTATCCACTGAGTCAAACCAGCCAGGGCATCATTGGTTTCTTTAAAACATCTGCACGAGGCCCGGCCAGGGTAGCTCAATGATTGAGTATTCACCCATGAACCAGAAGGTCATGTTTCGATTTCCAGTCAGGGCACATTCCTGGGTTTCAGGATCAATCCCCAACAGGGGGCATGCAGGAGGCAACCAATCAATGATCCTCTCTCATCATTATTGTTTCTACCCCTCTCTCCCTCTCCTTTCCTCTCTCTAAAATCAATAAAAAAACATATTAAAATTTTTAATAGAAAAATCTTCACAGGAAATAACTAGGATCTAATCTTAGAAATTATGCACATCTAAAGTAAGTTTAATTTTGGAGAATATTCAGAAATATCAAGAAAATTATGGGAGATCAATTGTTGCATAACAAAAGGAAACCTTAATCCAATTTTATGGGTCTACTGTCTTCCTGTCTGATCCACTTCTCTTTTCGAAGTTTGGCCAAAATGAATGACAGATATCAGACTTTAAGTAATATGAAGCTTGCTTTCAAAATCTCTCTCTCTCTTTTACACACACACGCATCAAAATGACTACCAATAAGGTATGAATATCTGCTTGCTCACCGTTGGTATTTTTTTATATGAAGCATATGATGGATGGATGGATGGAAGTATCTCATTGCTTTTAATTTCCATCTGACTCATCACTTTTTAATGTGTTTACTGGTCATTCATATACTTTTGGATATGTGTACTCACATCTTTTGCTCATTTAAATAAAATTATATTTGGCATTTTCATTATTGAATGCTAAGAATTACTTATTAGTCTTAGGGACCATTCTTTAGAGATATGTTTTAATGGATAATACTCAAGGCCTGGTGCACAAAATTTGTGCATGGGGTGTGTGTGGAGGGGGGTGTCCCTCAGACCAGCCTGCACCCTCTCCAATCTGGGACCCCTTGAGGGATGTTGGACAGCCCGTTTAGGCCCGATCTCACCAACCACCAAGATCGGGCCTAAACAGACTGTCTGACATCCTTCTCACAATCCAGGATTGCTGGCTCCCAATCCCTTGCCTACCTCAGCCTGATTGCCCCTAACCACTTCTGCCTGCCAGCCTGATCTCCCCTAACCACTCCCCTGCCAGCCTGATTGCTCCTAACTGCTCTGCACTAACTGCCCTCCCTAACTGGTTACCCACAACTACACTCCCCTGTAGGCCTGGTCTCCCCAACTGCCTTTCCCTGCAGGCCTGGGTCCACCCAACTGTCCTCCACTGAAGGCCTAGCCCCTCCTAACTGCCCTTCTCTGCAGGCCTGGTCCTCCCAAATACTCTCCCCTGAAGGCTTGGCCTCCCTGCAACAGCCCTCCCTTGCAGGCCTGGTCCCCACAACTATTCTCCCTCCAGGCCTGCCCGCCCAAATGCCTTGCCCTGTAGGCCTGGTCTCCCCCAATTGCCTTTCCCTGCAGGCCTGGGTCCTCCCAACTGTCCTTCACTGCAGGCCTGCCTCCCCCTCCCCTCCACAGACTACCCGCCCCTGCTGGCCTGGTCTCCCCAGATGCCCTTCCCTGCAGGTCTGGGTTCCCCAACTACCCTCCCCTGCAGACCTGGTCTCCCCCAGCTGCCCTTTCCTTTAGGCCTGGTCCCCCCAAATACTCTCTCCTGAAGGCCTGGCCCCCCTGTGACAGCTCTCCCCTGTAGGCCTGATCTCCCCCAACTACTCTCCCCTGCAGGCCTAGGTCCCCCCAACTGTCCTCCACTGATGGCCTGGTCCCCCCATAATGGCCCTTTCTTGCAGGCCTCGTCCCCCCATATACTCTCCCCTGAAGGTCTGACCCCCCTACAACTGCCCTCCTTTGTAGGCCTACCCCCCTCCCCCAATTTTGTCCTCCCCTGTAGCAGATCTGGTTCCCCCCAACTATCCTACACTGCAGGCCTGGTTCTCCCCTTCCCCCCTAACTACCCTTTGCTGCAGGCCTGACCCCCCCACCCCAACTGCCCTCCCCTGCAGGTCTGGTCCCCCCTGCAGGCTGGGGTATATCCAACTGTCCTCCACTGCAGGCCTGTTCTCCCTCCAAATGTCTGCCACTGCAGGCCTGGTCCTCCAACTGTCCTTTCCTGTAGGCCTAGTCACTCCCAACTACCCTGCCCTGCAGGCCTGCTTCCCTCTCAACTGTCCTCTCCTGTAGGCCTGGTCTCCCCAACTGCCTTTCTCTGCAGGCCTGGGTCCCTCCAACTGTCCTTTCCTGTAGGCCTGGTCCCCCAGCTACTCTCCCCTGCAGGCCTGCTTCCCCTCACCTGCCCACCCCTGCCTGGTCACTCCCAACTACCCTCCCCTGCAGGCCTGATTCCCTCCCAACTGTCCTCTCATGTAGGCCTGGTCTCCCCAACTGCCTTTCTCTGCAGACCTGGGTCCCTCCAACTGTCCTCCACTGAAGGCCTGGTCCTGCTAACTTCCCTTTCCTGCAGGCCGGGTCCCCCAAACTACCCTCCCCTGCAGGCCTGGTTCCCCTGCAACTGCCCTCCCCTGCAGGCCTGGTTCCCCCAAATACTCTCCCCTGCAGGCCTGCCTCCCCCAACTGCCCACCCCTGTAGGCCTGGTCTCCCCCCACTGCCCTCCCCTGCAAACCTGGGTCCCCCCAATTGTCCTCCACTGAAGGCCTGGTCCCCCCAAATAGTCTCCCCCTGAAGGCCTGGTCCCTGCAACAGTCCTCCCTGCAGCCCTGGTCTCCACCAATGACTCTCCCCTGCAGGCCTACACCCCGCCCCCCAACTGCCCACCCCTGTAGGCCTGGTCTCCCCCAACTGCCCTCCCCTGCCTGGTCACCCCCAACTATCTCCCCCTGCAGGCCTGGGTTCCCCGCAACTGTCCTCCACTGATGACCCGGTCCCCCTCTAACGGCCCTTTCCGGCAGGCCTGGTCCCCCCATATATACTCTCCTGAAGGCCTGACAACAGCCCTCCTCTATGGGCCTACACCCCACCCCCAACTGCCCTCCCCTATAGTAGATCCCAAAATGTCTGTCACTGCAGGTCTGGTCTCCCCTAACTGCTCTTTCCTGTGGGCCTGGTCCACCCAAATACTCTCCCCTGCAGGCCTGCCTTCCCCAGCTGCCCTCCTCTGTAGGCCTTGTCTCCCCCAACTGCCCTCCCCTGCAGGCCTACCTCTCCCACCTGCCCTCCTCTGCAGATCTGGGTCACCCCAACTGCTCTCCCCTACAGGCCTGGGTCCCCCCTCCACTGTCTTCCACTGTCAGCCTGGCCCTCCCCCACAACTGCCCACCTCTGAAGGTCTGGGTCCCCCACACTGCCCTTCTCTGCAGGTCTAGGTCCCCCAACTACTCTCCCCTTCAGACCTACCTCCCCCAACTGCCCTCCTCTGTTGGCCTGGTCTCCCCCTGCTGCCCTCTCCTACAGGCCTGGGTGCCCCCAAATCTCTGCCACTGAAGGCCTGGTCCCCCCAAACACTCTCCCCTGAAGGCCTGGCCCCTGCAACAGTCCTCCCTGCAGCCCTGGTCTCCGCCAACCACTCTCCCCTGCAGGCCTGCCCCCCCCCTCCAATTGCCCACCCCTGTAGGCCTTATCTCCCCCAACTGCCCTTCACTACAGGCCTGGGTCACCCCAACTGTCCTCCCCTGCAGGCCTGAGTCCCCCTGAACTTCCCTCCGCTAGTGTCCTGGTCTCCCCCAGCTGCCCTTCCATGCAGGTCTAGGTTCCCCCAAATCTCTGCCCCTGCAGGTCTGGGTCCCCCCAACTGTCCTCCCCTGCCTGGTCACCCCCAACTACCCTCCCCTGCAGGCCTAAGTCTCCTCAAATGTCCTCCACTGAAGGCATGGTCCCCCCTTAACTGCACTTTCCTGCAGTCCTGATTCCCCCAAATACTCTCCCCTGAAGGCCTGGTCCCCCAACTACTCTCCCGTGCAAGCCTGCCCCCCCCTCCCAACTGCCCCTTCCTGCAGGTCTGGGTCCCCCCAACTCCCCT
>JAAGEH010000413.1:2477279-2541921 GCA_011751065.1 Lasiurus cinereus | reverse complement strand
CCTGCCTGGTCACCCCCAACTACCCTCCCCTGCAGGCCTGGGTCCCCTGCAACTGTCCTCTCCTATAGACCTGGTCTACCCCAACTGCCTTTCTTTGCAGGCCTGGGTCCCTCCAACTGTCCTCCCCTGAAGGCCTGGTCCCCACTAACTTCCCTTTCCTACAGGCCTGGTCTCCCCAACTACTCTCCCCTGCAGGCCTGCCCTCCCCCAACTGCCCTCCCCTGCAGGCCTGATATCCCCCAACTTCCCTTCCCTACAGGTCTGGGTCCCCCAACTGCCCTCCCCTTGCAGGCTTGGGTCCCCCCAACTGCCTTCCCCTGCTGGCCTGGTTCTCTCCCTGCCACACTGCCCACTCCTGCTGGCCTGGTCTCTCCCAGCTGCCCTCTCCTGCAGGTCTGGGTTCCCCCAACTGTCCTCCACTGCAGGACTGGTCCCCCCACCTGCCCTCCTCTGCTGGCCTGGTCACCCCTAACTGCCCACACTGCCTTCCCATGCAGGCCATCTTGTGGTGGCCATCTTGTGTCCACATGGGGGCAGCCATCTTGTGTCTTGGAGTGATGGTCAATTTGCATATTACTCTTTTATGAGATAGGATTGATTTCAGAGAGGAAGGGAGAGAGACAGAAATATCCATGATGGGAGAGAATCATTGATCAATCACCTCCTGCACATCGGGGATGGAGTCTATGACTTGGGCGTGTGCCCTGACTGGGAATCGAACCACTACCTCCTGGCTCATAGGTCAATGGCCCACCACTGAACAACCCCGCTGGACCACAACCGGTGGTTTGGATTCACAGTGAGAATGTGCAGGTGCAGAGGATTGGCTTTATGCATTGTTCTCTGTCATGTTATGCAAGGGAATAGAGTAGCGGTTCTCAACCTGTGGGTCGCGACCCCTTTGGGGGTCGAACGACCCTTTCACAGGGGTCGCCTAAGACCATCAGAAAATGCAGATATTTACATCACGATGCATCACAGTAGCAAAATTTCATGGTTGGGGGTCACCACCACATGAGGAGCTGTATGCAAGGGTCGCGGCCTCAGGAAGGTTGAGAACCACTGACCTAGAGCATCTGCAGATCTCGGTACCCACAGCATGTCCTGGCACCCATCCTCTCAGATACCAAGGAAGATTGTGGTGAAGCTTTTGGGGAGACATAGGTTACCCGTGGATGTTTGACTGGGGTTGGCTCAGTGCCCTAACCCCGCCATGTTTTCCAGGGGTAGGTGCGTGCAGTGGGCGCTCTGTTCCTCATCCTCTCTAGAGGCTCTTTCCCCACCGGCGTCATTTCCGCTCCTGCCCGCTCTGACCATACTCTGCTGAGCACTCGGGGAACCCCTCTGGGAGACCCTGGGGTTCTTCGCACAGCCCCGTCCTCTCCCATCTCTGCCTCGCAAACCGTCCCTGCCTGGGCCTCCTCCGGCGCAGCTCTGTCCCCTCCGGGCGGGTCACTCGCTAGCTGGACCCGGACCCCCACTCTTATGCTGTGACTTCGAAATGCTCCCCCACCAGGAAGTCAGGGCACGTGGAGGACTCACATCATGTTTTTCCCGCCTCCTGGGAGCCACTGGACACTCAATAACTTGAAAACTGTTCTTTAATATACAGCGGTACCTCGAGATACGAGTTTCATTTGTTCCGTAACCTTGAGACGTGGGAAACTATGAGACACTCGAGTCACAGTAAACTGGTGGGCCGTGTGCAGCCGGCCAATCCGCGCGATGACTCCTATCTCAACTGTTGCTCGTATTTCAAAGCAAACATCGCTCGCTCGACGGCTCGCATCTCAAAAATCTCATATGTTAGGGCGCTCGTATCTCGAGGTACCACTGTATTTATGTATTTTCTCTCTCTCTCTCTGTGTATGGTCTTGTGTGTGTGTGTGTGTGTGTGTGTGTGTGTGTGTGTGTTTTGTGTGATTATTGTTATTTCAGCCAGGAGGGTAAGTGTATTCCCTGTTGTTGCATCTTTTCCAAATCCGCGCCTTAAGAAAAGAGCAGGCCGGTGGGAGACGAGGAGGAGGTGGCATCAGGAGTGTTAAAATCATAAAGACGCTTGGTGCTGGAATGCTGTTCATGATGGCGGAGGAGCAGTATCTGACCTGTGGGAACCAGCCTGACAAAACAGCTACGTTTTTAAAAGTCTGGGCGTAGCCATCAGTGGTTTGAATCTCAGCTCTGTCACTTAGCAGGGGCGTGACTTTGAGCGAGTTACTTGATCTTTCTGAGGCCTGGTTTCTTTATTCATAAAAAAAAAAGAGAGAGAGAGAGCCGAAACCGGTTTGGCTCAGTGGATGGAGCATCGGCCTGCGGACTGAAAGGTCCCGGGTTCCATTCCGGTCAAAGGGCATGTACCTTGGCTGCGGGCACATCCCCAGTGGGGGGCGCGCAGGAGGCGGCTGATCGATGTCTCTCTCTCATCGATGTTTCTAACTCTCTATCCCTCTCCCTTCCCCTTCCTCTCTGTAAAAAAACCAATAAAATATATTTTTTAAAAAAAGAGAGAGAGAGAGAATTATGATGACCTGATTCATGGTGTTATTGTAAGCAGACTGTGGCGGCTCTCGAGCCACATGCAGCTCGCGAGCCGCGGTTTGCCGCTCTGTGGACCAGTAAGTGTGCCGACCCCTGGTTTAGATGCTGCGCTACGGGAGGCAAATGACCGTGTTTGGCTCAATGTCGCCCCCTAAACAGATGCCTATTGCTTTCCTTCTGCGCCTCTGTTCTTCTCCGATCTCACCATGTCTTTTACCAAAAAAAAGTGTATTATTTATTTTTTCTCTCTCTCATGGTTTGCAATAACGTGGCAGACAGGCAGACGTTTCCCTCCTACATTAGTTAAGGCTGCGGGACACCCAGTTTTTGTTCTTCTCTCCCTTTCTTTCTCGCACATCAAGCATCGGAGGCATAAAAGGCAATGAACGCTCTGCAGATGCCGACGTCGCTGACAAAGCCCCGGCTCCCCAGCCGGCCAGGGCGGCCGGCCAGGGCCCTCCAAGGTGACAAGACGACAGCTCAAAGAGAGAAAAGTCGCAGCTCGCTCTGCCTCCCGTCTGTCCTCGCTGCTTTTGTTGTTGACTTTCCAGTATCTGATGCCTTTCGCCTCGGATCCCACTGACCCTGTCCCTGCAGAACCCCGTGCCTGTGTTCCAAAGGCCCTCGGTGGTGGACTGCGTCCTTCAGGAGCTGGCAAAGCCGGGGCCACGGTGGCCCCGAGTCCTGGCACCTCACCGGGTGAGGGACGCGCTGCCTCCGGAGGAGGAGTCATTAACGGGGGCACCGGCTTCCGGGGGCGATGAGAGGCATCTCTGTAGAAGCTCCCCTTGATCTTCACCCGGAGGATGGCACGTCCATCAAGCCCTGACTAGCTCGTCCCCCAGCGATGGATGGGAATTTGGCAGCGAGGAGGGGAGAAGCGCCAGGCCTCCTTCGGGCGGGGATTAACACTGGCCGGGATTAACACTGGCCGGGGAGAGGGCCCCAGGTTAGGGCGAGTCCTCCCACGCCAAATGCCTTTACACAACCACGTGGGGTCTCAGAATTCCGGGCGCTCACTGGGAAAGCAGTCACTGACGGAGTGCTCGGCGCCCCTGTAAGCCAGCCCCATAAAAAGCGTTACACCGTGCTTATCTAATTTATCATTACAAATCCTGGAGAGATGCAGTTCACATCTCTGTTTTATGATTCTCTCTCCCCTCCCCAAGGTTATAACTTTGCAGGGGACAGAACATTTGAGTCTGTCTTCTTCCAAAAAGCTTCTTCCCTTCCCTTTCTCTTTGAGTTGACGGCACTGCCTCGCTCCTAACAAGCAAACCCACAAACTGGAAGCCTTATTTCATTCTGTTGAAGTCATCAGAATTCAATTAAAAAAAAAAAATAGTTGCCAGAACCGGTGTGGCTCAGTGGATAGAGCGTCGGCCTGCAGACTGAACGGTCCCAGGTTCAATTCCAGTCAAGGGCATGTATCCTGGTTGCAGGCACATCCCCAGTGGGGGGCGTGCAGGAGGCGGCTGATCGATGTTTCTCTCTCATCAATGTTTCTAACTCTCTATCCCTCTCCCTTTCTCTCTGTAAGAATCAATAAAATATATTTTTTTAGGAATTGGTTATGGGGATGGGACTCTCTGCCTGCGTCCAGCTCGGAGCTGCAGGTCTAAGCATCTTGAAACCCTGTTGAGAAGTCTCACGGCTTTCTGTTTCAGGCTGTGCTGTGTGAGGGGGAGGGATCACTTTCATTGTTCTGAGCTGCTGCTTGGAGCATCTCTTGGCCTGGATGATCTGGCGGAGGCAGAGATGATGGAAGGATGAAAAAAACACACCGAACCGTTCACGGCAAAGCAAGACCTCCACGTACACGATCATTAGCTGTCCAACGGCAGGAAGAAACACGCACAAGGGTGGCAGGGGTTTTATTAGCATAGCACACTCAAGTGGTAATGTCCGGTTCCGAGCCAAACGCGGTAGTGTAACGTTCAGACATTCCTGTCTGGCTGCGCAGGACTGGGGGGCTGGGGCCGGGGCCGGGGCTGGGGGTGGGGGGCGCGGGATGAACCCAGCCTGCCGGCCGGATTAAACCACAAGGAGGTTTCATCCACGCCGGTTCCCACCGAGATCGGGTACCAGCATTCCGCTGTGGCATCCAAGGCTACACACTGTGGGTGGCGCTAAGCAACTCAGCCCAGAGAGATGGGGGTAGGGGGGGCGGATTGGGAAGAAGGGAGAGGGAACCTGGTCTGGTAAGTGCCCCACAGGCCTGGATGTGGGTCCTGCCCGCTCAGAGGTTGGGTTGGCCAAGCCAAGCTCCCCCACAGGGACTGGCAGGCAGGAAGGCGGCAGCAGTAACAGGCAAGGCCAGGAGTAGCACTTTCGCTCTCAGTCTTGTAAGCTTTATTCTCTTACGTCCTGAAGATGCACTACAGCATGCAAAGTTACAGGACGTGTATGTGTGTGTGTGTGTCCCCACACGCATGCAGGTAGCTCAGTGGTTGGGCATCTACTTAGGAACCAGGAGGTAACAGTTTGATTGCGGTTCAGGACACGTGTCAGGGTTGCGGGCTTGATCCCCAGCGTGGGGCGCGCAGGAGGCAGCCAGTCCATGCTTCTCTCTCATCATGGATGTTCCCGTCTCTCTTCCCCTCTGCCTTCCTCTCTGAAATCCATAAAAATATGTTTAAAGATTTAAGCCTAAAAGGATCACAGACCTAAATGTGAAGTCTGAAACGAAACGTCTAGAAAAAGCACAGGAAAAAAATCTTGATAGCCTCCGTTTAATCAACGATTTCTTACATATGATCCTAAAAGTACTGCCGATGATTAAACAAAGAAAAAGATAAATGGAAGATTGACAAAATTACATTCTTTTATGCTTTAAGAAACCCCATTATGAAAATGAAAAAGATAAGCTGTAGACTGGGAGAAGATATTTGCAAATAATATACATAATACCCAGAATATAGAAAGAACTATAATACAAGAACAAGAAAACAAAGGACTCAATTCAAAACTGGGGAAAACATTGGAGTAGACACTTCACCCAGGAAGGTATGCAAATGAGAAATACAGTCATTGGGAAATGCAAATTTAAACACAATGAGGTAGCATTGCATACCCATTAGAACAGTGGTTCTCAACCTTCCTAAGGCCTCGACCCTTTAATACAGTTCCTCATGTGATGGTGACCCCCAACCATAAAATTATTTCCGTGGCTACTTCATCACTGTAATCTTGCTACTGTTATGAACTGTCATGTAAATATCTGATAGGCAGGATGTATTTTCATTGTTACAAATGGAACATCATTAAAGCATAGGGGTTCATCACAAAAACAATATGTCATTATATATTGTGAAATATCTATTTCTAATGACAAATAAATGAAATTTTGTCTTGAATCGTGGTGTAGCATGGGCAACAGTCTTCATATGACAACAGTAAACTACATGGCTACACTTTGCTACACCGAGGAGAGGTCTATTGGTTCCTAAGACCATGGGAAATAGGTGTTTTCCGCTGGTCTTAGGCGACCCCTGTGAAAGGGTCGTTCGACCCCCAAAGGGGTCTCGACCCACAGGCTGAGAACCACGGCATTAGAATGATAACCAAAAAGAAATAACACAAGTGTGTCCTCAAGGATGTGAAGGAACTTGAACTTTCAAACAGCCCTAGCGCAGCTACCTTGGAAAGCAGTTGGCAATTTCTTAACAAGTTAAAGGTATGTATTTCCTAGCCTGGCTGGCATGACCCGTTGTGGGCTTGATCTCCAGGGTGGGGCATGCAGGAGGCAACGGATCCATGAATGGTGTTTCATTGTTGATGTTTCTGTCTCCCGCTCCCTCTCCCTTCCTCTCTAAAATCAATAAAGTATACTTTCCTAGAATCTACCCAGGAGAAATGAAAACATAGGTCCACAGAGACTGACCTGTGAATATTCTGAGCTGTATTATTCGTAATAGTCAGACAGGACATGGGGGAAAACATCGACATGCTCATCAGTCAATAAACAGACAAACAAATGCTGTTTCCATTTTGATAAATATTATTTGCGACATAAAGGAATGAACTGGTACATGGAGAACCTCAAAAACATTTGGAGGTGAGAGAAACTGGGTATACAAGAATTGTGTATTGCCGAAACTGGTGTGGCTCAGTGGATAGAGCGTCGCCCTGCGGACTGAAGGGTCCCAGGTTTGATTCCAGTCAAGGGCATGTACCTTGGTTGCAGGCACATCCCCAGTAGGGGGTGTGCAGGAAGCAGCTGATTGATGTTTCTCTCTCACCAATGTTTCTGGCTCTCTGTCCCTCTCCCTTCCTCTCTGTGGAAAATCAATAAAATATATTTAAAAAAAAGAGAATTGCATATTATTAAATCCCATTAGCATAACATTTTTAGAAAAGGCAAAACTAGAGTTTAAAAGATGCAGATCAGCTCAACTATAAAGATAAACTAAAAAAATAATAAAGGAACAGATCCGCAGTTGTGTAGGGATTGAGGTTGGAGACAGGATTCACTGCTAATAGGCACAGGGGAATTTTCGGGAAGGACAGACACGCTGTAAAACTGGACTGAGGATGTCTGCACAACTGCATACATTGATTACAATTCGCTAAACTGTAAGCATAAAATTGATAAATATCATGGCATGTAAATTGTACCTTAAAAATTGTTAAAAACATATTTTTAAAAATATATTTTATTGATTTCTTACAGAGAGGAAGGGAGAGGAGAAGAACAGAGAGAAGCATCGATGAGAGAGAGAGACATCAATCAGCCGCCTTCTGCACGCCCCCTACTGGGGATGTGCCCAAAACCAAGATACAAGCCCTTGACTGGAATCAAACCTGGGTCCTTTCAGTCCTCAGGCCGAGGCTCTATCCACTGAGCCAAACTGGTCTTGGTGTTAAAACATATTTGAGCAGGGGATATAATAGTCACTGGTTATTTTTTAAAATAAATTATTTATTTTTAAAATACATTTTATTGATTTTAGGGGGAGGTGGGAGAGATAGATAAAAACATTAATGATGAGAGAGAGTCATTGATCAGTTGCCTCCTGCAGGACTGGGGGTTGAACCTGCCACCTTTGGTGCATGGGACACTGCTTCCACCAATGAAGCCACCCTGGCCAGGGCCCATTGGTTGATTTTTGATTTCCTAGTATCCGGTTCACCGTATTTTGGTCCCAACATTTACCTGTGGCCTGTGGGATTGTGAAGTTACTCTCTGTTCCCAGGCCAACAGATAGGCAGTGAGCACTCTTGCTGTGAGAGAGAAAATCTGACTTCCAAATCTCTTAAGTTGTTGATGGTATTGCAAGTCTATGTGGTGTAACTAGACTCGGCTTCGGTTGGGGGAGCAAGGGATGTCTCGCCGGCTGTGATTGGTCACTGGGGTCTTATGCCTTTCCGTGAACCAATCACTGTTGCCAGGAACATATGTTCCACGTGTTTTTTCAGGAGGAAGTCATGCCCCTTTGGCAGCTTCACCAGAAACTAGTCCCCATGGAGTTCTCTTTCTTTTGGGGGGACTGGAGGGTATTGAGGTCTTAGTTTTACCTGCAAGAGTTACGCAATGCTGAATGTGGACATTGGACCTATAACATAAAAGGACATATGGGAGGTCCTTGGGAAGAGAAAGGGTTAGAACAGGGTGGCTATACCCCACTTTTACCGGTAGCTGCCTCACACCTGTTATGCCCAGAGTTCGGGGTCCCCAATAATCAACCACCAGGGAGTCTTTTCCGATGCAAAAGCAAAGAGTCTTTATTCAAACTCGAGTCTGGCTCCCAGCCTCTTTCTGGCGCAGCAGCGAGACAAGAGAGCGAGCCCCGGAAGAACAGTGGGTGATGTGGAGTTTGGTCATTTGGGTGGGCTTAGGGAGGTGACGAGGGTGACAAAGATTGGTCACTGGGGTCAGAGTTTTTCTGTGGTCTAGCCTTATGAGGACCCTCGCTGTGTTCCTGGAGCTTCATTGGTCCATTCGAGCGGTGGTCAGGGAAGCTAGGACATGGCTGGCACCCCTGTGGCCACTCCCAGAAAAGGGAGGGGGTCCAGCCCTATAGACAAGATGGAGGAGAGTTCATTTCTGCTTTGTCTTTTCAACACCCATTCCAACGGCCGGTACCGCCCAGTTTCTTGGTTTCAGGAACAGCCTCTTCCTGTTTTGAAGATGGGTAGGGGCCGTAGGATTCTGGTGAAATCCACCAGAGGCTTTGTCCAATAATGGGGAACTGGAGTCGCCACAGAAAAGACTGAAACTGGTCTGAATGGTTCATTCCCAGGAGGGTGCCCAGTGCCTCCTGGGGGTCCCCGGGAACTAATCACTCAGCCTTCCCACCAATTACATGAACGATCGCCAATATTCCCGGAATCGAACCCGGGACCTTTCAGTCCGCAGGCCGACGCTCTATCCTCTGAGCCAAACTGGTCTCGGCTCCAAATCTCTTAAGTTGTTGACAGCAAGCCTATGTGGTATAACTATTCTCTTCCTGCGTACGCACGTCCAGTTTGGTGAACTAACAGCAGGCATTAGTAGAATAAACTAGCAACTCTCTCTCTCTCCCTCTCTATCTCTCTCTCTCTCTCTCTCTCTCTTCTCTCTCTTATTTTTTAAAAAAATATTTTATTGATTTTTTAGAGAGGGAGGAAGAGGGGATACAGAGTTAGAAACATTGATGAGAGAGAATCATCAATCAGCTGCCTCCTGCACACCGCCCAATGGGGATGTGCCCGCAATCAAGGTACATGCCCTTGACCGGAATGGAACCTGGGACCTTTCTGTCAGCAGGCTGACGCTCTATCCACTGAGCCACACCAGTCAGGGCCTAGCCACTCTCGATAGAAATGTGAACAGAAACAATTGATGAAACTGTAGGCTGGAAGCTCTGGTTTTGTTGACAGCCAAGGTTCCTGTGCCAGAGGCTCAAAGGCCGGTCTTCAGAACGTCCGTGTGGACTCAGGAAGGCGTGTTGATGGAGAAGCTGCCCCTGGCAGGAGACCGAGGTGCTTTATAGCTTTTGCAAACGCATATTCAGAGAACCCCGCCTTCAGGCATTTGTATGTCCAGGGAAGGGAGGAGGGTGTGCGGACAGGGATCCCGGCCAGAGCGAGAAATCTCGAAACCTCTTCTGTTCCTGGTTGCTTCCTGGACCAGGGTCCGCCTTAAGGCTCCGGTAAACCTTCGACTTTGTGCCTATTTCCCGACCTCTCAGGAGTGGAGCCTTCAGACAGGGAGGGGGCTGTTCTGGAGAAATCTCCAGCCTCCAGCAGAATTCCTGGGTAGTTCGCGCATCCCTAGCGGGACCTATTAGCCTGCAGGCCAGGCCGGCCAGATGGAAGATAGAGGCTGAGAGACTGGCTTTTCCCTCTGTGACCCTTTGCATGTTTGTTATCTGCAGCCCTGGTGTGTTTGTCATTCCGGGAGCATACCTGAGGATGTGTGTCTGTGTGAGAACGCCTATTTATCACAGGCCAGGAGTGTGGGTTTGATGATAGCAAAGGGAGACAGTGAGCCCTTTATATGCTGCACATACCGTGAGCCTAGAAATACGGCTTCGAAAGTGTCCTCTGAATGATAGCGATTTATGTAGGTAGTGGAAGCAACAGCATCTAAATCCCTTCTCTGCAGAATGAGAGGGGGATATGGAAGTCTGGCTTTACGTAAGGAGCCAGCTTTACTCAGATGTGCCCGCAACCAAGGTACATGCCCTTGACCGGAATCGAACCTGGGACCCTTCAGTCCGCAGGCCGACACTCTATCCACTGAGCCACACCGGTTTCGGCTATGTGAGAATTTCTTACTATCAAATGCGGAGAAGGTGGGAAATCTCCAGCAGAGCCCAGAGACTCGAGATAGGCCACTATTTGATATGTTAATAAAATCATTGCTGCCAAAACTAGTTTGGCTCAGTGGATAGAGTGTCAGCCTGCAGACTGAAAGGTCCCAGGTTCAATTCCAGTCAAGGGCATGTACCTTGGTTGCAGGCACATCCCCAGTAGGGGGTGTGCAAGAGGCAGCTGATCGATGTTTCTCTCTCATCTATGTTTCTAACTCTCTATCTCTCTCCCTTTCTCTCTGTAAAAAATCAATAAAATATATTTAACAAAATAAAATCAAATCATTGCTATGTTTTTCATGTGATAATAAATCATAAAGCTTATTTCTAGTCTGTCATAACTGTTGGGATTTTACGAGTAATCGATTTGCAATTGGAAATGCAAGGACCAGAGGAATTCGGGAATTGGAAGATTAATGTCCATTTCAACCACAGCCATTGTCTACCTAGTGTTTGCAAATGTTTAGCACATGATTATTTCAGGATATTTAGAAACATATCCAGACGGTGTGAATAGGTAACATAACTACTCTCTCTCTAGAGAGGCATACTTCAATTATTAAAAAAGAAGCTGATACATTTAGATCCTCTCATTACAAAGGGAGAGGTGAATGGTCATTCTTATGCTTTACAATGAGGTGGCAGTCTTGCCTGAACCCCGCCATCAATATCCAGCCGAGAGAGAGAGACATCTCTGTAAAATGTCAAATCACTGGCTCCGAATCAGGTTCTAGCCAGTGTCCCATGCCACCCGCTGTCATCCTAGTAACAAGGGGAAGGTCGTGCCCTACTTTCATCTCATTCCTGCTGGGGAGCTGGAGACGCTGGCTCAGACTCAAGGACCACCGGGAGCATGGATCTGTGGACTACAGGGAGGACCTCCCTGCTGTGTCCTCCTCCCTCCCCCGCCTCGTCCTCCAGCACATCCTGTGCGTCTCCCGGCCAAGAGGCTGGCTCACCCCCGTGTCCTGTCTTCCTTCCTTCAGCCCCATGACCCTCCTGGCGTCTCTCATCAGGACTTTCAGAAAGTCCATCTCCTTAGGGAGAGGAGGAGTCTACTCAGTCAGCTTCCCTTGGGAAGTCTAACCCGTTATCTTGAAATTCTTTCTATGTGGTTCCTGGGTGTGATCACAGATGCTGAATGATAGTTCCTATCTATCGTCTGTCTATCTATCTATCTATCTATCTATCTATCTATCTATCTGCCTATTATTATTATTTTCTATATTTCAAGACATAGTTCCTATCTATTATTATTATTACTAATTTAATCCTCACCCGAGAATATTTTTCCATTGCTTTTTAGAGAAAGTGGGAGAGACAAGGGAAGACAGGAATATTGGTGTGAGAGAAACACATCGATGGGTCACCTCCTGTAGGAGCCCCAACCAGGGCCCAGGTCGGGGAGGAGCCTGCAACTGAGGTACATGCCCTTGACCGGAATCAAACCCAGGACCCTTCCGTCCACAGGCCGATGCTCTATCCACTGAGCCAACCCGGCTAGGGCGTATCTATTATTTTTAAAAGATTACTCTTGATTCCCTACACCTATTATTTCTTCTTCAATAAACAAAGCAATACGTAGCCTTCATTTATGGGTAGACATGCTTAACCCAGGAAACCAGACACCCCCTATATATCTGAAGGGAAATAAAACCCACATTTCATAACCAAACACCCACCCATTTATCTTACCCATGGTCACCATTATTATTGTTTTCATTTGCAAAGAGGACCAATGTTCTATGAAGTTATCGCCACAAAAGACTGAAGATAAATCAACACGCGAATAATAAATAAGAAGGAAGAGGGGCGGGCATTGCTGTATGATGGATGGTGTGAGTGTAGAATCTCCTGGATGCATGCAATGGACTCAATTCCGCGTCAAGGTCCCTCTCTCTCCCCTTCCTCCGGACGTAAAAACGATGCTGCTGTGCCCTGATAGCAAACAAGCCAGCCCGCCAGCCCCTAGCCCCGCCTCAAAGCAGGTTTCAGTCTGACTTTGTCAGCCCCGCTTTCTCTCATCTCGGGTACCCGGAGGTCCCCCAAAGGGGCGCACCCAGTGGATCCTCTCCCGTGTGTGGTGAGGAGACCCTGGAGCAGTCCATGGCCCAGAACAGGTCCAGAGGCAGCAGCAGCAGGCCAGGAAGTAAATGGGCAAATTCTGTGGGAGACAGAGGGGGGCAGGGCCTGGCGGGTCCTCGTCAGGAGGGTCAAAGGTGATGCGTGTCTCTCACCGGACCCTCAGCGGTGCTTCTAGGCTTAGTTCCGGGCGGTTTATTCCAGTGGGCACGGAGCATAGCACACAGACAGCTTCGATGCAACTGTAATGGAGAGAGAGGCCCGTTGTCAATCTCTGCATTCCCTGGCAGCGCATTAGACCCGGGTGGTGACAGCAGGCTTGCAATTGTTCATCTAGAAAAGTACCTTCTTCTTTGTTTTTGTTTTTTTAATATATTTTATTGATTTTTTACAGAGAGGAAGGGAGAAGGATAGAAAGTCAGAAACATCGATGAGAGAGAGACATCGATCCGCCGCCTCCTGCACACCCCCTACTGTGCCCACAACCAAGGTCCATGCCCTTGACCGGAATCGAACCTGGGACCTTTCAGTCCGCAGGCTGGCGCTCTATCCACTGAGCCACACCAGTCTCGGCTAGAAAAGTACCTTCTACAACCAGGAGGTCTGTGTTTTACAGACTCTCTGGCATAAGCCTGCTTTTGCCCACCCCTGTTGGGGTGATGTCCCCTAACAACTTGAGAACTTTGTTTGTCTCTGAGTTTCCTCTCTGGCGCCTGGCTTGCTTTCCCAGGCCCGCTGGCTCTCACCCCTTTTAAATCCCCACTTGCCCTCCCGTGTGTGACTTCATCTTCGGATGACACGGTTCTGTCTCTGAGCTTCACGCTGAAGTGCATCTGGCCAGCAGGGGAGGGCAGTTAGGGATGACCAGGCTGGCAAGGGAGGGCAGTTAGGGGCAATCGGGCCAGCAGGAGAGCAGTTAGGCGTTGATCAGACTGGCAGGGGAGTGGTTAGGGGTGATTAGGCTGGCAGGCAGAAGCGGTTAGGGGCTATCAGTGAAACCGGCAAGCAGGTGAACGGTTGGATTGTGAGAGGGATGTCCACAGTCCTGGATTGTGAGAGGGATGTCTGACTGCCCGTTTAGGCCCATTCCCACCAGGACTGGGCCTAAATGGGCAGTCAGACATCCCTCGAGTAGTCCCAGATTGGAGAGGGTGCAGGCTGGGCTGAGGGACAACCACTCCCCTTTCTTCCCCCAGCCCCCACCTGTGCACAAATTTTGTGTACTGGGCCTCAATTATAATATATAAATATATACACCCACTTTTTATACTTTATTCCATAGGGTGGGGCAAAAGTAGGTTTACAGCTATTCATATGGAAATCATACAGTAAATTAATAAGTAATAATACAAGAATGAACTCTCTTTTGCGTCTGTGGGCTGGCAGGGTCGAGGTTCGGACCAGCCAAGGGGACAGTCCCAGCGCCACAGCGGATAGTCCCTCTGGGCGGCCAGCAGACCGCCTCCTCCACCACTCTGGTTGCTCAGAGGTGCTGACCTTTTTGTCCTACGTGGGCATCCACCCAGATTGTGGAGGGCAATCCGACTCATCCAGCTGCACCGATTCAAAGTTAACCTCGTCTGAAAACACCCGCCCGTTAACACATGCAATTAACCATCACATGTCTGTGCACTCCTGATTTCCCGGGATACACGGGGGCTAAATTGGGGTCTGGCTCTGCAACCCCTCATTTCGGGGAAAACAGTGCCAGGCAGGTTAGGGTGACAGAAATCTGAGGCCCAGGGAGTCTGAGCAGCCGTGTCATTGCAAAAGCCCTTTAGCCTCCGTTATCGGTGTCTTTCAACTTGGGCCAATGTGTCTGTCCCTCCACCTCCCGGGAGACATTTGATGACTTCTGGGAACAATCTGGACGGTTACAGCCAGGATGGGGGGAGGAGGACCTGTGACCTGCGTGAGGGTGGAGGTCAGGATGCCATCAACATCCCACAGGGCAAGGGAAGCCCCCCAGCAGCAGAGGCCTCTGGCCCCAAAGGCTAGCAGTGCTGAGGTGGGGCGACCTCCTGCTAGAGGCGAGGTAACCCAGGCAGGATGCCGTCACGATGGAGGAGAACAGCAGATGGACAGGTTAGACAGCAAGATAACCCCTAAAATGGTGCTCCCATTTCAAAAACCAACGTGCCAACTATTGATCTTGTGTTATTTGCCAATTTCTAAATGGAATATCGGGCCCAGCCGGCGTGGCTCCGTGGTGGAGCCTTGACCTAGGACCCAGGAGGTCACAGTTCGATTCTAGGTCAGGGCACGTGCCCAGGGCAGGCTCCATCCCCAGGAGAGAGTGGGCAGGAGGCAGCCGGTCCATGGTTCTCTCTCATTATTGACGTTTCTCTCTCTCTCCCCCCTCGCCCTTCCTCTCTGAAGTCAGTAACAATATTTTTAAATAGAATATTAGGAGGGCTGCTCTAAGTTGAAAAATGAATTATGAGAGGCTAGACTATACTGGGAGAAAGGAGAGGGAAACGGGTTAGGAAGAACATAAACACACACATTCGTTTTTTATTGCATTTCTTCCTCATGTCATCGGGCCCATGGACGCCGTGGGTTTAAAGGCCTGGCTAGGACGGTGCGGGTCACCTCACCGTGAGCAAGCCTTGGGGGTCAAAAGAGGGGGCCGCACTGTGGCTAAGAAACCTAAGAGGCCGAAACCGGTATGGCTCAGTGGATAGAGCGTCGGCCTGTGGAATGAAAGGTCCCAGGTTCCATTCTGGTCAAAGTCATGTACGTTGGTTGTGGGCACATCCTCAGTGGGGGGCGTGCAGGAGGCAGCTGATTGATGTTTCTAACTCTCTATCCCTCTCCCTTCCTCTCTGTAAAAAATCAATAAAATATATTTAAAAAAAGAAAGAAAGAAAGAAAGAAAGAAAGAAAGGAAAGAAAGAAAGCTAGCTAAGAGAAGAATATTTTGCAAGAAAATGTCGAAGAACAACTGCTGTCTGACTCACCCATGGCTTTACAATCAGAGATTACCGTTTTGTGAGTTCATCATTTATCCTGGCAGCCTGTTTAACCACACGCACAGCCTCCAGAACACGGTTTCAATGTTCAAACCCAATTATGAAACTCGAATTCAAAGCCATTTTAAGGCAGCCTCCCGAGAGTGAATGTGAGTGCACATCATGGAGTCACCCTTACTGGGGACCCGCACATTTTAAAAATATATTTTATTGATTTTTTACAGAGAGGAAGGGAGAGGGATAGAGAGCTAGAAACATCGATGAGAGAGAGACATCGATCAGCCGCCTCCTGCACGCCCTCGACTGGGGATGTGCCCTCAACCAATGTATATGCTCTTGACCAGAATCGAACCCGGGACCTTTCAGTCCGCAGGCCGACACTCTATCCACTGAGCCAAACCGGTTTCGGCAACATGCACATTTTAAATTGTGGACCAGGTGTAGGCCTCTTGGGACGAAGATTAAGTAGACCTAAATGAAAAATAGAAATGGGCCAAATGTGTAAAAGATCGTATTCTGCCAACTGGAGTTATCCAGGAATACGTACTAGCGACCTAATCTCTCCCCCCACATCTCAGAGGCGATTTAAAGATTAGGGGGGGGGGGCTTCTTCACTTTTAGGGCTGATTTCCTCGGCTGAGCTCTGGGCTTCTTCCCACAGGCTTTCTTTCTTGAATTATTGGAGTCGATGCCCTCGGTCAGTGGGCTGTGAGGGTCATCGCACATGCGCTCTCGTTTGAATTAATCAGCCGCTGAGACACAAGAAAGACAGTTCAATCCTGTCTCGTGGCACCCACGAGAGAAATGAAGGCATCGGAGCCAGTGTGACATTCCCTGCAGCTGGCACGCCCAGCAAGTGCAGCTGGTCTTAAGCGCTTGAGTTTTCCGTCCAGCGGACCGATGGATCTCTCGCTCCATCACAGTCACTGTTATCACCTTGCTGGGTCGCTCCCTCATCGCTCATCCACTTACCGGTTACTGAAACCTTACGTCGGGGTTCAGTCATTGCGCTTTGAATAAGGCTAAAGGGGCCCCCGGAGCCTGCTCCTAGCTTAGTGGGAGACACTGATATGACCCAGTGCCGCGATGCCCTGAGTTTCATGGGGTTTTAGGAGCTGAACTGGGGACAAGGAGAGCTGAGCTAAGGGCCCTGGGATTGACTTTGAGAGATGGTGGTGCTGAGGAAGGGCAGCAACAGGATGGCCATGAAGAGCGGTCTGGTCTGGTTATATTTTAAGGCAAAGCGAGCAGAATCTGTGGCATGGAATCCGAAGAGAATAGTTAAGAGTGGCCGAAACCGGCTTGGCTCAGTGGATAGAGCATCGACCTGTGGACTGAAAGGTCCCAGGTTCCATTCCGGTCAAGGGCATGTACCTTGGTTGCAGGTACATTTCCAGTGGGGAGCGTGCAGGAGACGGCTGATGGGTGTTTCTCTCTCATGGATGTTTCTTTTTTTTTTATAATGATAATTATTTTATTTAAATATATATAACAACCAGAATTGGCACATGGGAGGAAAAGGCATTTTTGTACACTATTGAGGGATGAAATTCGCACATCTTTTTTGAAGGGTAATTGAGTCTGTTTCAAAAATTCAAGTATTTGATTCTTCTATGCCAATAGTTTCATTTCCAGAACTTCAGATCCTTTTCTGTAAAGCTCCAGACTCTCAGTATTGTGGGCTTCCTGAATCATTGGGTCTCTGAAATCTGTCATAGACACCAGATAAACCGAGGTGCTCCTAATGTAGTGAATCTTCTTTTTGAAAGGTACCATGAGTGCATGCCTTATCCTTCCTCTAGCTGTAGAACTTCCACTCAGCCAGGTTTCCTGTGGTTCTGGATGATGTCCGTTCTGTCTTTTAGTTGTAGTTTTGAAATTGTTGTGCGAGGCAGCAGTGTAGGTGTTTACCTATGACGCCATCTTGGATCCTCCCCTCATGGATGTTTCTAACTCTCCTCTTTCTGATCAATGTCTATTACAACTGCAAAGATAACTTAGTTTACACATGTGTGGTAACGGTGATGCTCAGCCCCATGTTGGACGGTCTATTCTCTGATAACAAAGGTCGAGTCCGGTCAGGGCACCGGTCCAGGTTGTGGGCTCGATCCCCAGTAGGTGGCATGCAGGAGGCTGCCCATCAATAATTCTCTTTCATCGTTGATGTTTCTATCTCTTTCTCTCCCTCGCCCTCTTCTCTGAAATCAATACAAACATATTTAAAAAAAGAACAAAAGCCAAAAAACCAAGAGAGAAAGCTATGCTTAGGTGTTTAACTTAGAGCTTGTCATTGAGGAGAAGCAAATGCGCCAGAGCAGGTGTCTGTGGCAGCCATGACTGCTGCGTTGCGTGTTATTTTTTAAAAATGTAAACATGATGAAGGAAAAAAGCACAAGAAATCTCGCAGCTCCATGGAGACACCGGAGCTAGAAGCGTGTAATGAAAAGCATAAGCCCCAGCAAAGGCCGGCCTGCTGGACCCCCCTCAGGGCAGGAAGCGCTGAATGCTACCCCCTCTTCACCGGAGGAGGAGATAGAGGGGAGACAAGGCCCCCAGCAAGGCGTGCCGGGAACTGACTGGATATTTACTGGAAAGAGCCTTTTAAGCAAGACTCTGCGAACTGGCTTTAAAAGATGAACTTAAATGACCTCTTATCAGTGCAAGGGGTGTCAGAGGTGGCTGAATTCAACGATAGAAGTGAAGATCCCCGTGTTGAATGTTAATGGTTTAGGTTACCAATGTTATTGATTTTATTGAAAAATAGTAGTTCTCCAAGTGAACGTAAGTACTTAGCATATTTTATGTGGTGAAAATGAAAATGTATCTGATAAAAATAAAGGATGACATGCACCCTATTTATACCCGGGAGAAGTGATCGGATGAGTCTTTCCCTGGAAAATAAAAGACATTCCATCCCTGACCGTGTGATACCAGAGATTGGACTTCTCAGCAGACAAATCCAATGATAAAATATAGCCTTTCTCGCCCTGGTTTTTCACCCACCGCCGCATTTGGCACCCTTCCTGCAGTGATTGTTCTGACACAGCTCGAAAAGTAACGCAGAGAGAGCTGTCGCCATGTGTAGCCACATTCCTGTGTGCGTCTCAGTTCTCCACATCTTCTGACACGCATGCCCAGCAGGGAGAGGGCTGCAGGAGCAGTGAAAGCAGCCTGGTCTTTGATAACAAAGCGATTGTCGCAAAGTGTTGATAGTTAATTTCTCGAGTGATTTAATTAACGGAGTAGCTTCTCACCCTGTAATGATGGAGGTGGGAAACTTTTATTGTTTTAGCTGATGGCAAGAAATAAAAAAAAATTATATATATAATTTTTTTATTGAGAGAGAGAGAGAGAGAAACATCGATTGGCTATCTCCTTCATGCCCCCTGAGGACTGAGCATACAACCGGGGCCTGTGCTCTGGCTTAGGAATCCAACCAGCAGCCTTTCGGTTCATGGGACCAATGCTCAGCCATGTGGAATCTGCACTCATTGAATGCAGAAAGGGCACTCCAAGTTCCTCTCCAGCTTGTCTAGTTTTAACTAACCCTCTCCAGCCCCTCCTGTTAGTGGTATTTTGGTAGCGAAGTCTGAGAAACATGGACACGGGCAAGTGAGAAGCAGCGATTTTAATAGACTTCATTTTGAGGTTCAAGCCAAACCGAACAGAAGGTGCCGAGAGGCCCGTGGGCTCCCTGTCCACCCACGGGCATAGCTGTGCCCAGTCAGTATCTCCCTGCCCCCGCCCCACCCTCAGGGTGGAATACTGTGACAATTGATGCACCTCTGTGAACACATCATCATCACCGATGTCCTAGCTGACACAGGGGTCCACGCTTGGGGTTATATAGTCTCTGGGTGTGGATAACTTATGGGTTTTTAAATAGGAGAGCAGAGTTGTTTTTAAAATGGTGTCATCAAATATGGTCAGCGCCAGGCACTGAAATTAAACGAGCTGAAATGAAATATAATAAAAAGTTACTGGGTTGCTATGGTCACACTGGATGTGCTTACATGGCGTAATAGCTGCATGTGGCCACTGCGTTTTTGACAGTGGGGATCGCACGCCCCCTGACGGCAGGGCCTTCCATTGGACGGTGCGGGTGTGGGGTATGGCTTGCAGGAAGACAGTTCCTAATTTAAAAAAAAATATTTTTATTGATTTTTTTACAGAGAGGAAGGGAGAGAGATAGCCAGAAACATCGATGAGAGAGAGACATCGATCAGCCGCCTCCTGCATGCCCCCCACTGGGGATGTGACCACAACCAAGGTACATGCCCTTGACCGGAATCGAACCTGGGACCTTCCAGTCCGCAGGCCGACTCTCTATCCACTGAGCCACACCAGTCTTCGGCAACAGTTCCTAATGGATTAACAGTAAACTATTGACTAAACACGAGGCAAACATACCCAGAATGCTTTTTTACGCAACACCTTCAGCATCTTTTCCATTTTCCACAGTCCCGGTGTTTGTGGGGAAAAGAAAAAAGAGAATGTGACACACTAAAGGGAAGTTGTAGTCCGGACTGAAGGAAGCCTTTTGCTGCAATGACAGAATCTCAGCCAGGAAGGACCTTCAAGATCTCCTTGTCTCAGCCTCCAGGGGCTGGATCGCTGAGGGCCTCCCTGTGGGTTGGATCAAGAAGCCCCGGGCGCTTGGAGCACACAGATTGCAGGGTCCAGAGTGTGCCCTCGGTGGTCTGTGCAGGGGGAGCCCATTTCCTGGGTCTGTACCACTTGGGCAGGTGGGGTGTGTGTGGTCCCCAGTCGGGAGGAGCTAAGAGGCGGGCAGATGCTCCGCTCTGAGATGGGCAAGTCTCTTGTCCCACTTTCAACCTCAGCTTTCCACAGCGAGAGAAATTACCATCTATAGAGTCACGGGATAAAATTATACGGGTTCACGTGCTCTGAAAGATCAAAAGTGCTGCACATGGCGAATTTTTCATTTCAAATCCCTGGGCAATTGTGGGGACCCGATCGAGTCCGGGAAAGCTGGTATTACGGAGGACAAAGCCCGCTGGGAGAGCTCTTATTTCAGCAGGCTCGGCAGACGCAAGGAACGTGCTAAAGCAGGAGACGCATAAACGTGTATCGGGTGAGCAGAACTCACGTAAATAACGGCGACTACAATCCTGGTCCAGGAGCTCAGGAAAAGGCATCCTCTTGAATATATGTTTTATCATTGGCTCCGGTAAGAACTTGGAAATTCAGGTCTATAAATCAGTGCAGGAGCCTTAAGACAGGCAGACGTGGAGGATTAAAAGCCTGCTATAAAACACCTCTCCTAAAGCCTTTTTCATAGATGAAACCTCCGTCCCTATGTTGATCTTCTATTTTATTTTATTTTATTTTTTAAAAATATATTTTATTGATTTTTTTACAGAGAGGAAAGGATAAGGATAGAGAGTTAGAAACATCGATGAGAGAGGGACATCGATCAGCCGCCTCCTGCACGCCCCCGAATGGGAAAGCTACTAATACATTCGGGATTAATAACCCCCAAGGAACAATGTGGACATAAAAAAGTTCATCAAGAACTTTTTTTTTTTTTTTACAATAGAAAGCTGTACTAAAAACTTAAGCAAAATCATTGGTTATGGGTTATATGATGCATACAAGTCCTTTGGTTGATCTCTTATCTACCCCACCTCTCCCTAACCTTCCCACTGTAATTTGACAGTCTGTTGGATGCTTTACTGCCTCTATATCTATCTTTTTGTTCATCAGTTTAAAACTTTATTATCCATAAATGAGGGAGAGCATGTGGTGTTTCTCCTTCATTGACTGGCTTATTTCGCTTACCATAAGACTCTCCACTTCCATCCAGGTTGTTGCAAATGGTAAGAATTCCTTCTTAATGGGAAGATATGTATACATGTAACACATTAATTAAAAAAAAAGTAAAAAAAAATAAAAAAAATAATGAAAAAAATAAATAAAAACTCAAGCAAAATCAAATTGATATCTGAACCCCTCCCTTCCTGCCCCCTGAACCAAGCAAAATGTTTCAAGCAAAATAAATCCAGGGGCAAACTTCGTATGCCAACATTACAATTCAGTGTAAAGGCTCCAGTTCATCTCTTTTGTGCTACCTCTGCTCCCCTTGACTAGTGTGAATCATGAATACTGTCTGATAAGACTCTTGTTCAGAATTGACCATCATTCTGCGGTGAGTGTACGATGGGGACATACGTTCTCCCATGTGCAATGGATTTTAGCCATTCTGTTCCGTTTCTGAGACGTTAAGATGCCGGCCTAGGGGTGGTCAGGTTTGGTAGTATCTACATGTGATGATGAAAGTAATGACCAGTGGCTACATGTGCTTTGTTTTGGGCGACGATTCCATGGTCATTTCTCCTTTCACTGTTGTTAGATTACAGATGAAAAGTCTCCTTTATCCTTGTCTTCTGGACACAGTCTTTCCAAATGGCTCATGAAACCATGATGTAGGATTGAGTAAAAACTTGACTAGGTTCTTTGTATTGGGCTTACCATTCTGATGGGGGGCGCACAGGGGAGGGAGGGCAGGAATCCCATAATATGATTTTCAGTTCTATCTTGTAGCTTGGTGAGCCCTATAGTTTTTTTTTTAAACATGCCAACATTTGAGTTCCCCTGGAATTTCATGAAATGGTTATTCACTTGATTATTGGAAAGGAGAAATGCCAGGTGAAGGGAAAATGAAGGAGCAGAATTCGAACCTGGCACCAGGAGGCCGAATGTCTATGTCCACAATTTCAGAAATCACCCCTTTCTCTTTAGCTCTTCCTTTTCTATCAGGAAATAGTGGCTCTTGACTGTAGAAATTCATGATTTTTTTTTTTTAAAAAAGGATCCCAGGAGGGTGGGCTGAAGTTGCCTACAGTTAGGGGAAAGAATACTGACATCGAGTCTCTGACCTTGAAGGAGGACAGGCATACCGTTTCCCCGTTTGAGGAACTCTGTTGCTTAATTTCCCAGAAGAACGTTCGCCAGGGAAGAAGGATTGTTGGATCTGTTCAGGAAATCTACCTGTTTTTTGTAAGAGCGAGGCTGGACTGTGATCAGCAGAATACTCAGATGTAAAAATTGTCCTGTGGCCCACCCCACCCCCCTTTCAATCCTGGGCTCCACATGCTCTCCCCTCTCAGGAGAGAGAGGGTCTCCTTCCAGGGCTAGCCCCATTGGCACACCAATCACTTCCACTGGACTTTCCCAGCTTTCTTTCCTGGAAGGATTGCAGCACGCACAGACTGTGTTTCTTCTTCTGCTTAATTCTGCTTGGGCAGCATCTGCCCAAACTCTGGGTAGCCCGCTTGAGACCTCAAGCCAAGTTTTCCCGTCTCTTGCAACTTATTTCATCACGAGAAAGGCATCCTCGCTTTCCGCCGAGACGTGGATTTGCAATCTCCCCCTGAGATGCTTGCGTGGAGATTGATTCACCTCCTGGGCTGCGTGCTGAGGTGGTCCCCGTCCTTCCTCAGTTGTGGTTGGCAAGGAGCCGATGCTAAAACGTTGTTTGGGTGCTCCAGTCCCAACCTCCTCTTTTCCTACTCCTCTTAAATCCAGTACGAGAAAGTCTGGCATCCATTCTGGGTCTGGCCGCACCCACTACTGTGGTATTAGTGCACCTTGGCATCTGTCCTGGGCACAGGAAGAATCAGGAAGAAGTCAAGGCTAACGCTTCATTAAAAGGAACGCTGTGACTTCAGGCTAGAAGTATTTTACATGGAACACGTCTCATGATTGCAGGGAAAAGCTTGAGCTAGCATCCTGTGGTTTCTTTTACTCTAACGAGCCCCTAAGGCAGGGGTCGGCAAACTCATTGGTCCACAGAGCCAAATATCAACAGTATGATGATTGAAATTTCTTCAGAGAGTCAAATTTTTAAACTTAAACTTCTTCTAATGTTACGTCTTCAAAACAGACTCGCCCAGGCCGTGGTATTTTGGCCCCACACTCAAGGGGCCAAAGAGCCGCGTGTGGCTCGAGAGCCACGGTTTGCCGACCATGGCCCTCAGGCATAGTGTTTAGGAGACTGAATTTTTTAGGACAAATTTCTTAGAATCCTTAATTTGTTACTTACCAACAGCGTGGAATTGAAGAGATTACTTGAAGTCTTTGGGCCTTCGATAAAATAATCAGATCTCTCACGTAGTATTCTTATAAGAATTAGAGTTGATGAGCAGAAAAACACCATTATCT
This sequence comes from Lasiurus cinereus, assembly GCA_011751065.1. NCBI lineage: Eukaryota > Metazoa > Chordata > Mammalia > Chiroptera > Vespertilionidae > Lasiurus > Lasiurus cinereus. The sequence goes on along the minus strand of JAAGEH010000413.1, from coordinate 2,518,349 downwards.
CTGGCACATATTAGGTATTCAATACATTACATAGGTTTAGCGATGAGAAAATCTGTTATATCCCCATCATGTCCAATCCGCAGCAAATTCTGCTCACAATAGAGCAGTAAGGAGTGAAATCATATTATACGTAGATTGTGTTCACTTGTGAAAATAAGTTAATGACTTTGCTCTTATTTTCTGTTGTGGGTGTGAACACCAGCGATATTTACATTTTTTGACATTATGTGTCAGATAATTTTTTTATAGTCTTGGTCCTAGTTATTAGTTACTTCATTTAGGAGGAACTTAAATGTAGGACTATATTATATACAAATGACTATTTCTAGTAGTTCAATTTTTAAAAAATATCTCCTTGTACCAAAATGAGTCAAATCTAGTATTAGTTGAATTTATAACCTATTTCTATCGAAGCCTCTTGAAGTCCCATGCATGAAGAAGGAACATCCTTAGGAGAGCTACAGGCTAGTATGTGAGTATTGTGAGCTCTAAAGCAGCGGTTCTCAACCTGTGGGTCACAACCCCTTTGGGGGTCGAATGACCCTTTCACAGGGGTCGCCTAAGACCATCAGAAAACACCTATTTCCCATGGTCTTAGGAACCAACACACCACTCCTCGGTGTAGCAACGTGTAGCCATGTAGCTTACTGTTGTCCTATGAAGACTGTTACCCATGCTACACCACGATTCAAGACAACATTTCATTTATTTGTCATTAGAAAGAAATATTTCACAATATATAATGACATATTGTTTTTTGTGATTAATCCCTATGCTTTCATTATGTTCAGTTTGTAACAACGAAAATACATCCTGCCTATCAGATATTTACATGACAGTTCATCACAGTAGCAAGATTACAGTGATGAAGTAGCAACAGAAATAATTTTATGGTTGGGGGTCACTACAACGTGAGCAACTGCATTAAAGGGTCGCGGCCTTAGGAAGGTTGAGAACCACTGATCTTAGCTGCTTGATGAAAGCGAAACAGAAATCCTTCGCCGTCGTCACTGAAAGACACATCTGGTGAGCTTGTCTTACACCAGCCTCAGTTTCTCCTGCGCTTTCTCTTGCCTTTCCACCGCCACCGCTCTGCTAACTTCATGGAGTTAGGAGTTTGCACTTCCCCACCTTAAAACGCCAGCTGCAAATAACAGACCTTCCCTCCTGCCTTCCTTTTATTGCTGAGACAAGATGGACACACTCACACCAAATTCCCAGAAGCCTCCTCTCACTTAGGATGTAAAACAAGAGAAAGATGCCACGTCTCGTCCTTCCTGTGGGTCAGGTTTGGCTTCCTGCTGGCCCGGCTTCCCTCGCAGATGCCGCTGGGGAAGCTGGGGACAGTGGCCATTCTCAGGGGACCTGCCGCGTCTCATCTTGACCAGGCAGCTGACAAGGAGCTCGCCGTGCCTTGGGATCCAGCCTGCTCTCCCCGTCTCTCTCTCCAATCACCCATGTGTTTCCCTGGGAGAAGGTGTGACGCGTCACAGCTTAGCAAATCCAATGTTCTGAAGACCCAACGATGGCACTGAGGGGTCACGCCCTCCTATCTAACGGCGTTGAACGCCCACCCACTCCCAGCTCTTTCTCTCAGTCCCTCAGAGGGTCCCACTGCAGGTGTCAATCAGAAGACAGCGGTGCCTCCCAAGATTGCAGCAGTGGCCTGGCCACGCAGGCCTCTTTCAATTCGAATGAAGTAGATGAAATTAGACCTCCGATGGGTTGCCCCAGGCATATCTGTGTGCTCGGTGGCCACACGTGATTACTGTAGGTGACAGTGCAGATGTGAAACCTTTCCGTCGCCACAGACAGCACCACCGGATCTTGCATGGGACAGGGCTCAGGGATCGTCCCACCCTTTTGTTGCTTGAAGCTTTGTATTCCAACCTCCTCACCCATCCTGGACAATCCTTTATTTTTATTTTCTTAGTTCTTTTAGGATGCTGCTGAATTCTTAAAAAAAAGAAAAAAAAAAGAAGAAAGGTGGATTTTTCTTGTAATAACCACCATATTTTATTTTATTTTATTTATTTATTTTTAAATATATTTTTATTGATTTCTCAGAGGAAGGAAGAGGGATAGATAGAACCATCAGTGATGAGAGAGAGTCACTGATTGGCTGCTTCCTGTGCGCTCCCCACTGGGGGTCCAGCCTGTCACCTTGGACACGTAACTCCCCGGTTCCTAAGTTGATGCTCAACCCCGTGCCCCCCTGGCCCAGCCCCGCCGTGATGTTTAGAAAGCACCTTTGCTGCTGAACCGGTTTGGCTCAGTGGATAGAGCGTCAGCCTGCCGACTGAAAGGTCCCAGGTTCGATTCCGGTCGGGGGCATGTACCTTGGTGGCGGGCACATCCCCAGTGGGGGGCGTGCAGGAGGCAGCTGATCAATGTCTCTCTCTCATCGATGTTTCTAATTCTCTATCCCTCTCCCTTCCTCTCTGTAAAAAAATCAATTATATATATATATATATATATATATATATATATAAAAGAAAGAAAGCGCCTTTGCGAGGAAGTCATTGCCCGTCTCTGCCTCGCAACCTGCGCCGTAGGTGACCCCTCGGCCCTTCTCATGGCAGCTGTCGGCGTGCGGTTTTATGCAGAAAATCTCAAGGCCAGGAAGCTCAGCCAGCATTTTTCCCTGAGGCCCGCGCAGCCTCCGCCGCTGCGGTGACAACGGTCTCATCAAAAACGCACCAACGGAGACCCGGGGGCCATGTTCCCAGCCCATCTGGGAGGAAACAGACAGAGGTTGGCTCGGATCGAGAGGACCCAGTTCCCCTCGCTAATGAACCCAGGCCTTCCCTGCAAGCTTTGCAAAAGCTTCGCGACTGACAAGCTATCAGGAGGGCTGATGCGAAATGGAGCGACAGCTGGCCGTGGGCTCGGACTCTGGAGCTGAGCGTAGGAAGCTGCAGATCGCACAGCTGGCGGCTGTCAGATGGAGGTTGCCCCAGAAAGCTGGTCCAAACGGTGCTCCGAGATGGAACACTGGATGCCTACAGCCTCGCTCTAACGACACAATTCTTCCTTTTAAAGCAAAGATGCATCTGGTGGTTTTTGCATCTGTCTCCATTATGTGTGGGAAACTTGTTGTGCTTGACAGCCATTTTGGAGTAAGCTCCAGCCACGTTAGCACTAACCTCAGGCTAGGTTTCTATTACCCCAAACTCTAGCTCATTCCTGTAAGCCAGGTGTTTCGCCGTAAGGGCTAGGCCAGATGTTTCACCTTAAGGGCTAGGAATTTTCGCTAACTTCCTCATTCCTCCTTCTCCCTATAACTACCCTGAACTCCTCCTCCTGAATAAACAAGACTTGATCAGAACTTTGTCTTGTCTCCATTCCTTGTATCTCTTGTCCCTTTCATCCCCACTCCCCCTCTAGGGTCCTCGTTGACTTAACCTACGGGTCGGGGCAGTTATGCTGAGATAAAGCAAGTGAAAATGTTTCTGTCTCCATCAACTTAGGTTTGAAAATGTGCAAATTAAATTTAAAGTGTTTTTTTTTTTTTTAAATGTAGGATAGAATCTTATTCTCGGAAACAAAACCGATTTTGATGTGGTTCCTTTTTCCCAAGCTGTCTCTTTCCAGTTCCTTGGTCTTGACAAATCCTGGGGATAATTGAACACTTGGTTTTATGATTTGGTGAGAAAGCCACCAGGGTGTTTCTGGGTGAGATCACACAACAAATTGTTAGGCAGAGGAACAAAGCGTATGGGGCGTGGCGGTTTCAGGTCAGAAATTTACCATCCGTGCCAATTTTCACACGTCTCTTTCGAGCAGTGCGAACCCTACACTGAGGGGCATGGAAGTGAAGTTTGACCGATGAGAAGATACTTCTACGTTAAAAGTAGAGCTTCTTGCACAGTAATTACAAGGCTGATTGTATTTATGAGGGAACTTAGAATTTTGGCTACATTTTCAAAGGATCCCAGTCATGGCTTTGCCTATAGCCAATCACAAAAACCCTTTTTTTAAAAAATGTCAAGTGTATCACTGATTGGCCATTTATATCTGAGAACTAGCACAATGAGTTAGATATTAAACTCACACCAGTAAGGAAGCCCACAGAACACAACGGTATATGCAGAATAGAATATAAACGCACAACTGAGAAAATAGGGGATCGAGTTATTTACGGCCCTGCAGCGATAGTAGGTTGTTTGAAATGCAGACAAATATATTAAAAATAATTTTTAATTTCTATTTGACTACGAAAGTCTAAAAGAAGTAAACCCCTTTCTTTTTTTAAAATATATCTTATTGATCTTTTTAAAAATATATTTTATTGAGTTTTTACAGAGCAGAAGAGAGAGGGATAGAGAGTTAGAAACATCGAGGAGAGAGACATCCATCAGCTGCCTCCTGCATGCCCCCTACTGGGGATATGTCTGCAACCAATGTACATGCTCTTGACTGGAATCGAACCTGGGACCTTTCAGTCCACAGGCCGACGCTCTATCCACTGAGCCAAACCGGTTTTGGCTATTGATCTTTTTACAGAGAGGAAGGGAGAGGGATAGAGAGTTAGCAACATCGATGAGAGAGAAGCATCCACCAGCTGCCTCCTGCACAGCCCCTCCTGGGGATGTGCCCACAACCAAGGTACATATCCTTGAGCGGAATCGAACCCGGGACTCTTCAGTCCACAGGCTGATGCTCTATCTACTGAGCCAAACGAGTCAGGGCAGAAGTAAACCCCTTTCAATTCTCCCGCGTGTCATGAGATGAGAGGTCGCGGGGCCCTCTTCTCTTGGGCTGGTTTATTTGGGAGCTGCCCTGGGTATTTCCGGTAAGATTTCTTCTTGCTGAAGTTCGAGTCCGTTTCCGTTTCTTACCAACGAGAACCCTGCCCCACACAGCGGTCAAGGTGCTTTTACGTCTGCTGTGCTCAGCCGTGTATAGCAATCACATCTCAGCCAGATTTAGTCTTTCTGTTTCATGTGGATCTTATGGCTTCTCAAACGGGGAAGAGGCCTTGAATCTAGGGAGCACGATTCTTCATTTTACTAGTCACCCAATCAGTGGTTCTCCACCTTCCTAAGGCCGCGACCCTTTAAGACAGCTCCTCATGGGGTGGTGACCCCCAACCATAAAATGATTTCCGTTGCTACTTCATCACTGTAATGTTGCTACTGTTATGAGTCGTCATGTAAATATCTGATACACGGGATGTATTTTCATTGTTACAAATGGAACATCATTAAAGCATAGTGATCATCACAATTAGATAGTGTGAAATATTTATTTCTAATGACAAATAAATGAAATTTTGTCTTGAAGCATGGTGTAGCATGGGCAACAGCCTTCATAGAACAACAGTAAACTACATGGCTACGTTTTCCGATGGTTTTAGGCGACCCCTGTGAAAGGCTCGTGAGCAGTACGCCGAGACCGGTTTGGCTTCGTGGGTAGAGCGTTGGCCTGTGGACTGAAAGGTCCCAGGTTCGATTCTGGTCCCAGGTACCTTGCTTGCAGGCACAACTTCAGTGGGGGGCGTGCAGGAGGCGGCTGATCGATGTCTCTCTCTCATCGATGTTTCTAACTCTCTATCTCTCTCCCTTCCTCTCTGTAAAAAATCAATAAAATATATTAAAAAAAAAAAAGTGAGCAGTACCAGCCGAGCTTTATTTCCTGGTCCACAACTGGTCCGGGGAGGGCCGAGTTTTCAGATCACCCCATTCCCCTTGGAGGTGAAGGAGCTACTGACCAGCTGGAGTGGAAGTCAAGGGGGGCCTCCAGATGAAGCTGCTGTCCCCCTCTGCCCCTTCCTGGCTCCTCCCCCACGATGCCGTGATGGTTCTTGGCTGCCTCGGCACCTGTCGGGGTGCCATGGAACCCGGAGATGAGGTTAGAATGAGGCCTGAGGCTTCTGAAGGTCACCTTGGTGGCCCTCTTACACCCAGCCAGTTCCTTGAGGAAGAACTGTTCTCTGAGACAGAGTTGGGGTGTCCCGGGCTCAGCCAGGTCACCGAAGCTTGACGTGGAGTAACAGTGACCCTCCCGAGAGGTCATGAAAGAGGCATTGCACAGGCATGTTCACCTGCGGCCCGGACACCAGGAACACGCCTTGCTTGAGCCAGAAGTAAACCTTTGACCGCAGAAGCCATAGGCCTGAGGCGGGCTACGTACCGTGACCTGCCCAGTTAGGAATTTACAATCAGATCACCCTGTGAGGTTACTGCCTGTAGCACCCCCCCTTTTTTTGGGGGTCCACAGAAATAGTAAATGATATCAACTTATCATGAAATACATGATGTGAACACAAAGTCATACATTGCTTCAAACTACATGTTTCCTACTTATTTCACTCCCTTTTACTATTTCACTCCATTATATACTCTTGATGTATTTATTTTGTGTGGATGGTACGATGAAAATACTAGAAAATGATTTTTTATCTCTACCCAAGATGGTTTTCATTGACAAGGTAGCTTGACATTGGCCAGAGCCGAACAATTTACACCATGGAAGTCAGTCAAGGCTACAAATCAGACATTTTATTTTAGTTTTTTCCTTCTTTCTGTGGATGAAAAAAAAAGGGGGGGAGGTTCTATGGAAAATAACCTCCCAGGATGATCTGGTTGTAAATTCCTAACAGAGTAGGTCACGGCGGGTAGTCTGGGCCCGGGTTTATAACCTTTCTAGTGCCAGACCTGCCTATTATTCTTGCGCACTTAGGTTAAAACACCTTTGAAACACCAGGAGTAATGTTCTTTGAAGGGGCCATTAACTCTCCAGAGTACATAATCTTATTAATTATCCTGTAATCCAATTTCCACCTTGTTTTCTCCAACCTTCCTTACATCCCCTCTTTAATTTCCACCGCATAAAAGGTGCAGCAAAGCTGTCATTCTGCAAAGCATTTGAGATCTTGCTCCTGGCCTATGCCATCAGTTTGCCTCAGATTTATAAAAATTCTCTGCAAGTTTGAGCATTTCTTACATCAATAGTTTCTTTTTATCTCTTTTCCTTCCTTCTCTGCCTTTTCTACTTCCTCACTCCTCCTCCTCTTTCTTTCTGTAAACATTTAGGATAAGCATGACAAAAGAAAAGAAACTTCAGACTGGAAGTGAGAGGGTCAGACACGGGAAGGAAAGAGGTTCATGAAAACTGGTCCAGGAGGAGGTTTAGCACTAACGTTGTGACTATATCTTCCAGGTGGTTCTGAGCGGGCTTTGCTCAGGCAGAGAGGCCCGCTAAAAAGGGCCAATGGACATTCACTCGCTTTCCAAAGTATTCCAGGAAACCCGGGATTGGGATGGAGGAAGCTAGAAACAGGTTTACGTAGCGGATCATGACTGGTTGATGGGAAGGAAGCAGAGAATCGCTGGGCCCTGTATCCAATGGCCGTACAGGCTGTGGGTGCCTGTGGGCCCGGCCTCTAAGCCATCCCGCTCTCTGTCCTGCCCTGGGCTCCCTGCTTTCTCACCACCCTCCCTACTCTCCCCTTCCTGCTTTGCATCTCAATATTCTGCTGCTGGGCTGTGCTCACCTTGCTGAGTGTTCTCCTTTTTAAAAAAATATATTTTATTGATTTTTTTTACAGAGAGAAAGAGAGTTAGAAACATTGATGAAGGAGAAACATCAATCAGCTGCCTCCCGTACACCCCCTACTGGGGATGTGGCCACAACCAAGGTCCATGCCCTTGACCGGAATCGAACCTGGGGCCTTTCAGTCCGCAGGCTGATGCTCTGTCCTCTGAGCCACACCGGTTTGGGCATGCTGAGTGTTCTTCTGATGGATCTCCTTTTCTCTTCCCTTTTGTTCTACACTATTCTACTCGTCTGTAAGTTTCCTACCGTATTTTCTAGTGTTTCTATGATTCTTTCTGTTCGCAAACTCCTTGAATCTCTCTCTATATTGTCGCTCCTTCTGTTTTTGCCACCTGCTGCCTTTAAGTATTTGACTCCCTGTGCAAAGGGGCACTTTGGAGCAGTGCATCCTGAATCAGGTTCCTTTCCTGGAGCCTCCCTTTTCTCTTGGGAAATGGGAGGATTTGTACCTCCTTCACAAAGCGTTGTGTAAGACTTCAGTAACGCACTGAACAGAAAATACTTAAAAATTCCCGCCATCTAAAATGATCAATACTTGGTACCTATTGTTTGAATAACGTTAATCCAGAGTTCGTTACCTATTAGCATCTACATTGAATTTATCAATAGTTACAAACTCAAATACTTACCGTTTCCCCAAAAGTAAGACATCCCCCGAAAATAAGGCCTACTTCCAGTTTTGCCTCTCGCTGTCATATAAGGCATCCCCCTGAAAATAAGACCTTCCTGATAATAAGGCCTCCCCCGAATAGAAGGCCCCCGAAGCTACCGTCAGGTATCTGACTCCTGATGTAAAGAGACCTTGCCCGGCCTGACCAGCTCCGGCTGCGCTGCGGCCCATCAGGGAGCTGGTTGGTGATGACAACGACTACCGGACCGCAGACAGGTCATACATTTCCTGTTTTTTTTTATTTGTTCAACAATAAATGTGTACCGTCTTCTTCTTCATGGAAAAATAAGACATCCCCTGAAAATAAGACCCAGCACATCTTTGGGAGCAAACATGAGTAGAAGACACTTATTCTCAGGGAAACAAGGTACAGGGCGGAGGTGGAACATACACGAAGGAGTGGGGTTGTCTAGGGAGGTGGCAGGGATGGTGGTCAATGGAAGAGGTCACCCCTGCCCCAAACCACCCGCTGCTGTCCACTCTGGTCAGCTAAGGTCACGTGGCCGCGCGAGCTCAGAGCTGCCAGTTCTTTGAGTTTCCAGGAAGCGGGGGACCGGGGTATTTTTATCAGTAATGTCTTGGGGTAAAAATAACGGGGCTCAGCGTCGCACTTCAAAGAAGCAACCTGGCGCTCTCTGTGGCTGCTGGCCGCCGGCGGCCCTCCGCAGGATGGACTCTGCGGAGCTGTGTTGGAGCAGCTGGCTCCTTATTCATCCGCAGGAAATCCGGTCTTTCACACACGATGGAGCCCACTTCTTAGCAAAAGTGCATCTGGAAGGCAGTCCTTTCTGGAATCAAAATCCACGGGGTTTCCTGCACTCACAGGACAACTCAAACCACGGCCAAGCATTGCAAAGGCGCTTACCCCTCTCAGAGAAATCTTTTATTCTTCATCAGCTGTTCTGTCTGGATTATGTTAGAAATCAGTAGATAGTTTGAAAAATCAGCTTTTCTTTTTTAAAAAAAATATATTTTATTGATTTTTTACAGAGAGGAAGGGAGAGGGATAGAAGGTTAGAAACAGGGATGAGAGAGAAACATCGACCAGCCGCCTCCTGCACGCCCCCCACTGGGGATGTGCCCGCAACCACGGTACATGCCCTTGACCGGAATGGAACCTGGGACCCTTCAGTCCACAGGCCGATGCTCTCTCCACTGAGCCAAACCGGTTTCGGCGAAAACTAGCTTTTCTTAATTAGAAATAACAGTGGAGAGAGTTTGGGATGGCAGACGGTTTAATAATCTGAAAATTTGATTGGATTTCATAGGTCAATGTACGACTAGTTCCATCTCCTTGGGCACGTCACTTAATTCACCTGGGTGTTCGTTTTCCTCTTTGCAAAATCGATTTATCTTTAAATTTCTTTAGAGTCCCTAATTTGTACTTAATTTCATAAACCCGTGTACTTAATTTTGCAGAAACCGATGACTGATTTGTTCAGACCTCCCCTAACTTTATTAAAGATAATGTCTTCCTATAAATCCAATTCATTTTCATTCCCTCTCGGTTTTTTTAATGGAATAGCTAATTTCAAAGATGTGATAAGCTCATTGCTCAAGGGATCCTAAAAAAGGTTTTTTTTTCTTCAGAGAGCTTGGCGTTTATGAGGAAGAGGGAAGTTGGTGGTGGTGGTGGGGGGGCAGAGACTGTGGACGAGAAAGGGGCGCATACTAACCCTGGCAAGCTTCTGGGAGACCCGCGTGGTGGCCTTACAGACTCAGCGACTCAGGTAACCACAGAGGAGGGTCACTTCCTAATTTAGACAGTTCCTGGCAGGTGGCCATGTCTACCTAGATGGTATTTTCCCTGACAAACTACTTGAAGTACTGCACAAAGGTCAAGTTTTCCCTTAACCGGGCCTGTCTATTGTCTCTTGGCATCGGTGATAATAAGCCTTTGGAATGTCAGGGTGTTCCCAGCCCCGCTCAGTGCACAACCACAACTCCAGAGCAGAGACCCCGATCCTTTGATGGTTGTGTCAATGGCTGACAGTTAACTACCCTGTAATTATCCATGTAAAGAAGCACAGGTCTATCCTTTCGCTTTGTATCCAGTCCTAGAGGTGTCTCCACTTGGCTCTGTCCCATCTCCCGGATCTACCACCAATTAGTGAGAACCGGTAGGAAGAAGGGAGGGATGGGAATTGAGCAGCGGGGCTTAGGAGAAAGTGAAAATTCTCTAAGGAAAATTTCGTGCGTGGTTTTAACTCCTGGAATCTGAATAATGTTTCTCCTACTGGTCCCTCCAGTGATGAACTGAAATTCACCATAATGTAGGACGAATCCCAAGTGGAATACAAACAACAACCAGTCAACCTCACTGTGTCACACCTGAAAATTAACCACAGGGAGGGAGATGGAAGATGAAAAGGAGCCTAAGTTTTGAAAACAGGATTTTGGGTGTGACCTGTCAGATTGGACAAAAGAATTAGGCACTAACACCGTAAGTGTGGTTACTCCCTCTGTGTCCACAGAGTGTGGCCCAGCAATTCTAAGCTCTTTTTTTAAAAAAATATATTTTATTGATTTTTGACAGAGAGGAAGGGAGATTGATAGAGAGTTAGAAACATCGATGAGAGAGAGACATCGATCAGCTGCCTCCTGCACGTCCCCTACTAGGGATGTGCCCGAAACCAAGGTACATGCCTTTGACCAGAATCGAACCTGGGACCTTTCAGTCCACAGGCCGAAGCTCTATCTACTGAGCCAAACTGGTTTCGGCCTAAAACTCTTTATGTGTACATACATCATAGATAATGAGAGTCAGGTTTCTCATCGCCAGAGAAAGAAGTTTCAAATAAGAAAAAGGGGGAAAACTAGAACAAGCCAGGAGATAGTGGGTTAGCCTGAGAGCCAGGATAATGGCCTCCAGAACCAGGAACATGTTAGGCTGCATGGCAAGGGGGCATTGAAGTTACAGATGAAAGTCCTTGCCAAACAGCTGACCTTCAAATGGGGAGATTGTTCTGGATTCTGTGTGTGGGTCCAATGTAATCCGAAGGGTCATTGTACGTGAAAGAGGGAAGTAGGAGGGTCAGGGTCAGGGTCAAGGTCATGCGATGGGAGAGACGTAGCCAGCCATTGCTGGCTGTGAAGAGAGAAGGGGACTCTGACTCGGATTTAAAGAGCTCTCGAACCAAAGGCCACCATTTAAATACAATGGTACCTCGAGATACGAGTTCTCTAACATATGAGATTTTTGAGATACTAGCCATGGAGTGAGCGATTTTTGCTTTGAAATACGAGCAACATTTGAGATACGAGTCATCGCGCGGATCGGCCGGCTGCACACGACCCACCAGTTTACCTCGACTCGAGCGTCTCATCGTTTCCCATGCCTCAAGGTGACGGAACGAATGAAACTCGTATCTTGAGGTACCACTGTAATCTGAGCCACAAAATCAACAATGATAGTGATGGGTTGTAACTCACAAAATAAAATAAAATATTCAAGAGTCCCTATTCAACTTAAGTCATTGAATAAGCTAAATGAGGGAAAAAGAACTGCTTCCTTATAGAAGAAATCCAATTAATGGATGTAGAAGAAATTAGAGAAATAGAATAATCACCATCGAGAAACCATAAAGACCAGCTGAGAATGCGCTTTGCTCTATCTGCAACTTCTTTGTACATCTAACATGGAATAATCACCATCGGAATACATTAGTGCAGGCAAGAGCTTTGGCTGGGTGCTAACATTCATGGGCAGAGTTGTTAGGAGAAACAGACTCTTTGCACCAGCTCACACTATCTCCCTCGAGGCATTGATTCATTATCAGGGGGAGCATAGTAACCGCGCAGTGAACAAACAGGGCAGACAACACCTTAGCCAAACAGCCAGGTCGACACCACCCGAAAGAACAACCTGGGCCCCCGAGTTCCATCTGATAGGATGCCCCGAGCATGGTACAACCCCACTTCCACAGCAGCCTTGTCAGGAAAGCACACGCTCAACTGAATCACGAGCCAACAAACCTCAGACAAAGCCCACAGGAGAAACGTTCCAGCAGATAATGGTCCAGGACTTTCCAGAAGTGCCGAGGTCAGGGACAACAAGGAAAGACGCAGGAATGTCAGAGATGGGAGGCGTCCCAGGAAGTCCAGCAACTGCCTGCCAGGTGGGATTGAGGCCCAGGCCCAGGAAAATCACCTGCGAGAAAGGGGTGACCTTTTTTTTTTTTTAAATATATTTTTATTGATTTTTTACAGGGAGGAAGGGAGAGAGATAGTCGGAAACATGGATGAGAAAGAGACATCGATCGGCCGCCTCCTGCACGCCCCACAGTGGAGATGTGCCCGCAAGCACAAGGTACATGCCCTTGACCAGAATTGAACCTGGGACCTTTTAGTCCGCAGGCCTACGCTCTATCCACTGAGCCACACCGGTCTTGGCAAGGGGTGACCTTTGAACGAGGCCTGCCCTTTAATTAATCATATGCCAGCCTTCCCCTCCCGATTATATAAGATGTTCACAGCAGAGTGAAAACCAGCGGAGAGCGTGCTGTGCCATTTCCGCAGCTTCTCTGTGAATCTAAAACTACACCGGGACAGAAAGGGCTGGTCACAGGGGTGCTTTCAAGCAGGAGGGAGCCCGTTGGGAAAGATTTCAGCCCAGGGGTGTACCCGTGATCCAGGGCTGCCCTAACACACCACCACAGGCCGGGGTCCTGAACCGCAGACTCTGATTTCTCACAGGCCTGGAGGCTGGAAGTCCACGGCTAGAGCGCTGGCAGGGCTGGTTTCTCCCCAGGCCTCCCTTGGTCTCACAGGCGGCGACCTGACTGTGTCCTCTCACGGACTTTCTCTGGGCACCTGCATCTCTGATGTCTTGTAAGGATCACACCTCTATGTACCCTGTTTATCTCTTTCAAGGCTCTATTTTCACATACAGTGGTACCTCGAGATACGAGTGCCCTAATATAGGAGATTTTTGCTTTGAAATAGGAGCAACAGTTGAGATAGGAGTCATCGCGTGGATCGGCCGGCTGCACACGACCCACCAGTTTACCGTGACTCGAGTGTCTCATAGTTTCCCACGCCTCAAGGTTACGGAATGAATTAAACTCATATATCGAGGTACCACTGTACAGTCACCCGGGGGTTAGGGCTTCAAAATATAAATTTTGAGGAGACATAATTTAGTTCGTAAGAGCAGAGAATTATTTATGTGCTAGGGAGCCAGTGCATGAATTTGTGCATCTGGAAAGGAACTGTGTGTGGGCTGCGAGGCTGTGGTAGGCATAGGGGTGGGTCTCAGCCCATCCTACACACCCCTGCTTGCACCCTTCCCACCACAGCCCCTGGTTCCCTGTCTGCCGGCAGCCCTGCGGAGCGATTGGGGCCAGTGCCAGCAGCAGGTGGGAGCAGGGCTGGTGCCATTAGTGGGTGCCAGTGGCGGCTCCTGCACCAGCTGTGGGTGTGAGTGGCAGTTGCCAGCCCTGATCTCCCCTCAGGAGCAGGGGAGGTGGAGATGCCCTGAGGAGAGATTGGGGCCTGTAGCTGCCGCTTGCAACCGCTAACAGTGCTGAGTGACAGTGGGTGTGAGCAGGTCCAAGCACTGGGTAGGACCGTGGTGTGCAGGAGCAAAGAATTTTCAACAACCACCAGAGATTCACCCTGATGACAGCAACTGGCACCCCACGTTGGTCTGGCGCCCCTACTCACCTGCTCCACCATCCCGTTGTGGCCGATGCCCACCGTGGTCTGTGCCTGTCCCCTGGGGGTCAGGGCACGTCATAGCGACTGGTTGTTCGGGTGTTCCACTGTTCGATCTATTTGCATATTAGCCTTTCATTATAAAACATTTTTAAAAAATATATTTTTATTGATTTCAGAGAGGAAAGGAGAGGGAGAGAGAGAGAGAAACATCAATGTTGAGAAAGAGTCATTGATCGGCTGCCTCCTGCACGCCGCACACTGGGGACTGAGCCTGTAACCCCGGGCATATGCCCTGACCAGGAATCAAACCGTGACCTCCTGGTTCATAGGTCCATACTCAACCACGGAGCCACACTGGCCAGGCTCATTCGGGGAGTTTTCAACACAGAGATGGTAGCAGAAACAAAGTCTGGGTAAACAAGAGTGAATACAGAGATGTTAGGGTACATACCCCTGGGAAAAAGATCCATCCAAGTTTCCCAGAGAATCTGGAAAGTGCTGCGTTCTGCTTGGGCACAGGTGTGAGATGGTTTAGAGAAGGGGCATTCACCATAGAGGTGATTGCAGAAAAGACACTGAATTTGGCCAATTTGCAGTCATCAGTCATTGGTGAGATTTGAAGAGCTGTTATAAAAATAAACGTGGTAGCCGAAACCGTGGATAGAGCGTTGGCCTGCGGACTGAAAGGTCCCAGGTTCAATTCCGGTCAAGGGCACGTACCTTGTTTGCGGGCACATCCCCAGTAGTGGGAGTGCAGCAGGCAGCTGATCGATGTTTCTCTCTCTCCCTTCCTCTCTGTAAAAATTCAATAAAATATATTAAAAAAAAATAAACATGGTAAAAAAAATGAAGAAAGCAAAGGCGGCCCGCTCTAAACTCCTCTTTCTCCCCGTCCCCACACACGCAGATGCGGGTGACTGGGTAGACACGGCTCCTTCTTAAAAGCTGGCTCCGTCCACGACACGGCTCTTCCTTGATAAGGTTAAGCTGTTTCATTTAAACACCAGCCCTGGCATTTCCCAGTGGCCCGCGGCGTCGCCTGAATTCTTTGATTCCTGTAGTTCATAGGATAATTGCTGAGAGAAGCAGCACTTAGAGTCCCCGGGTTGTGACAGAGCAGTCCTGTTTTATGACTTTTTCATCTCAGCAAGCTGAGCCGCATGGTCCCTGACAGCTGGCAACAGCTGCAGACTGACCGCAGGCTCCACGTTTATGGGTCCGATTTATTCCTTCTGTGAGTTCGTGGGACGGCTCGACGGGGATTCTCCCACAGGGTGTGAGATTTTAATTTAGTCAGGCCTGGATGTTTTTTCAGGTAATTAAGCCTTTATTTTCCGGGGGGGATTACCATTTTGAGAAGGCTTTGAAAGATGTTAGTAAAAAAATAGCACTCCGCAGTACATCATAACCTTGAGATACGAGTTTAATTCGTTCTTCATAACCTTGAGGCGTGGGAAACTAGGAGACGCTCCAGTCGCGGTAAACTGGTGGGTCGTGTGCAGCTGGCCGATCCGCGCGATGACTCCTATCTCAAATGTTGCTCGTATTTCAAACCAAAAAT
Source organism: Lasiurus cinereus (assembly GCA_011751065.1). Taxonomy (NCBI): domain Eukaryota; kingdom Metazoa; phylum Chordata; class Mammalia; order Chiroptera; family Vespertilionidae; genus Lasiurus; species Lasiurus cinereus. Next base: position 2,502,900 of record JAAGEH010000413.1, on the reverse strand, counting down.
CTCGTATCTCAAAAATCTCGTATGTTAGGGCACTCGTATCTCGAGGTGCCACTGTATTTGCACTGTGTCCTAATCCTAGTTGTTCCAAGAGTGTCGATCAGTTGGATAGATGGCAGATATTAGCGTTTCTACTTTGTTGGCAGAGAATTATGTGATGTACTTGATGGGACGCTGAGGGTCAACAGTGGGCGATTCTGGATCGGAGCTTTAATGAATACTGCCTCTCTATTTCCCACTCACACCTTTCTTTTTCATCTTTTTGAATCCATTCAAGCATTGTAGAGAAATAATTTTGAAAAAGTAGTAGTTAGATTCTTACTTATTTTTGAAAGCGCCAAGGTAGGGTGGTGATGATTGCTACGGATTACCAGCTTAACTGTTATCAGCCCATTACTGACTTTTTTTTATAATCCGTGCTGCATCTCGCAGCCATGCTTTGCTATCCCACCTAACTGTATCATCTGAGTAAAAACAGTATTTCTGTAACAGAGATACAGCTCGGCGTCAAGTCCTCATTCTCCCTTTTTAAAGATCCTTGTGTGAACTCATCGATCACCTATCTGCCTATTTATTCATCTATCATCTATCTCTGAGATCCTGCAGTCTCCACTAAGGAGGCAGATGGCTTATATACCAGGAATGGTCACTTCACCAACTGAAACATCAAGGAGAACCCTTCTCTGCCAGGTGTCTCCTCTCCCAGGTGTCTACGTGACGTTGCTTTGATCTGGGGCCGGGTGAGAGTCTTTTGATGTAGAGGTCATGCACCCCCTCTTTCGTTGTCTCACCAGATTGAAATAGACACGCAGCCCCAATTAGCTGCTGACCTTGATTAGTAGTGTGCAGTGCACACACATTTCACAAGAATTGAGCAGGAATTAAAGAGTCTCTAGACAGGAGCCAGAGTGATGGCTCCCACCTGAGGAACATACTCATGAGGAACGTACCTGGGCTCATTGGAAGGAACCCGCATCTCGGAAGCTAAAACCCACCACTTAGTCTGGGAAAAGGAGGAGGGAAAGCTTCCGGTGAGAGATGCAGAATAGCTTCAAGAAGAGCTAGAAAGAAGATGATAGTGGGACGGAATAGACTTTGGTATCATTTATTCCAACTCCAGCTACACACGTGGAGAGATGACAGGTAGCATTAAAATAAAAATAAAGTAGGGGAGATAGGACACACGTGTTCATGGAACAGAAACAGACAGAACTGCAAACTGCTGAGAGGTACTAACGCTACAGAAGTGCCAGGAGCTTCTGTTATTTTTAAAAATATATATTTTATTGATTTTTTACAGAGAGGAAGGGAGAGGGATAGAGAGTTAGAAACATCGATGAGAGAGAGACATCGATCAGCCACCTCCTGCACGCCCCCCACTGGGGATGTGCCCACAACCAAGGCACATGCCCTTGACTGGAATCGAACCTGGGACCCTCCAGTTTGCAGGCCGATGCTCTTATCCACTGAGCCAAACCGGTTTCGGCAGCTTGTGTCTTTGGTTACAGGAAGCAGGAATGAAAGTACCTTGAAGATGGAGGACCAGAGCCAGCGGTGTTACTGGAAACGAGTGGCCTGATAGTTCCTCCTTATAAATGAGTCCAGGAGGAGTTGTTCGTAACGGTTGGATGCCTGGCAGTAGGACCAGATTAGCTTTAAGGAAGGATCCGAGCAACTCTGAGCATTTGTTACTGTCACAGCACAGGAGCCCCAAGTTTCTCATCAAAGCTCCTGAGCTGGTTTCCCCGGAAAATTGTGTGGCAGACACACAGCACTGGCTTGATACATGAGCCTGCAAATAAAAATCCCCAAACTCACAAAGACTCGGAGCCCAACACAACTGGAGTAGAGAATTAGTAACTTGGAGTATTGTACTTCGGAATTTATCCAGAACACGATAAGGAAACAAAGACTTAAAAGTAGGAATGTATAGTTAAGAGCAAAAGAGATCAGACGGTTAAGTTCTAACATGTCTAATAGTTACCTAGAAAAATTAAAAAACGAAGACTTGAAAAAGTAATTGTTGATAATTTTCTAGAAATGTAGAAAACTATCGGGGCTTAACCCGTTCTACCATTAAAACGGAGGGTTATACCTTTAGCTAGGCAGGAAACAGCTGAAAAGAATGTAAGAAATTAAAGGTAGCTGAAACCGGTTTGGCTCAGTGGATAGAGCGTCGGCCTGTGAACTGAAAGGTCCCAGGTTCGATTCTGGTCAAGGGCATGTACCTTGGTTGCGGCCACATCCCCAGTAGGGGCTGTGCAGGAGGCGGCTGATCGATGTCTCTCTCTCTCATCGATGTTTCTAACTCTCTATCCCTCTCCCTTCCTCTCTGTAAAAAATCAATAAAATATATATTTAAGAAAAAAAAAAGAAATTAAAGGTATACATGTGAAAGGAGTGGGATTCATAACGCAGTTATTCCTAGAAATGGTATTGCCAAAGGGAAAATACAAATTTGTAAATAGACAATGTTGAAACGTAAATGGGGAGAAAAGACTGCATTCCGAAGACATGATAATTAAGCTGATTTTAGACTTCTGGCAGTAACACAGGACAAAGACAAATGTGAGCAATGTTTTGAATTACTGGAATGGAGGCATCATTTAAAATAAAAGGTGAAATAAGTCACCTTTTAGAGAAAGACCAGATTGATTACCACCCGTAGATTTCTCTGGAAGAATGAAAGGATGTGCTTTAGCAAGGACCTCAAGTGAGCTTCATCTGGGGCTGGTTATTACTCAATTGCATCCAATTACAAATGTGCCGTCAAAGAAAACTCCCTCACCTGCTAATTCGGAGTGACGGTCAGAAAGCTCCCGGCACCTCCACTGATTCTCCTCCAACTCCATTAACTTCCTTGTCCTGCAATTAACTGGGAAGATCCATTAAAGGCAGCTTGTTAATCAGTTCTTGCCAATCTTATCTGCTAATATCATATACTAGAGGCCCGATGCATGAAATTCGTGCCCGCTGTGGCTTTGTCCCGCAGGAAGGATGCCCGAAAGGATGTCCAGTCTAATTAGCATATCATGCTTTTATTATTATAGGTCGTAGATGTTAAAGAGTTAGCATTAAAATTACTCTGAAAACACTAGGCATAGTTCAATCATGCTGACCAGGAGTTTACAGCTCCAAAACTTAAAAATAAGTAAAATTGGTATGAAAATGGAAACACACACACACACACACACACACACACACACACACACACATACACACACACGCACAGGATGGAAAGTGGAACTGAGGGCTATGACAGGAATGAGATTATTGGTTATTTCAAGTCAGACGTCTGCTAAGGTAGAAAGGGGGACAAGCAATTGATCCAGAGTTTAGTTACCCATATTTTCCTGTGTTTAATATGACTGGGCGTCTAAGACGACTCCCAACTCTTCCAGTTAAAATGTAGAGTTTGGGATATACTCGCCCTATAAGATGACCCCCGGCGTATAAGATGACCCCGACTTTTGAGAAGATTTTCCTGGGTTAAAAAGTCATCTTAGACGCCGGAAAATATGACAGGTCTAGTTACAGATCACAAATTAGTTTCCAGAGAGAGGGGAAGATTCATTTCTTGAGAAGGGGAAAGGATGATATTGGCTCCAGGCAATATGGTATCCAGAGATCAAGAGTTTCAGACAGCAGAGTTTCAAGGTTGAACAGACCTTAACTGAGCACCTTCCATGGTCTGCCCCTGTGTTAGATGCTAAGGAGGGTACAGGGACACAGAGACAAACCCTGGTCTCCAGAGACAGACATGTAGCGAGGAGGCAGACACGCACACACAGTTTTGCAAGGCAGGCCAAAAGAGTCGGGGAGAAAGTCGCCATGGAAATAGGAGAGAAAGGTCATTAGGGGTCATTCCAATGAGGGGTCATTAAGAAAGTGTTTTAGAGAAAATTGGTTTAAATCGGATCTTGAAAAATGGGTAAGAATTTTCTATCAGGCAGTGGAGATGGGCTTCTAAGCCAAGATACAGAGGAAAGGAGCATGAGAAAAATGAAGCTTAAGATCCAATGAAAAGTATTCACAGATTTCACTGTGTCCCCAGAAAAGAGCAAACAGATTCACCTGGACAGAGGGACAGTGAAGTGACAAGGAGAGCAGCGACTCGGAAAAGTGGAGGCAAGCAGAGAAATATCTATTCCTATACAACAGCCCCCTGTGTGTTTAAGTATGTTTATAGTTGGTATCACGATATACATTTCATTCTGTAAGTTTCTTGCCACAAGTCTTCCTTTTCGTGACCTTGCTACCTCTCTGTAGCTCTGGTTCCTTCATTTTACCTTTCTGCCTACCCATGTTTCTACTGATGAATCTCTGGGCTCTGTTCAATTCTCAATATTCCAAACAATGCTACATGCATTGTAGAAATATCTTCCCACCTGTCTTCTTCTTTTTAAAAAAATATATTTTATTGATTTTTCACAGAGAGGAAGGGAGAGGGATAGAAAGCTAGAAACACTGATGAGAGGGAGACATCGATCAGCTGCCTCCTGCATGCCCCCCACTGGGAATGTGCCTGCAACCAAGGTACATGCCCTTGACCGGAATCGAACCTGGGACCCTTCAGTCCGCAGGCCGATGCTCTATCCACTGAGCCAAACCGGTTTCGGCCCATCTGTTTTCTTATACAGCCATGCAAGATTTCTAGAGGATGCACCTAGAAAGGGAATAACTTAGTCATGATGCATACATATTTCCAACGTTCCAGCTATGATCTATTATTCCTTTGAAAAAATATTTTTATTGATTTCAGAGCAGAAGGGAGAGGGAAAAGAGAGAAACATCAATGATGAAAAAGAATCACAGATCGCCTGCCTCCTGCACGCCCTGCACTGGGTACTGAGTCTGAAATCCAGGCATATGTCCTGATGGGGAATCAAAATGTGACTTCCTGGTTCATAGGTTGACGACCAACCACTGAGCCACACTGGCTGGGTGTCATTTTTATCTCTTTACACAGCCCCTCCCCATCTCTCCTGCCATTCACGTGGAAGTACTTAGTAGATATTCATATATGTTCAAAGTGGAAGGAAGAGGGAAATTTGCTGAGGGTCTTGAGAGCTAAAAGAAGAAGAGAAACAATAAAAGAAGAGGAAGACGTAGGTGGGCTTTGTTCACTGGCAGTCAGCCGACAGCTGGGAACACAGCCTTGGGACACAGTATGTCCGGGCAGAGGAGTGCTTGAAGTGGAGACTTTGGGAGGCAGCTGAGCACATCCCGAGACCTTGAACTTGCTGAGCTTGGAGCATGCACAGTGGTGTGTGTGTGTGTGTGTGTGTGTGTGTGTGTGTGTTCACGCCCCAGGCCCTGAGTCAAACCTGGCCCGTCTTCAAACTCTCAGGCTCAGTCTTTGGCTTAAAAACGAGGTTGCCATAAAAGTAATAATAATAATTACCTCTGGACAGCGTGAAGATTTAACAGGGAACCCTAGGGGAAGGTACCATACATGCACTTTATTCCTAACTCTCTAAGTCTGTTCTTATCCCGAGCCTGAGGCCTCTCTGTCCCTGGCTCTCGGTTTCAGTCCCATAAACTGGTTCTCAGATGTCGTACTCTTAGTCTGAACATCACGCCTGCCCTCCTCTGGGGACACTTTCCAGCGGGGAACACGGAATTAATATGCTCCAGGATTTCATCGACTACATAGACGGAGCCCAAATCTCAATGTCCTGGGCTGCGATCTACATGGCAGCCATGCATTGGATATCGCAGTTATTTTTGGCAGCCTCTCCCAGTGTTGACTCAAACTGGGTTTAAATAAAAAAAAATCAACTGCGTGGCCAGTGTGGCTCAGAGGTCGAGCCTTGACCTATGATCAAGGAGGTCATGGTTGGATTCCTGATCAGGGCACATGCCTGGGTTGCAGCCTCAATCCCCAGTCGGGGCTCGGGGCGTGTGGGAGGCAGCTGATCAGTGATTCCCTCATCACTGCGGTTCCTATCTCTTGCTTCTTCTCCTTTCCTCTGTGACATCAATAGAAAAACACACACGAAACAAAACAACAAAAAGCAAACATCAACTGATCCCCAAGTGTCTCTGATACATCCTGCTGTTAAACTATGTCTTTGCTAAATGGCAGTAAGGTCCATTTTTTAATAAAACACAATTGCAATACTTCACCCCCATCAAACTTCATGTGATTCAATTTGGCTTTTAAAAATTGTGACTTTGCCTTTGTTATCGGTATACATGTCATTCTTCTTTCCTAAAACACTTCTGGTTCACTTTCTATTCTGCTCACTTAAGAACAAACATGAAAAAAAAAAAAGATTTCTCATGCTTTCTTCTTTATTTCACCCCAGAACTTTCCCTCTAACTCCTCTCTACCGAAATATTGGTCCTTCCGATGTCTCGGTAGCCAACTCCCTTGCTTCCTTCCAGCCATCTTGAGCCTTGGTTCCAATTTCACCTTCTCTGGGAGGCCTTCCCTAACCAGCCCTGTTTAACCCCCATCCCCTGCCAATCTTCCCTGTCACCCCATTTTATTACATAGCACTGACAACCAGCCCACGCTCAAAAAATACATACTCATTCTATTTATTAATTATGATCGCTCTCTGTCCCTCTGTTCACTTAAGACAGAGATCCATGTGCTTTTCACTCACAGATTCCAAGTCCCCAGAACAGGGCTGCACATGGTACGCCATCAATAACTAATAACTGGACAAAGTGAATGTATGTCAGGCTACTATTGATGGCGATAAGTGAATGGAGAAGCTTCCGGAATCATATTATTAGCGCAAATGCCTCTTGGGTGCCCACGAGACATGCATGATCACTTCCAGTTTTTGACATGTTGATAATTTGCTGGTTTTGCATGGATATGTTAGTGAGAAGCTGAGGAAGGCCGAATCAGAGAATGTCAGATGCCATTTCATACCACACCCATCAGATAGTCTTCATACGTGAGGAATTTCCAACCAGTTCACTGCTCAAAATATTGAGTACAAGAGGCCAAAGACAGATCCCTGACGTACAGCTTCCGGGATTTCCCTCTAGGCATGATGCCCGCTCAGTACAGTCACATGTCCAGTTGGTTTTCACCCGGTAAAACCACCATCCGTTCATCTCTCCGTTCTCTCTGTGAGCCACAAAGATACGACGATTCACGTCGGTCAATACAGGACTCATGTTTACTGAGCACCTACTAGTTGCTGGACGCTGAGCTAAGTTTATTAGACATCATACTTTTTAAAAATATATTTTATTGAAGGGAGCGGGATAGAAAGTCAGAAACATTGATGAGAGAGAGAGACATCCATCAGCCGCCTCCTGCACACCCCACACTGGAGATGTGCCTGCAAGCAAGGTCCATGCCCCCGACCGGAATCGAACTCGGGACCTTTCAGTCCGCAGGCCGACGCTCTATCCACTGAGCCAAACTAGTCTCGGCTAGACATCCTATTTTATCGAAGAAGTTGATACCCCTTCCCCCCTTTCTTTCAATGAACAGGGAGATCATGGAGTTGGTAAGTGGTACCATGAATCTCTGACCCCAGACAGTGTGACTCCAGAGTCTAATCGCCAACTCCATTACTCTGGCTTCCTGACAGATATATGGTGTGTGAAGGTCCCTGAATCAACACCCTGCATATCCTGACCTCATCTGTTTTTTTTGCGCTCGGAGGGAGTAAAACAAATATAAATATAATCCGAATCCTGCCCCGAGGGCTACAAGAGGAAATTCAGGAGTATATGGGGCATACACAGAAGGAATCTGGTACCCATCCTCTGCGGTGTTTCTCCTTCTGATTTCTTTTTCTTTGTATAAAATCTAGTCAGATGCTTCCCTTCATGCCCGGGAGACTTGATTCTAACCACCTGTCGGTGGGCAAGAAACGCGAAAATCCAGGAGAAACACATCTCTCCCCCCGAGGCTTCTAAAAGCAGCAACAATGGGGACCCTTTCTGGATGGAGCTGGCTTATTCACAGCTTCACATACAAGCGGGCTGTTGACTGTGAGCCTAGTGGTGCCTTCTCAGACGCCCTGGCCCGCTGCCAACGCGCCCTCTTTGATCCTGGGAGCCTGGTACCAGTTCTCCTGTGATCTCATCGCGCTGCCCCTTCACGGAGGGCAATTTTCATCTTTGACACATTCAATCCGTCCGGGGCCCTGCGCCAGGTGGCGGGTTCCTTCCTTTTGGGGGCTGAGAAAATACCCCAACTTCCTTGTTACAGGGAGCCGAGATTAGAAACGTTTTCTTTTTGGAAGGCTTTATTGAGAGCACTGAGGCTTTTCCTTCGTAAAAAAAAAAATGTTGGAAATTCGTTTCGTGGCTGATCCGTGGGATAAGGATGGCATTCATCAGAGGTAGAATGATGAGAGGCCGCTTTTATCTGTAGCCTCTTGGAGCAAGGACGCATGTCTTTGTGGGGACAGGGCTATGGTGTCTTGGTGATGGGCGGTCCGGGGGAAAGGTCCAGTTTGAGGGACGTGGAAGTTAAAGGGAGGGTCGCTTCCACACCCTGAAAAATCCGGAGAGAACGCTGTGTGGTGTCAGAGGTGAAAGGATTAGGGGAGCGCTGTGATGATGTCAGAGGTGAAAGAATGAGGGCAGCGCTGAACTTGAAGTCAGCACCCACAGTTCAAATCTTTTTCCAGCAGCAGCTGGAAATGCGGCCTGGGCCCAGCCACACAACACAGCCGAATCGCGGCCTCTTTGCGCATAAAATGGGAAGCATAAAGTTCTCCTCGTTGTTCTGGGGCCCCTGGAGTCCGTGGACACAGGGAAATGGGGTAGGTCCTTGCAGAAGTGCTACTGGCATTTGATTTTGCAGGTTGTTTTGTTTTATTTTGCTCCCGGACATCCTCGCTCAGGCACCTGGCCTTGACCGGAATCGAACCCGGGACCTTTCAGTCCCCCCGCCCATGCTCTATCCACCGAGCCACACCGGTTTCGACCTGCTCCTGCTATTTGAGTCTGTGACACGTAAAATGCATTACAGAGTACCTTGGTTCTTTTTTTAGAAAAAATATTTTTATTGATATCGGAGAGGAAAGGGGGAGAAAGAGAGAGAGAGAGAGAGAGAGAGAGAGAGAGAGAGAGAGAGAGAGAGAAATATCAGTGTTGAGAGATGAGAGAGAATCATTGGCGGGCCGCCACTTGCACACCCCACACCCTGGGGGTTAAGCCTGCGACCTGGGCACGTGGCCTGACCAGGAATCGAACCAAGACCTCCTGCTGGTTCATAGGTTGATGCTCAACCACTGAGCCACGCTGGCTGAGCGCCTCTAGTTCTCCACGTGGGTGAGCAGGGGTGGGGGGTTGAGGGGGAGGATGGATGAACTATTGTTGCGGTTGGAGAGGCGATGAGCTTTGCTCTCCTCCTTCCCAGATGGAGAAACCATCTTTTAAGGGACCCGAACCCCATCATTTGGAAAGAGGCACAGAAGCGTGTCTCCTGACAACCCCCCCACCCCCCCACACTGTGCACAAGCCAGGGAGAGAGAAAGAGCGGAAAAGGCCTCTCCTAAATCAAGGAGCCCGCACAGCCCCTGAGCGATTGAATTCAGACCTTGACGACGTCAGCGGTTCCAGAAGGAGGTCATTGTCTATGGGATTAATTTTCATTCCTGACTCAACCACGCCCGCTGGCCCTCGGACCTCAGTGACAAGGCCATCTGTTTAGTCAGGGGCTGGTCTGACTGATGAAGGATGGAGCGAAGTCAGAAGATAAATCTTTGCGCCAAGAAGTAAATTACGGAAGTGTCCATTAGTCTGGGGAGAAGCGAAGCCTCTGTCTAGACAGGTAATAGAAAGTAGAAAGTGGATGCTCTCAGGTGACCGTAGCTAAATAATGAAAGCCCTCGGGTCTCCTACACATAATAGATGCTCAGCGAAATGTGTTAACTTTGAGAATTAAAGATACTATTTTCCCCACTTTTTTTTTTTTAGATTGTCCAGGGAGTACGCACTTGATATAGATCGGTCTAGTACACACTAAGTATTAAAACTTTATTTTCTTACCTCTTTTTCCCCCTACTCTATCTTATATGTAGGCCTAGCCTTATTTTGTGTATCTTTTACTTTATTTTATTAAAAAAAATAAGTTTTGATTTTAGAGAGAGAGGAAGGGGAAGGGAGAGAGAAAGAGAAGCAGCAATGTGAGAGCAGAACATTGATTAGCTGCTCCCTGCAATGGTCCTGATGAGGAATCGAACCAGCAACCTTTTATTTTTTAAAATATATTTTATTGATTTTTTACAGAGAGGAAGGGAGAGGGATACAGAGTCAGAAACATCGATGAAAGAGAGACATCGATCAGCCGCCTCCTGCACACCCCCTACTGGGGATGTGCCCGCCACCAAGGTACATGCCCTTGACTGGAATCGAACCTGGGACCTTTCAGTCTGCAGGCCGATGCTCTATCCACTGAGCCACACCGGTTTCGGCCAAACCAGCAATCTTTTGGTGCCTGGGCTGATGCCCAATTAATGGAGCCACACAGGCCAGGGCCGGTGTAGCTTTTATTGAAAAAATCGTTCATATGTAATTTTAGATCAAATGAACATCTTCAGACTGTTCACAGTCCACTCCTTGAGATGCTAACACAGTTACTCCTTATTCCCAAACACACCTCCCGAGAACTGCTACATGCAATATGTTTTGAGCTCATTATTTAGTTCATAGCTGAATGCATTTAGTATCTCCCACTGCCAATGTATTTACGATATCTTTGATGAGTTGCTGTTAGAAAGTCATTTTCTTCCTGGGATGGAAAATGAATGTCTTGTTCCTGAAGGGAAACATTTAATCACCATCGAGTCAAAGCGGAAGGCACCGACTTTCCTCTGTGGCCTTGGACCTGAGGTGCCGGTCATCTCAGCGCTCCTCTTAAATAGATGACGTTCAGAGACTCTGTCATCCATCCGAGCTACTGCCGCGGCCCCTGTTTCATACAGTAACCAGTGCTGAGCTGATGGAGAGTTCCGAAAAGTATAAGAAACTTGTTTTATTTCCTTTTTTTTTAATACAAAAAAAACTATATAAAAGCCCACTAACTTTTATCCACACTAAAAGAAAGAAATCACTTTAGCGGGTTATAGTAACATCAAATTCTAGCTAATATCATTCAACGTATTTAGGCTATTATAATTCATTAGATATCCAAAACAGAGACAATATACATGAACTTTTCAGAGCACTATGGTTTTGCTATCAAATACTGAACCAATAGCAAAAGAAACAATTAGGGTTATAAATAAATATAGTAGATACCCAGAACATTTTACTCCATTGTTATACAAGCATTGACTGGAATGGCGCTTAGGAGAACTTTCAGAGGACAAATAGTGTTCAATAGGAAAGAAGGTATGTTAAAGCAGCAGGCTGCAATCTTTTTTTCTTTAAAATATATTTTATCGATTTAAAAAAATATATATTTTATTGATTTTTTTACAGAGAGGAAGGGAGAGAGATAGAGAGTTAGAAACACCAATTAGCTGCCTCTTGCACACTCCTCCTGGGGATGTGCCCGCCACCAAGGTACCTGCCCTTGACTGGAATCGAACCTGGGACCCTTCAGTCCGCAGGCCAATGCTCTATCTACTGAGCCAAACCGATTTCGGCAGAGAGCCTGCCTTCTGAGCAAGCTCCCGGGGCTGCCGGTCATTTGCTTGTGGGGCTGCGCAGAGACGCAAGGAGCCCAGCCACCAGGCTGCCCCTTGGAGAGAAGGGGAGCAGTTTGGTCTCTGAGACCCCGATAGGTGACAGGCAGGAACCCAACCCTGAGAGCAGAGGAGGCGGGGTATGCCCAGTGATGGTGGCTCCCCCAGAAAGCAGGAGGAGCTCTTGGGTGGCAGGAGGGAGGGGATGAGGCTGGGGAGCAGCCGGACATTGGGATGGACTGTTGTGAGACACTTGTCAGGAGATCCGGAGGAGAGGGGGTGCTTTGGGGGGGGGGGGGAGGGAGGTGTGTTCATCACATAAGGAAGCTTGGAATGAAGTGTGGGTGCAGGGAAGGGAGTCAGCTTCCTTTCCCCAATTAACATTACCGAGGGGAATTGGGCCGCAGATGGGGACCACAGTGCGCTTGCTAATGACTGCCTCCAGGCTCAGGAATGCCACCCCCTATCCCCCCCGCGCCTCCCCCTGGGCAGCAGCCCACCCCCAATTCAGCTCCATGGCGAAACGGTTTCTCCCTGCCCGCTGTTCGTCCAGCGCTTGATCTAAACACACAGCTGCCAACACCGGTGTGGCTCAGTGGCTAGAGCGTCGGCCTGCGGACTGAAAGGTTCCAGGTTCGATTCCGGTCAAGGGCATGTACCTTGGTGGCGGGCACATCCCCAGTGGGGGGCGTGCAGGAGGCGACTGATCAATGTTTCTCTCTCATCGATGTTTCTAACTCTCTGTCCCTCTCCCTCACTCTCTGTGGAAAATCAATAAAATATATTATAAAAAAAAAATAAAGCACACAGCCGCTGGTTGGCTGTAAGGAGGTGCCCAGAAGCAGACCCCTGGATGTAAGCAGGAGGTTGTCTAAGATCTGGGCAACCAGCAGTTAGTTCTCCGTTCACCCGAGTCCATTTCCCACGAGCGGGTATCCTCGCTGGCACCTGCCCGGGCCTCGGGTGGACATCAGTCTTCGGCCACCATCCCTGATGACCTGCAGGCCTGCTGTCTGCCCGTCGGGCCTCCTCTGAATAACCACTCCCTGCTCATCCTCTGCACAGCTCTCCCTGCTCCCACTGCAGGCCTCCTCCTCACGCGCGGCCTGGGGAGTTTGTCCTCCATGTGAAATGAACGTTGTTAGGAAGTGAACCTCACCTATGTGTAATTCTGCTCGTTAAAAGGAGCAGCAAGCCGAAACCGGTGTTGCTCAGTGGATAGAGCGTCGGCCTGGGGACTGAAGGGTCCCAGGTTTGATTCCGGTCAGGGGCATGTACCTTGGTTGTGGGCACATCCCCAGTAAGCGGGGGCGGGGGGGGGGGTGCGCGGGGGGGGGCTGATCGATGTCTCTCTCTCATCGATGTTTCTCTCTATCCCTCTCCTTTCCTCTCTGTAAAAAATCAATAAAATATATTAAAAAAAAATAAAAATAAAAGGAGTAGCAAAAGGAGGAACAAATGTCAGGGGCCCCTCCGCCATCTTCAACATCCACTACCTTCCCAGAGCTAGTGTGGACCTGGGCAAAGGTGAATGTGGGAGAGCTGGACATGAACTTGACCTGAGACAGCTCAGGGCAGACTGCAGCCTCTGGGCCGCCCTGTCTTGTTCTAGCAGCAGCTGCTGCAGCTCCCCGGCCCGATGGGTGCCTTCTGTGATTACTCCCCCATTAGCGGGAACCGTGTGCACTGGGAACTACTCCGCTTTCCTCCTTTTCTGGTGATTTCCGCCAGGCGCAGTCCGCAGGCTCACCTGCCGCACTCCTCACAGGTCTCCTCTGAAGCCCGTTTCCTCTTCAGGAAATAATCTCAGAGGTATCTCTCTCATCGCCTGCCGGAAGCCAGTTCCAGCATGTAGTCAGCAGGGCTAAATCATCTGGAAATGGCTGAGGGCATTTCCCCAAACCTGAAAGGGATGCAGAAAGGATTGCTTGTTGCCAGACAGCTAAAGGGCATCTCAATCTACATGTTATTGCCTCCTCCTGGCCAAACACCTCAACAGCTGTAGGCAATTCTTCCAGTCTGACAATGGATTCTGTATACTAAACCCTGGCCTTCGATATGTATATATCTACTTTGCCTTAGGACAATTTGTGTTAATAAAAAGCATGGGGTCCTGAGACAAGGGAGAGCTTGGTTTCTTTAGCCAAGTTCCTCTGGCCCCCCAAATGCCTTCCAAAATTATGTTTCCTCTCTGGACTCTTTAGTCATTTACGCACAGCCCTTCTCCAGATTCCTGAACCCTTCTAGATGCTGGATCAAGACCACTGGCGTTAATCACCTATCATCTCTCTGTTCGTGGTTATTTACATATCTTAGTTCCTACATTAAACTAGTAGCTTTGCAAGGACAGAATTCATTGCTTACACTATCCCATGTCCTCCATAGCACTTAATTTTATTTTTTAAAGTTTTTATCTGACCTGATTGGAGTGACTTAGTGGTTTAGCATAGACCTTTGAACCAGGAAGTCATGGTTCATTTCCCAGTCAGGGCACATATTGGGTGTGGGCTTGATCCCCAGTGTGGGGCATGCAGCCAATCAATGATTCTCTCTCATCAATGATATTTCTACCTCTCTCCCTCTGCCTTCCTCTCTGAAATCAATAAAAAGTATATTTAACAAATTTAAAATTTTTATCTGCATGGTTGTTATTAATGCAAATGTAATCCAGTTAGAAACTGACATGAAGCAAAAATAAATGGTAAACATAAAAACCTGCTTTCATTTTAATTCTGAAATTCTATAATACATAGTTGAGGATACTGTCTCACCTTTCTTTGTATCCATTCATCCATCCATCCATCCATCCATCCATATCTTTGCTTCCAATTGCATGAAGAGTATGTGCTATGCCTTCCAAAAGATGTTTCCAAGGGAGCTAATCAGACCTACATAATACGTTTTGATGAGTTAGACCAGCGGTCAGCATACTCATTAACCCACAGAGCCGCGGTTTGCAGACAACTGAGTTAGACTCTGCACCCATAAACCCCAATGAAACACATTAAGTATTATAGTAACAATTTTACCCTTCTTCTCAAATTACAGAGATTAGAGATGAAGGGAAAATGAGTTTAAAGACAAAAAGAACATATAGAAAAAATCAAGTTTTTACAATACTATCTTTATTCAACAAAAATATTGACTACATTTCACTGAATATACATCTATCATTTTGAATTTAATATACATTTTTGATTTTTTCATATATCACATGGACAATTACATTTTTTAAAATGTTGATTTGACAGGACAGCTTGGGGCAAGACAGTGCTAATCTCATTTGCTGGGAAGTCAGAGAATAATTCACATAATCTCTTCTTAGCAGCTTTCCAGTCTAACAGACCCAATAAAATTCTCAAAACAACCTCAGGCTTCTCTTTGGTTCAATATCACCTCCCCCTGCTAATATGTCAATGGTGACATGCTATTCTTTCATTGCAGCAAGAACTATTGGTATCTAATTTGAAAAAAAAACACACACCAAAAAACAACTTTTTCCTACTAGATTTAAATTAAACTGAAATGCAGTACAGTGGTACCTCGAGATACGAGTGCCCTAACATACGAGATTTTTGAGATACGAGCCTTCCAGCGAGCGATTTCTGCTTTGAAATGCGAGCAACAGTTGAGATAGGAGTCATCGCGTGGATCGGCCGGCTGCACACAACCCACCAGTTTACCCCGACTCCAGCGTCTCATAGTTTCCCATGCCTCAAGGTTACAGAACAAATTAAACTCGTATCTCGAGGTACCACAGTATAGCCTTTTTTCTTTCGACACAAAAATGTAATAACATACAATGGGCATGATATTTCCAAATAGGACATGCTACATAAAGTTCATAACTTGCAATTTTTCATATGTGGAAACTTTCTCCTAAAATATTGTTCCAGGAACTTCTCTGGCAGAGGGTAAGGGAGCGGGCAATGAGATCTGCTACATGCCCCCATAGGACAGTGTCTTGCACTATATGATGAATAGAATCAGAATGGACTTACTGAGGAGATAGTTAAAACTGGCAGTTGTGGAGTCATTCCAAAATATGTTTGTCTTCAACCAGAAAGACCAGGGGACTATATGCAGACATCGGATTCTTCTATGGGGTTATTACACAATGTACACATTTCCTGATCTCAATGTGTGATAAGCACATCGAAAAGAATAAACACCTGAGAGGAGGAAAAAACACGAACTATATAAAATGCTACTGTGCCTACTTTCCTCCACTATTTGCACTCATTTTGTTTATATTTACTTTGCATAATCAGGGAATTTAGTTTACATTTACTTGGTCCCTTCCCCTCTCTCTAAAGAAATCAACATAAAACATTTAAAGGAAGATTGTGAGGGCAAAAAAAAAAATTATGAGCCAAACAAACTGAAATGTCTTAATTATTACTTGAATGAACTCAACATGTATGTTTTAGACGTGACCTGGACTAGCAACCATAACTGCTTTAGCAGAAAGCATTGGGGGATGAGGGTAGAATCGGTCTTTTTAAATGACTTTCTGATCTGTAATCATGGTGGAGACACTGACCTGAGCAGACAGTCACACCGTCCACCTCTCTATTAAAAGCATTACAGCGCCTGCCTTTGTCTACATAGGGGAGTTGGATGCATAGGGCCATTCAAAACGTTATCTGTTAAGATCATGGTCTTAATAGATGAACAATGGGCGAACTTGATTGTCATCTGTAGCAACTGTAAATATCAACTTGCTTTTTAAAAATTTCTCTATTGATTAAGGTATTACATATGTGTCCTTATCCCCCCATTGTCCTCCCCTTCCCCCCTCCCCCACTCATGCCCTCACCTTCCTGTTGTCTGTGTCCATTGGTTAGGCCCATATGCATGCATACGAGTCCTTTGGTTGATCTTTCCCCCTTACCCCCACCCTCCCCTGCCTTCCCTCTGAGGTTTGACAGTCTGATTGATGCTCCTCTGTCTCTGGATCTGTTTTTGTTCATCAGTTTATGTTGTTCATTATATTCTATAAATAAATGAGATCATGGGATATTTATCTTTCTCCGACGGGCTTATTTCACTTAGCATGATGCTCTCCAGATCCATCCCTGCTGTTGAAAATGATAGGAATTCCTTCTTTTTTACCATAATGTAGTATTTCATTGTATAGATGTACCACGGTTTTTTAATCCAATCATCTGCTGATGGGCACTTAGGCTGTTTCCAGATCTTAGCTCTGGTGAATTGTGCTGCTATGAACATAGGGGTGCATATATCCTTTCTGATGGGTGTTTCTCGTTTCTTGGGATACATTCCTAGGAGTGGGATCGCTGGGTCCAATGGGAGCCCCATTTTTAGTTTTCTGAGGGACCTCCATCCTGTTCTCACAGTGGCTGCACTTTGTCATCTTCCACACTGTCTGCAAAAGGGATTTTCAAAAGGAATCTTTCTGTGTGTGTTTGCAAGGCCCGCGCAGGCGCTGGTTCCCACCGATGCCCCACATTTACATACAGGAAGGAAGGATGTGAACTCCTCTTTTACAAAACGATGGTGCTGAAGGGCGTTTCCTTCTCCTCCCAGAGAGGCATCACTGAGGGGCCGGATAGTCATCCTCCGCCACCATGGGGGCATTTGATCAGGACTGCCTTTGGGAGGGCCTCCTCACAGCTCGGCCACCAGGCCACCCAGTGCGGCTCCGTGGTCGAGCATCAGCCCATGAACCAGGAGGTCACGGTTCAATCCCTGGTCAGGGCACAGGCCTGGGTTGCAGGTTGCAGGCTTGATCCCCAGGAGGGGGCGTGCAGGAGACAGCCGGTTGATGTTTTTCATCAATCTTTCTTTCTTTCTTTCTTTCTTTCTTTCTTTCTTTCTTTCTTTCTTTCTTTCTTTCTTTTTTTAAATATATTTTATTGATTTTTTACAGAAAAAAAGGGAGAGGAATAGAGAGTTAGAAACATCGATGAGAGAGAGACATCGATCAGCTGCCTCCTGCATGCCACCTACTGGAGATGTGCCTGCAACCAAGATACATGCCCTTGACTGGTATCGAACCTGGGACCTTTCAGTCCGCAGGCCGATGCTCTATCCACTGAGTGGCAAGTAGTTTTGGCTCATCAGTGTTTCTGTCTCTTCTCTCTCTCTCCCTGTCTCTTCCACTCTCTCTAAAAAATCAACATAAAACATTTAAAGAAAAAATAGTTCATTTATCCTCTACTCCTCTAGGACAGTGGTCGGCAAACTGCGGCTCTCTAGCCAAATGCGGCTCTTTAGCCCCTTGAGTGTGGCTCTTCCACAAAATACCACGGCCTGGGTGAGTCTGTTTTGAAAAAGTGGCATTAGGAGAAGTTTAAGTTTAAAAAATGTGGCTCTCCAAGGAAATTTCCATGGTTGTCCTGTTGGTATTTGGCTCTGCGGACTAAGGAGTTTGCCGACCACTGCCCTAGGACAAAGGTGTTCTACTTGGTGTCGGAAAAACTGCTAATTATAGGGAGACATTTCCTTGACTGATCACTAAAGGGCATTTGCTAAGGATGGTATTACAGAGGCTGAAACATCAATTAAAAGGCAAATGAAATTATTCTGCTGACAGTTTATGTACCCGAAAAGGATTGTTCTTGGTGAAATAGCAATGTTCAGACACGAGGAAATGAGATCTGAGTGCAGTTACTTTATTGCTTCGCACTTAGCGGAGGAAAAAAAGTTAATTGGAATATGAAAAATATGTAGTGGAGAATTACTACAGCCATTTACCAGATAATGTCGACTCCCGCCACTGTTACAAGCAGACTTTGCTGAAACACCTCGCTATTCTTTATACCTGGTAACAAATTACCGCGCCGGCTGATCAATAAAACAGCCACCTCCTTGAGAAGCATTTTTAACACTCAAAGCAAAAGTTAAAGAGGCCGTGAACACAACTGCTCGGAGTTTTATTTTTCCTGAATATGCAAGTCCCACCAAGCCTCCCGCTTTTATTCATTATTTTTTAAAATATATTTTATTGACTTTTTTACAGAGAGGAAGAGAGAGGAACAGAGAGATAGAAACATCCATGGGAGAGAAACATCTATCAGCTGCCTCCTGCACGCCCCCTACTGGGGATGTGCCCGCAACCAAGGTACATGCCCTTGACCGGAATCGAACCTGGGATCCTTCAGTTCGCAGACCAATGCTCTATCCAATGAGCCACACCGGTTTCGGCAAGCCTCCCGCTTTTAGCCACTCTGTCACCGGAGTGCACATGCAGAGCCACTGTTTTCTTCATTGGAGAACCCACAGAGACGAGGACCCTTGACCTTGCCTGAGAGCACTGCATGAATGTCTTAAACCGTGTAGACTCAGCCTGGTTCATCAACACGCTTACCCACTGAGCCATATCTACATGAACAGCGCGTTGAAACCATGTTCTATAAACAGCAATGCGTAAGAGCACCCTGACAGTAACTGAAATGCATCCGTTTCTCTAAAAGACATTGCAAGTGATTTGGTTTCATATTAAATATTGGGCCTCACCTGCTTCAGCATCTTCCCGTGATCACGCTTTCAATTTATGGTCTCTCTCATTACCAGCCATGCGCTCGCATATCACTATTTTTGGAAAAATCAAAGAAGGCCACCGATCTTATGACAATGACAACAACTCATTAGACAGAAGTGGCATGCTTCCGTTGACAAAGGGAGATGTTCTTTGAGGCCTCTTACCGGACAGCCGCATTCTGCTGGAAGAGGAATCTGACATGTGAAATCCATGGGAAAGCTGAATAACACTTCAAAAGTCAGGAAAGTTGTTATCCCTGGAAGTGTTTTTAATGGGTAACTTTCCAATGATGCTTTTGGTTGTGTTTTTACATTCTCTCAGCAGGCGAACACTATTAGCCACATTTTACAAAGGAGTGAAGACTGTGGGTGTTTATAGGTTTCATCAAGAGCGAGTTAGTTTATAGGTTTCATCAAGAGCGAGTTAGCGGTGGGCCGTTGGCTTGCTTACAGATCTTGGCTGTTGTAATAATGCTGCATGAACAGAGGGAAATGCAGAGGGGCTGTCAAAAGCAGGTTCAATTACCATCATTGTCTAAAAGAAAAAGCATACATAAGGATGCAAAATAATATCAATAACACTAATACAAAAAATAAAAATAAATAACAAGACATGAATAATAATACAAGAGTAAACTCCGTGTTTTGTGTACTCACAGCTATAAATCTACTTTGCCTACCCCTGTATATTCTTTTGAATTAGGGTTTCAGTTTCTTCTGATATATTCCCAAAAGCGGAATCCTGGAGTCTCAAGGCACTTCCTTTTTCACTTTTTGAGGGAACTCCATACTGTTTTCCACGTGGCTGTACCCGTCTGCATTCGCACCAACAGCGCACGAGGGTTCCCTTTTCTCCACATCCTCGCCAACACTTGTTTGTCGATGTGTTGATGATCGTCAGTCTGACAGGTGGGAGGTGATCTCTCATGTGGTTTTATAACAGTGTGCGTTCCTCTGGCGATGAGTGACATGGACCATGTTTTCATGCATCGACGGGCCATCTGTGCGTCCTCTTTGGAGAACTCTCTATGCAGGTCCTTTTTCAATTGGATTGCTTTCTTGGTGTTGAGTTTTTTTATGGGAAAAAACTTGACTTCTAATTAGTATTTCTCAGGAACTCTATAATTTGTTTAATCAGAAAGAACGAATGTGAGAGTAATTTTAAGAAAACAGTTGAGTCTAATTTTGGGAGCCCAGGTTGGAAGGAGTGTATGGGGTTGACTCTACATGAAGCACTGACGCTGGATCATCTATATGCAAAGTGGGATAGTAAGTGTGTGGGGAGGGTGGGATTGGGGGGACAGAAAGGAAGGCACAGGAATGAGATGCATGTACAACAATAGTAGTCGTAAAAGAATAAAGACAGTATCTGTTTCCAGCAACTTCCTTCCTCAAAGTCATACGGAAGTGAGCAAGGTGGAAGCTGTGACTCAAGTCATGAAGTCAGACTTGATGTTGAAGAACCTTTTGCTACCAGATTTCAACTAGCACATGTTGGAAAAAGTACATATGCTTTCAAACAGTCACTTATTCCTTGTATATTTTGAGTCTATTTTACCCTTTTCTCAATGAAATGATACCCTATTGTAGGATCTGACTTCTTCCAGGACAAGAAATACACCTGTTATGTTTTCTTGCCTCAGCACCTCGCACAGTAAATGAGGTTGTTACGTACATGTTATTGGAAGAGGAGGAAGTGAAAGGGGGCAGTGAGGGTCGGTTAATCTCATCTTGTGGCCTATTCTCGTCTGCGGTGAAAATTCGTTTTATGAGCCTCGGTGTACGCATGCTTGTTTGAATCTTCTATAAAGCCCTGCAATGAATTCAATATGCGCAAAGATGTTCTGAGATATTTTTTCCTCGATGCATACTGCCTGTTGACAGTGAAGGACTGATATTTTAAGTGAACTCCTCACCCTGTAGAAAATTAGAATTCTGAATGACATTGACAAGTTGAAAAAAATAAATATAATGAATTCCCTGGGGGATACATGAAGGATAAATTGCTTTGTGAAGAAAAAACAAATCTGAGAAAAAGAATGCGGAAAAAGTTACTCTACAGAGATATGCATGACAAATTATTGCTTAATTATAGGAAGTCATAAAATCACAGCAGCTTGAGACTGTAACAGTCTCCTAGTTTAGTTCCTATTATGTATGTACAGGCAAACTGGGATGCAGATAAAAAGTAGAGGACTTACCCAGCTCAAGACAGCTAGGAAGCTGGGAAGAGGGAGCAGATATTCAATCTCCTAACTCCCAGACCACTGCCCACAAGACGGAGTGTGAAGATGATAGAGAAATTTTAACACTAAATGATGGGATGTGCCCAGTCTGGATCTCACAATTTTAAGAGACATAAAAAAAAAAATGGAGAGAGCTTGGCAAGAATCCATGTGAAGTAACCGATGAAAGGGCTGGGAGTTTATAAAGGAAGTTTCCAGAACCATGGTTATTAGGTCTTCAAGGGGGAGCTTAATCACCAACCTCAGGTGTAAGGCATCATTAGACAGAAGGTGGTCACCAGATGTTTTCTCTTCCCCAAAGTCAGAAGAAGAGGATCCAAAATGGGTGACTTCCTGGTTAAGTATAAGGTAGTTTCTGGTCTAATCATGTGCGAATTGGTTGCTATAAAATTCTGTGACAAATTTGAGAAAAAAAAATCTGAAAATCAATGAAATTCGATCATGGATGGCATCAAGATTTAAAATTATTGAAACAAACTACTTAGAACAGTATACATGAATTTCAACAATATTGGTTCCTACATTATGGTTGAAGAAAGACTGATTAGGAAGAGTTATGTTGACATGGGAATATACATTGTCAAAACACCAGATTGTACACTTAGAAATCTACACCTTATTTTCTATATATTATACTCGAATAAAGTTGATTTAAAAGGAAAAGAGAAAATACCAAGGAAAAGTTTTGGATTTTGTAAAATCACATTTCTTTTCATCTGTTTCATTTTTATTTAGAAAAGAATAATATTATTGCTGTTTACAATCAACCCAAAGATTTGTTGTTTGTGCCTGTAGGAATGAGAAATCAAGCCAAGTTAGTGTAGAAAAATTCTTCCTTAAATGCCTTTTTGTATTACATGTCAAAGGAATAATATTTATGAAACATAATTGATGCTTCAATTGCACCACAGGCAAAACCACTTCCTAACTACACCATCAATTCTAATAACAATTTAACTTTGTGGACACTTACACTGTGAGTTATTTTCATTGACATGAAGGCTAAGTAGTAGTCACCTAAAAATCATACATCAAAGCTTTAAATGTGTCTCATTTTCCAAGGATCACAAGTCTGGGGTTATAATAGGAAGTTAAAACAGTCTGTAAGAATATTTTATGAGTTTTACTGCAGTAAAACTGGTTAGTCAATAAGAAGGATAATTGTGTGAACAACAACAAAAATTTTGTGAGTCCAAAAGAAGGGAAACATAGTTAGAAAATATTCTTCCACTCTAGAAGGAATAAAAATTGTACAAGGACAGATTTTTTGATGTCCTAATAGACATTTATGTTTAAAAAATTTTTTTACCATTACCTTTAGTAAGAAATATGGTTTTTGTCCTGATAAGACATAGATGTACATAAATGAATATCCATACATGCATATGGATAAATGAAACAAGTTTCATGCATTAATTATTCCTTTTACTTTACCCGAGTGCACTCTGATATTTCCTATTTCATTTAAGTCAAAATGCTGGTTGGACTGAAGTTTGATCAACACCACTATAGATTTGAAAGATGATTTTCAATTTCTTTAAAGTGTAAACCTGAAGCAATAGGCATCATGAGAGAATTTGAGCAAAGGAAAGAAAGACATTTTAGAATGAAATGAATAAATATTGAGTCTTGGAACTGATAGTCAGGGAATGTTCCAAGTACTTTTAGAAGAACAACTGATAATTATATGTCTAGGATAACTTTTAATTATAGGTTTATCCCAATATGTAGATGAAATAAACAACCTTCTTGAGTTGCTTGCAGTTCTAAAAATATTCTAGAACTTCCATTTATTCAGTGATTCGTGATTAATAAATAATTCTGCATTTTAATGATTTCTTAGTCATTACCATTTATAGTTGGTTTTGTTGTTGTTTCAGAATGTATCTGCCCTTGATTTTATTCATTTTATCTTTGAAAATGTAATTTGACAAAACTATCATTATGTGAACATTCACTTTCAAACAAGAGTGTATATAGATTCTGTATTTCTGCTGTAAACATTTTTATTCTTCCTTGGGCAAAGTTCCCACACAATGAAGTTAGCAAAAGAAAAGCATTGTAATCTGTTAAAAAAATATATTTTCCCTCTTAGTCAACAGTAATTCACTGGGTTTTGGAAGATTCAAAGGAAGTCTTAGAGAACAGTTGGGATACTTCAGGAAGATAAATCTCTATATATAAAAGCCTAAGCAACCACCTGACTGTTTGACCATCCAACCCGTAGCTAAGATACACAGTGACCACCAGGGGGTAGACACTCCAACCAGTAGCTATGACGTGCACTGACCACCAGGGGTCAGATGCTCAATGCAGGAGCTGCCCAGCTACAGTGACTTGGCAGCTGTAGTACTTGGATGACACACCCAGAACCAGAGCGGAAGGAGCCTGCTTCTAGAGTGTGTCACCTGAGAACCACTCTCTCGCAATCCAGGCCCCGGGGGATGGCGGAGATCCAGTTTCAGCCCGATCCCTGCAGGCCAGGCCGAGGGACCCCACTGGTGCCCAAATCCATGCACCGGGCTCCTAGTAGCAACATAAAAATTGTAAGCTCAGGGGCAATAGTATTAGCAGTAGTTCTGAGGAAGAAGCAATTTACAGAAGCATTTGTTTCTGGCTTCATTGTAAGAACGTGGGAAACCGTGAGAGATTTTTAGCCCCAGATCTCAGAGGAGGTGGGCCTCAGGTGTAGCTTCTTCTAGGTCTTCAGCTCGAATTCAGTCTCTCGTGCCTTCTTTTCCATCACATACAGCCTTGCTCTGACGTGCATCTGCATTTCTTCTTTAGCTAGGGAAGCCTGAAGATTCTGTTCTTTACATCTTCTACAGTGTCTGAGCACAGGTGGGCATGTAGTAGGTGCTCAGTAAACCCTTTTTAAAATAAATTTTCATTGATTTCAGAGAGGAAGGGAGAGGGAGAGAGATAGAAACATCCATGATGAGAGAGAATCATTGATTGGCTGACTCCTGCACATCCCCTACTGGGGACTGAGCCTACAACCTGGGCTTGTGCCCCAACTGGAAATAGAAATGAGACCTCCTTCATATATTGAGGCTCAACCACGGAGCCACACCAGCCAAGCTAGACACAAACTATGCTACTTAATATTGTGAGAAAATATCCTACGTCTTCCTTTTGTCTCCAGCACCAGGTCCCCATCCGCATTGTCTATCTTATCCAGACTGGCCAAAGGTTAAGCAGGAGGGGTGCAGGGAGAAGGGGTAAAATCTGCAGCGTGGATGTCAGGGAGGTTTAGACTTAGAAACAGTTGCGTGGTGAACTCCCATTTCATGTTTCAATGTTGTGGGCTAGGAACTTGTCCATGCCGAAACCGGTTTGGCTCAGTGGATAGAGCATCGGCCTGCGGACTGGAAGGTCCCAGGTTCGATTCCGGTCAAGGGCATGTATCTTGGTTGCGGGCACATCCCCAGCCTGGGGGCGTGCAGGAGGCAGCTGGTCGATGTCTCTCTCTCATCAATATTTCTAACTCTCATCAGGAGCACAGAAAGGGAGTAGATTGATAATTCTCAGGAGGACAAAAATCATAAAGCATCAAACACTGTGAAATTACAGCAGAAAGATTAAAGTTAGGTGAGGTAGATAAGTGATCAATCAAAGGACTTGTATGCATGCATATAAGCATAACCAATGATCACAGACACTGGGGGGTTGGGGTATGCCTGGGAGGGAGGGGGGGCAATGGGGAGATATGTATAAAAAATTAATAAAAATTAATTAAAAAATATTTCTAACTCTCTATCTCCTTTCCTCTCTGTAAAAAATCAATAAAGTATATTAAAAAAAAGAACTTGTCCATGTGATTAGCAAAATATGAAGCCTGATCATATAGAAATACACTTAATGCCAAATCAGATGTTGGAAACTACTCTAACATTTATGTCATGTTCAGAAGCGCTGGGTTATTGAGAGACATACTCAGGAAGTATAGTTGGAAAGAACAAACACACCTTGTTATAATGACTTTCAGACAGCGAAGCATTGGAGGTTGAAGGAGGAGAGGGAGGTCAGCTCGGCTTCCGTCGGTGGGTGAGCGGGGCCTTTCTGAATTCTGTGTTTTATGCGGTTCCTCGATTGTCAGCTCATCGGCTCCCCAGTGACCTCCTGGCCCCCAGGACCTGAGCAGTGGCTCTCTTCCCACCAGGCCAGTGCCATTCCTTCCAGGGGTGGGCACCCTCTTTCTGCCAATGGCCATTTGCATCTTTAGAACCTCATTTGTGGGCCCTCTGAAATTCT
>JAAGEH010000413.1:2449715-2477269 GCA_011751065.1 Lasiurus cinereus | reverse complement strand
AATTCTCAGGGCCATTTGCATCTTTAGAACCTCATTTGTGGGCCCTCCGAAATTCTCAGGGCCATTTGCATCTTTAGAACCTCATTTGTGGGCCCTCTGAAATTCTCAGGGCCATTTGCATCTTTAGAACCTCATTTGTGGGCCCTCTGAAATTCTCAGCTTATAGACCCATCTGCTGTATTTGGTCCAACATTTGAGGAACTCAGCCCTAAGGCCTTGGCAGGGCCAGACCAGAGGATTTGGTGGGCCATACACGGCCCCTGGGCCAGACGTTCCCCACCCAGTAGGATTCTTTCTATTCCAGTGAGAGAATTCTCCCTGAGCAGCCCAGAGCAGGGGTTTCGTCTTTCTTCCTCCAGAAGGGGGGCGGTGATCACAACACGGGCCGCTTGGCCGCTGTGTTCCTCTGGCCACTGTGCTGGCTCTCTGTCTCTGATCATCTTTCGGTCTGGACACAGCTCACCTTCTCCTTATCTCCTACAGGGGTTCTTGGGCCTTCAGCCCATGGTTCCTTCCTGGCCTCACCGAGGACGTCTTTACGGGCTGTTCCCGTCAGCGCATTCATGGTACACTCTCTGACATGTTACAGGGAAAGGGAGCCGGTGACATTGATGTCTTGTTGGCCTGGGTTTCTGTGCGCTCCCACCGGCCCTGCCAGGAAACTCGCTGTGCCAGGTGCATCCTCCGCATCCTCTGAGACACAGCGTGGCTTCTGGGAAACGCACAGCAAGAGCAGAACCAGAAAAGCGTCTTCCAGGCACACACATCACCACGTGGAGGATTTCTCAACATCCTTACGCCCTTTCCCTTCGCAGGAAAACCCTCTTTCCCGAGAAGAGGGGGGGGTGATCCGAGGTGTCACTCAGAAAAGGCAATTAGTGCCATGCCTGCCTCAGCAGCCTTATGATTACATGGCACAGCGGCCTGAACTGGTTCCTCAGCACATCTGCATGCTTTCCAGCTGCTCCCAACCACGCTGCCATTTCAGAGGGCGTGGGTCTGTGAGAGGCGAGTCTTCCGTGGGTCGACTGAAGATCATCTCATTTGGCCGCGGATCTTTTTATAGAGGCTCATCCATCAATTTTTTTTTTTTTTACTGGGTTTTGGAAGATTCAAAGAAAGTCTTACAGAGCATTTCTTATGCAGAGATGAAATGCATAATTAAGCACCGATGGCCAAAAAGACCAGCGAACTTCTTTCACACACATTAGATTTGGGCTGAAGGGAAAGCCTAATTTGTATAAAACAAAGGCCTCAGCACACAGCTCCCCGTTGCTTCTGATCGGCGCCTTAAAATGATAAGAAAGAACAGGGTGGGGGATGAGGGGGGGATGGCCTGGGGCTCCCAGTCTTCCCTGCGCAGGAGGAGGACGGGATGAGGCTGCCTGCGGGGACGCCTTCGTCCTGTGCCTCCCGCTGAGCCGAAGGCAGCCGTAGGGGACTTGGGGGGCTAAAGGTGGGGAAGGGCCACCGTTTCTCCAAAAGGCATGTCTCTGGCCGCCCAGCGGCTGTCTCCGAGGTACCCAGCCATCGTCCTCTTCTGTGGAAAGGTCATCCCGCTTCCCCTTTGCATCTAATATTGTCCTGCCATTCACAGGTTTGACATTTGCAGAGAAAGGACCTGAGCGGTCCATGGGCTCCACATTTTTGGGCAAATAATACTACTTTTTTTGGATATATATGCACATATATCACTTTTATACATACGAATGTAATATTCCTATGTATGCAAAAAGCTTCAAAGTATTTTTCCTTGTCTCTTTTTGTATAACCTTTACATCAAATGGGGTCGTGATGACTTATATTTTGCAATTGCTAAACTGAGTATCAAAGACTGAGATAATACCCAGAGAGCTGTGAAACTAGGTCTTGTGGTGCTTTTGTGTAGTATTCCCTGCCTCCCCACTCCACACACACACACACACACACACACACACATCACTTCCATTCTCAGCATTAGGATAAAGTCCTCATTTATCCTCCTTGTGAAAAATCATTAACTGTACTTGGAGTGAATTTACTGACAGCCCGTATCTATAATAAATTAATGAATTGCTCATCCAGTTCTTGCCAGAATATCGAGGTCAGAGGAGAGAGTTAAAGGGATGGCGAAGTTTTGACGGGAAAGAGGACACCCAGCGGCTGTTTGAGGCTGGCCAGGGGGTGGCGTGCCATGGGGGGCATGGGGCATCGTAGAGTTGGTCGGGGAGGAATGAAGAAGGGGGTTGCAGACCAAAGATGCTCCCAGAGAAGAGTGAGAATGTTACGAAGAGAAAATACCCCCCCCCCAATGCCTTATCTTGGGGAAACATTTCCTTTGCTCTACTAATAAGGGATTAATTTGATTTTAAATATATATATTTTATTGATTTTTTACAGAGAGGAAGGGAGAGAGATAGAAAGTCAGAAACATCGATGAGAGAGAGACATCGATCAGCCACCTCCTGCACGCCCCACTGTGGAGATGTGCCCACAAGCAAGGTACATGCACCCAACCGGAATCGAACCTGGGACCTTTCAGTCCGCAGGCTGACGCTCTGTCCACTGAGCCACACCGGTCTCACCTGATTTTAAAAAAAGTAGCATGCATGTTGATGACTTACGCTGCTGTATGTTTTGTAATCATAACCTAAAAACAATGAAATGATCTTGTTTAAACACTGTTAAAAAAAAATCCTTATTAGACCGAGACCGGTTTGGCTCAGTGGATAGAGCGTCGGCTTGTGGACTGAAAGGTCCCGGGTTCGATTCCAGTCAGGGGCATGTACCTTGCTTCCGGGCACATCTCCACTGTGGAGCATGCAGGAGGTGGCTGATCAATGTCTCTCTCTCATCGATATTTCTGACTTTCTATCTATCTCCCTTCCTCTCTGTAAAAAATCAATAAAATATATTAAAAAAATCCTTGTTAGGGTTAGTTCATATTAAAATTCTGACAATCACTAAAATAGGAATTTATTTGTTGACTAGTCAGAATGATTTATAATACATATTTAAAGTTCCACATTAACATTATAAGACAGATTGTTATAAGTAAACCTTTCTCTCCACTTGCCCCAATAGGTAATATAGAATTTTGTGCTTTCAGCTCCAAACTCTGCCATTAGAACAGATAATTAGCTGATGTCTGTGCCTTTGCAATAGGAATAACCACATGTTCTGGCAGAAGACTTTCCAGTGTTTGTTGACGTGGCTTTGGTTTATGTTCTGAGGGTCAGTTTCAGTCAGTTTGGCTCGCTCTAACACAACGCCATAAACTGGGTAGCTTAAATAACAAACATTTATTTCTCAAGTTTGTGGAGGCTGGAAAGTCCAAGATCAAGGTACCAACATATTCGGTTCCTGGTGTGGGTACATGTCCAGATGGCTGTTTTCTTACCGTGTCCTTGCATGGACAAGGTGGAGGTGGAGAGAGAGAGGTCTCTGGCCTCTTCCTCTTTGTATAAGGGCACTGATCCCCTGAGAGGGGCACCACCCTCATGGCCTCATCTACACCTAATTACCTCCCAAAGACCCCACCTTCTCATATTATTACATTGGGGATTGGGGGTTCAACATATAACTTTTGTGTGTGTGTGTGGGGGGGCGGGAGAGGGCAAGTGGCATACACAGACACTTGTATACAGAAAGATGTATATCCTTGGGTAGACAAAAATACCCCAATTATTTTAAAGAGTTTAAGATGAATTTTCTAAGGCTGACATAGTGCCACTGTAATGAGAAACAGGTGCATACAAATTAGCAAAGAGAGAAGACTAATTGTTACTAATGAACCTTTTCAAGTAAAACCTTTACTTAAAATGAAATGCATAATTAAGCATTGATGGCCAAAAAGACCAGCAAACTTCTTTCACATGCATTAGATTTTGGCTGAAGGTAAAGCCTGATTTGTTACAATGCTAAGAGCATCACTTCTCCTATTCTGTATAATAAAAGGCTAATTTGCAAATTGTCCCTTTGGGAGTTCGACTGACTGGGAGTTTGACCACTCACTATGATGTGTGTTGACCATCAAGGGGTGGCACAAAATGAAGGCCCCGGCTGGCAGCCGGAAGGCCCTGATCAGCCCCTAGGGACCCTACTTGTGCACGAATTTCATGCACCGAGCCTCTAGTATGTTTATAAAAATAAGAGAAATAACTGTCATAGTTTTCAAATGCTGACTTTGCTATGCTTTGAAAAAGATGACCAGTCCTTACTTCGAAAGTGATAAAGGGAAATATTGAGAACATGACACTTAGGATGTAGTGTTCCACAGCAAGAATAGGTTTCCTGCTGAAACTAGTTTGTCTAAGATAGAGTGTTGGCCTGTGGACTGAAAGGTCCCAGGTTTGATTCCGGTCAAGGGCATGTATCTTGGTTGTGGGCACATCCCCTGTGGGGAGTGTGCAGGAGGTGGCTGACCGATGTCTCTCTCTCATCCATGTTTCTGGTTCTCTGTCCTTCTCCTTTCCTCTCTGTAAAAAATCAATACAATATATTAAACAAACAACAAAAAAAGAATAGGTTTCCTATAAGCAAAGAGGATATCCTTCCATCAGAGAGCTAAAATGACCTGTTCACCCAGGGTTCAAATCTTTCTGGATAGTTCCAGATGTCAGTCAGCAGAGTGGTTCTTAGCCTTGACTTCACACTGAATTATGTTATAGAGGTGGGATGGTGCCCAGACCTGGGCATTTTTTAAAAATCTCCCTAGAGATACAAGATTCCAAGAAAGGCCATTTGTAGAGTTTCCCGATGGATAATAGGATGTTATTATCTTGTCCCTTTGTTAGGGGATTCCTTTGCCTAACCGTTTCCTCAGAGCTCCATACCCTACCCAGCCCAGCTGACCCAGCTGCCACTCCGCTGGGAATCTTTTCTGAGAATTCATCCCTTGAACTTCTCTGAGCTGCCTCCACTGTAGTTTGTAGAGTATATTGTCTTTAGCACATTCTTTCAGAATTATGGATTATGTCTGTCTTTTTTAAAAAATTAAATCTTTATTATTCAGATTATTACATTTGTTTCTCTTTTTTCCCCTCCATAGCACCCCTCCATCCAGCTCCCACCCCACCTTCTGCCCTTACCTCCCTCCCATTGACCTCATCCATAGGTGAATGATCTTTGTCCAGTCTCTCCCTGTACACCCCTCACCCCTTTCCCGCTGAGAATGATCAGTCCACTCCCTTTCTGTGCTCCTGATTCTATTATATTCACCAGTTTATTCTGTTGATCAAATTTTTAATTCACTTAATTTTTAGATTCACTTGCTGATAGATATGTATTTGTTGTTCATAATTTTTTGTCTTTTGGATTATGTCTGTCTTTGGTCACCGCTTTACAAATGCACGGAGCCAACTCAGTTTTGTATCCCAGTGGCTAGAGAAGTGATTGTCCCACCCTAGTTACCTGATAAATGATGGTTGAATTGTTGAATGGAGTATGTTAATGAATCCAGCCTCAGGAACAAGTTCATTTGATATGTTCTTGAGATATGTGGATGTATTTAATAATTTTCCATGAGTTCAAATACATTTCAGTATTGGCATTCGTAATGGAGATGCGTTATGAAAGATGTGAGCTAGATTGAGGCAAAACTTCTATTTTTCAAATTTGTGACACATTTTAGCAAGTTCTTAGCAAGCAATGTTGAGTGCCTATGATTATAAAACCAATAACTTCTGCTTATTTCTTGTGTTTCATAACCTACAGAACCAATGTTTTATTTCAGGCCTCCATCAAAGGGAAAACATTAATCATAATTTTCTTCTTTGTTTTAAAAAAGTGAATTTTTATTTTTTTCATTGTTGACATAGATGTTTCACACGAGTCAGCCATCAGCCATATGTTTGAGAGAAGGATGCTTCCAGAAAAGTGCAGTCAACTTTTTATTTCGGTGGGAAGATAAGGTGTCATAAATAACAACAATGATTTCTCTTTAGGAATAATAAGCTACTTGGAAATCTGTTTTAAAATATTTTAAAAAACCCATCCACCCATTATAGAATGATAGAGTGAGTTTTTAAAATACTTAATCTCCAAGATATAGTATTAAACTACAAAATGCAAAGGAATGTGTACTGTAAGTTTCTTCTTGGGCAAGAAGTCTTGGCTTTTATGGGAAAATATGTATGCGTTTCTCTGTGTGAATTGCTAGTATTTTTTAAAATAAAATACACAATGCAAAAGGAATAAAAGTGATTATCTGTAGGCACGCAGAGAAAGCAATGGGAAAGCAAGCCACGAAGGCTAGACCTCTATCAAGTGCTCTGTTTCATGGTTTGGATTTGGAAACCATAGGAGTATTTTATGTAATTACAACATTAATTTAAAGAGGAAATAAGATGTCAATACGTAACACAGAAAAGAAACAGAACTGTGCAAAAAAGAATAAAGTTCCAGTGATGTTAGAACACAGTATTTTGACTTCACCTGACTAGGGAGAGATCCTGGAAAGACAAAAACAACCATAGGCAAATACTGAGCACATTCTGTGGTATGTTCCATGCTTATGTGATCTCCTGTGACATTCTGTCATTCTCCACGCACCATATCATAAACTCATTTTAGGTGTCCTTTTCTGCCCCCCTGTATTTGCTAACTCTGCCCCCCCCTGCACGAGAACATAATTCTCCACCTTCCCTCACATTTCGAATCCTGATATTATTTAAGATCTGGTGACAGTTTTGCCTTCTTAGGCACAACCAATCTGTCCCTTGGCACTTCTTAGACACAACCAATCTGTCCCTTGGTCCTTCTTAGACACAACCAATCTGTCCCTTGGTGCCACCAGAGTACTGTAGCTGGTACTCCTTCCCACAGTCGGTCTTGTACGTATTCTGTTTGCCATGTGGCTGTATGCATTCTCCACCTGCTTGCAAGGTGTTCAGAAGGAGGAACTACCCCGGAGCCGTCTTTGAACTCTTGGGAGGAGAGATCAGAGCTGAAATCTTAGCAGGTGTCTTAGGCAAGACTATCCGGTGCGCACGGAACGGAAAAATCTGGAAAGGCACTCCACAAAGCGGTTATTGTAAGCACAGCCAGTGAAATCGCGCAGAGATCTAAAAACAGGCACCGAGGTCTGTCCGAGACTCTTGGGAAATGGAACCAGGAAACATTCAACACGAAGAATTTGGCTTTTATCTTTGCCTCCTTCTCCCCCACCCCCTCCACCCCCCTCCCCGGGGATGCCAGTGGCTTCTCTCATTTCTGCCTCTTGTTCTCTCTGTCAGAGCTGCTTCTTCGAAATCGCATGGCTCCATGCCCACACCGTTTCCAGCGTGGACCTCACTTCCATCACCAGCCAACAATTCTCTCTGCTGCGATCTCTTGGTTTAAGTTTCCAAGAGCGGATTCTCGGGCTTCCTGTTTATGAGCCAGGCGGGCAGTGGCTGCGGGTTAGAGGGCAGAGGAAGGCTTGCCTGCCCTTGAGTCAGGCTTATCTCAACCAGCTGGACGCGGAGAGGAAGGGGTGGGAGCACATAAGACACAAAACAGGACTGTGTGTCATAGGTCCATTGTGTGTGGGGTGTGTGTGTGTGTGTGTGTGTTGGGGAGCCAGGGATGTTGACTTTCCCAAAGACTCTGGAAAATGCTTGGCATAGATCATAGATCTTCTGCAAATAGTGATTGCATTGAATTGATCTGAAACCTATGTGAACAATACAATATTTGGGTTCACTCTTACCATGCTGATGGGTTATTTTCCTCCTCAAAAGCTATTCTTAGCATAAGGTACTTCATTAAGTGCGTATCCATTTGGTGGTAAGTACATTGTGTGGTCATTGGCTATTAATAAACCAATTTGTTCTCAGGCAGCCGTGTGGTGGTATGCTGAACACATCTAGGTTTGTGAAGGATGCCTCTTGAAAATGGTGCATTATTGGGTATTTTATATACTTTATTGATTTTTTACAGAGAGGAAGGGAGAAGGATAGAGAGTTAGAAACATTGATGGATCGGCTGCCTCCTGCACACCCCCTATTGGGGATGTGCCCGCAACCAAGGTACATGCCCTTGACCGGAATCGAACCTGGGACCTTTCAGTCTGCAGGCTGATGTTCTATCCGCTGAGCCAAACCGGTTTCTGCCATTATTGGGTATTTTAAGCTTTCTAGTTAAAAATGTAATAATTTCTGTCTAACATTTCTTTCTGATGACTGCTATCAAGTTGGAAAATATGAACATAAGAGACTTTCTTTCGACTGGTTCCCAGGATCTGGGTGCTGTTGACTCTATTGCTTTGTAGCTGCATTGAGAGAAGGACTGGGATTTCCATATCCAGAGGAGCATTGCTGGCAGAGCAGGAGTAATAATAATAATAATAATAATAATAATAATAATAATAACAACAACAACAACAACAATAAAATAATACTTCCCCAGGTTGAGTGAGAAAACGTTTGCCTGGAACAGAAGTTTGTCACTAAACGGGGTTTTCAAACACATGGCTACCAGCGTGGTTTCCCTACATTACGTTCTGGTGCTCTCTTGAGGCCCGCTCCCAGCTCCCACAGTCCGGGACCCCCCTCTTGCTAAATCCTCTATGGAAGCCGCACCATCCTCTTCTTCTAGGCCAGTGGTTCTCAACCTGTGGGTCGCGACGCCTTTGGGGGTCGAAGGACACTTTCACAGGGGTCGCCTAAGACCATCGGAAAACACAGGTATTTACATGATAATTCATAACAATAGCAAAATGACAGCGATGAAGTATGGTTGGGGGTCGCCACCACATGAAGAACTGTATTAAAGGGTCAGGCCTTAGGAAGGTTGAGAACCACTGTTCTAGGCCTTCAAGACTTCCCAGGATGCACCTGTGCCTTCGCTGCCCATCTTCCCCTCCTGGAACGCGCATCTTCTGCTCTGACTTGGGTCAACTCTCTGCTTGGTCCCAGAAGGTTCCAATCCCACCACTTGCAGTGGAACAGGTCTATCTTCTGATGTCGGGACACTTAGGCTTGTCCGTACGTGACCTTGAACAAGTCGTGCGATCTCACTTTACTTATTTACCTGTGAAACGGGGGTGAGATACATGTTACTATAAAGCTTTCCCGTGTCCCCTACCCCCTAGGATTTTCTGACCTCCCCCCTTCCCTCCCCATAGTCTGTACATGTCGCAGTACGATAGCTGATATTTTTCTCTTCTTGTCTTTAGGCTGGCCCTCTCTCTTCTGAAGGTGACGGGTCTCTGTTTTTAAAGAATCCATTAAAGATAAAAATGTGCTGCGTTTCTGAAGGCCAGATATTTTTAATAGCTGAAGTCAGCCGCAGCCAGGCGACTGTGGTGTAGCAGGGAGCGAGGCCTGATTAAAGTGCAGGATTTATGAAATTGTTCCCGTCCTGTGATCAAGTGTCATTAGGCGTTGCTCTGTTTCGTGGTACGTTCACCTGGGATAACTGCCAAGACCTTCGGGAGTTCAGAGGAAAGCGCTGGGAGGAGAGAAACCTCAGGGGCCTGTGCTTGCACTGCTGTGGCATGCATTGTTTGCTGGGTAATTAGAGGCTAAGTGCTGTCGTTATAGAATTACCAGTCCAGGCTCCTCTAACACTGGCTAAGGCGGCCTCCTCCACCAGGCATGGCTGCCTCCAGGAGAAGGGAGGCAAGTGCTAGAGATAATGGTAATGCCGGAGGTCTTGATCTGGCATCTAGAAGCGTTCTGAAATCTGGAGAAGGGGCTCGTGTGCAAATTAATCAAGAGTCCAGAGACGAAACAAAATTTTGAAAGGCATTTGGAGGGGCAGAGGAGCCTGGCAAAAGAAACCAAGTTCTCCTTGTCTCAGGACCCCTTGCTTTTTATTAACACAATTTGTCCTAAGGCAAGGTGGAGATATACACTTCAAAGGGTAGGGTTTCATACAGAATCCACTGTCAGATTGGGGACTAGCCTACAGCTGTTCAGGTGTTTGGCCAGGAGGAGGCGATAACATGTAGATTAAGATGCCCTGAGCTGTCTGGCAGCAAGCAACCAATTTAATGCATCCTTTTCAGGTTTGGGGGAATGCCTTTAGCCATTCCAGCAGGCGATGACATATGTGACTCAGCCCTAGTGTATGTATGCGAGTCCCCAAGTTCCATCAACCTTTCCATGAAACTCTTGCAATTGTGACGTGCTGGAATTGGCTTCTGGCATAATGGTGCTATGGCTTCTGAGTGGCTTCTGAGTGAGAGTAGGACAGGACTGTGACTTAAGCAATAGCAACTGAAACAAAGACTGCTGGGGCTGCAGGAACACCTGACTTGCATGCATAATCGTGGGCACAGAATCGTTATCTCACAGTGTTGCTCTGTTACAGGTAACAGTTCTTCCTTAGGAAGTAAGAGGTTCTCTCCCCCAACCCTAACTTTTTTTTTCTTAGAGATGGTTTAGTGGAATATTGATCGCTCATTTCACTTAAAGACATCCTGGTTTCTCATACCTGTGCCCCAATAAAAAGTTTAGCATCACCTGGCTGGTGTGGCTCAGTGGTTGAGAATCAACCCATAAACCAGGAGGTCACAGTTCAATTCCCAGTCAGGGCACATGCCCAAGTTATGGGCTTGATCTCCAGTAGAGGGTGTGTAGGAGGCAGCTGATCAATGAATCTCTCTCATCATGGATGTTTCTCTCTTTCCTCCTCCTCTCCCTTCCTCTCTGAAATCAATTTAAAAAATTGTAAAATTAGCCGAAAATGGTTTGGCTCAGTGGATAGAGCATCAGCCTGCACACTGAAGGGTCCTGGGTTCGATTCCGGTCAAGGGCACATACCTTGGTTGCTGGAGCATACCCAGTGGGGGGTGTGCAGAAGGTGGCTGATTGATGTTTCGCTCTCATCGATGTTTCTGACTCTCTCTCTCTCTCCTTTCCTCTCTGTAAAGAATCAATAAGATATATTAAAAAAAATGTAAAATTGGCATTTGCTGATTCCTCTCGAGGTACCTAAAGTGCTGATGACAGAGAAGTCAATTCACAGTGTCACTGCATGCTCCACACATCTCCACCAGTGTTCTCTGGAGGTCACAGACATTGTAAAAGTGGGGGGAAAGAACTGGCTCAGCAATCAGGGGAGGCTTCCCTGGACCCCTCTCTCATTGTGGTCCCTCTTCCAGGCGTTATATGGAGCAATTTGGAGGAGTTTATTCGGATGGTCTCTTCCCTGATTCCTCTGCCAAGCAGGCAGACAAGAGAAACAAAGAAAGAAAAAGGTGGATTTTGCCTCAAAGATAAATTCCTGGGGGACATCACTATTTTGATTCCGCAGTTCCGGTGTAATGAGTATCCAAGGTGACTCTGATACAGTCCGTCCGGAGGTGAGTCCCTGAGCAAACTGGTCCGAGAGCGTATCAGACGCTTTAAAGCTACTCAATAAATATTACCTCATTTTTGCTATGTGATTACAGTGGTATTGACCTTGGCCTCAAAAAACGATAATGGTGGATGATAATAAGCCCTTCAAACAATGTTTATGGTTTTCCAGGGACTCTTCTAGAAAAGAGTAAGTCCTTAACCTGAAGGAGTTTGAGGCCTGAGATGGAATGATAGAAAATAAAGAAACAAGTCACAATAAAATATGAGAGAGGCTGACAAATATTATGAAGCAAAATAACGCTAAGTTAAGTGAATGGAAATTGGTCCATTATGACGAGAGGCAGTCGGAAAGGAAATAGCTGCTGAGGACGCTACATTGGTCAGGTCTTTTTGTCTTGTTTGCTTTCTCTTGTCCGTCCTCAGAACCCAGAGGGTGTGGGTAAAGCTTATTGTATAAATGTCAACACCAAGACCCACGAAGGTTAAATGATTTGCCCTTGAAACGGCCAGTGTTCAATTCAGGACCAAAACCCAGGTCCTGTGGACTCTGTTCTGTCACGTGTTCTTCTTGCCTTTCCTCCAGCCAGCTTCCCAAGGAGAAAAGGTTTTTCTAAGCACTTTTCAATATATGAAGTGTTTTTCCACGAACACTAATGTCTAATATTTATACCTAGGGGCCCGGTGCCCAAAGATTCATGCAAAAATAGGCCTTTTCTCCCCTGGCTGCTGGTACCGCCTTCGTTCCTGCCTGAGCCACTTTCCACCTCTTGCCTTGTCAATTTGCATATTCGCTCCTTATTGGCTGTGGCCGCTTCCAACTTTGTCGAGGAGTTACAGTCTATTTGCATATCCGTCTTTATTAGCTAGGCTAATCCTAATGAAATGATAGTAACTGAGAAAACTGAGACTCACAGACATGAAATAATTTCCCCAAATTGGAAAGCGGCATGTCTACAAGTGTTGGCTTCCAAGTCTCTCCCTTCCCTGAAAGCAAGAGGCCACGAAGAGATGACATTACAGTGGTACCTCGAGATACAAGTGCCCTAATATACGAGATTTTTGAGATACGAGCCGTCGAGCGAGCGATTTTTGCTTTGAAATACAAGCAACAGTTGAGATAGGAGTAATCGTGGGGATTGGCCGGCTGCGACTTGAGCTTCTCATAGTTTCCCACTCCTCAAGGTTACGGAATGAATTAAACTCGTATCTCGAGGTACCACTGTACTTGGTACTGAGGCACATGACCTCTTGAGCTCAAGGTCGGTATTTGAATCCCAGTTCCACACTCAGGAACTATTTGACCTTGGGCTTTTAAGCAGCCTGCGCCTTCGTTTTCTCCTCTGTAAAGTGGGGGTATGTGTGTAATAAGAGCATGTAGCTTTTTATGAGGATTAAATAAGCCAATCCACCTAAAGCAACGAGAACCATGCCCGGCACACAGCACTATGTGAAAGCTCGCTGTTAGTGTAACGTTAGGGAGATGAAAGCAACCTGCAATGAAAGCCACAGGTCCACCCTATAATTACGTGAGAAATGATGTGGTGTTGACCAGCATTACAGCAGAGGTTCTGAGAGTCCGGGTGAGCTACACGAGCACATGGCTTTCTAGATTCTCAAGGACATGTGAGTTTTCACACCCTTCCCCCCCCACCTCAGGGAAGATGGGAGATGTGGACAGCGCCTTGCCATGCGAGCAGTCAGCAGCTGTGCGTCGCTACAGGATGCCCAGGACCAAACCAGAGAGGGTCGGATTGGCATGGCCACCCTTTGTCCACCATCCAGATACCATGGCTGACGTGTGCACATAGGGAACTGTGTGACATTGAAACGGGGACTCAAAGCTATCGGACATTGAAACTGGGACTCAATCATTTTTCTTTTGCTCTGGTGGGTTTATTTCTAGCCTGCAGGGGCAAGATGTGTTTAGAGAGAAGAACCAGGGGGTGGGGGGGACAGATACAAAGGCAAAGAAGCCATGAACAGACTGTCGTGCTACAGTGGGAAGGCAGGGGAGGTTGGGGGGGAGGGGCCTGTAGGAGATCAACCGAAGGACTTGTGTGCATGTGTGTGTGGGCATGGCCAGTGGATGCAGGGCAATGGGGAGGGGGAAACTGGGGGGAGGAGAGGGGTGAGGGCATGTACTGGAGGGTGGGGAGGGCAATAGGGAAAAAATAAAAATAAAATAAATTAAAAAGAATGTTTCCATCCTGGCTTTTCCTTTTGAACTTTTTTTGGGTTAGTGACTCTATGGTTTACCCCAGTTCTAACTCACCACCCAGGCCACTGCAGTGTAAAACAATTTCCTCTGATCATTCTGATGCACGAGGCTCAGGCTGTCTGCACCGGGCAAGCCAGCCCTGAGTGGGGTCCATGAAGCCTCTGGGGTCCGCAAGGAGGCCCCTGGATAGGGCAGCGAAGGCCCACTCTCTGGGGCGGGCTTGGAAGGAGCTCCAGCCAGCCCCCCTCTTCCTCTTGCTTCTAAGCTGTTTTTTTTGTGTGTGTTTTTTGTTAACCATGATTGACAGCTGGGGCAGGAGGCTGGGTGAGGAGAAGAGGACAAGTTAAAATGCCACAAAAATTGTTGTTCTACCTGAAATTTAACAAAAACTTTATTTTGAATAAACACCTCTTGGGTGGCTGTAAACATTTTGTTCTGGAAATTGTTGATTTTGACACTGTTTCCCTCCCCCCAAGTATTCTCATTGCTTAGGAGAAAGGATTTTTGGAGGCTCTTACTCCACTCTTCGCACTGACATTACTGGTGATATTTAACAAAACAATATAACGGCAGTAATGGTTTGGGAGCAGACAACAGACATTGGGTAAAATGCTCTCTATCCATTAAATGGGGTACCCTCAGCGATATAAAGGAACACATTGCTACATCACAGATGAACCTCAAAAAAAAGTAAGCAAAGTGAAAGAAGTCACACAGTGTGTGATTCTATGTACCGGAGAGGTCCAGAAAGGGAACTTTTCTGTTTAAAATATATCTTTATTGATTTCAGAGAGGAAGGGGAAGGGAGAAAGAGATAGAAACATCAGTGATGAGCCAAAACTGGTTTAGCTCAGTGGATAGAGCGTCGGCCTGCGGACTGAAAGGTCCCAGGTTCGATTCCAGTCAAGGGCATGTATCTGGGTTGCAGGCATGAAGGAGGCAGCTGATCGATGTCTCTCTCTCATCGATGTTTCTAACCTTCTATCCCTCTCCATTCCTTTCTGTAAAAAATCCAATAAAATATATTAAAAAAAAAAAGAAACATCAGTGAGGAGAAAGAATCATTGATCAACTGCCTCCTACATGAGCCTGCAACCCAGGCAGGTGCTCTGACCGGGAATCACTTTGTGACTTCCGGGCCAGAAAGGGAAAATGGATAAAAACAGAGAGTTGATCAGTGGTTGCCTGAGGCTGGGGATGAGGAGGGGACATGTACAAGGACAAGGAGGGATTTTGCTGGGCTGGTAAAATTCTAATATTGATTTATGGTGATACTTGCTCCACCCAGTACAGTTACTAAGGGTCATGGAACTGTATAAAGTCGGTGGGTCAATGTGACGCCATGGAAAATAGATATTAATGAAGTTGTTTTAAAAAACGAGTGCTGGTCAATACCTCTTTAAATGGAAAGCAGGTGGAAGGAGAGTGTCGGACAACATCTGAGAGTATGTTTGACCTCATGGTCCTTGGAAGGACATTGGCGTGGCCTGGTGTTTAGACTCCTTTCTGCTTTGGTTCCAGCCCTTTTGAATTCTGATGGCCACTCTTTATATTTCGTCATTAGCACTTTTTACATCTGTGCATGTTTGTCCAGCCAGTGTGGCTCAGGGTTGAGCATCGACCTGTGAACCAGGAGGTCAGGATTTGATTCCCAGTCAGGGCACATGCAGGTTCCGTCCCCAGTGTGGGGCGTGCAGGGGGAAGTTGGTTGATGATTCTCTCTCATCACTGATCTTTCTTTCTCCATCTCCCTCCCTCTTTCTGAAATATAAAACAAACATATTTTTTTAAAAAAAGTCATGTATGGAAATTAATTTAAAAAATATATATTTTACTGATTTTTTATAGAGAGGAAGGGAGAGGGATAGAGAGTTAGAAACATCGATGAGAAAGAGACATCGATCAGCCGCCTCTTGCACGCCCCCTACTGGGGATGTGCCCACAACCAAGGTACATGCCCTTGACTGGAATTGAACCTGGGACCTTTCAGTCCACAGACCGACGCTCTATCCACTGAGCCAAACCGGTTTCGGCTGGGAATTAATTTTTGATGATCCCACCATTAATAACCTTATTTGTGAAAATTATACCTTTTCAATGGATAATAATCTGCCACTAATTTTGTGGGAAAAAAAATCAAAACTAGTTATAATGGTCAAAAACACGGCATAATTCTAGTGCTCCTTTCATCCTTCTACATATGACATGAATACGTCTTATAAAGTCCAATACTTGTCTGTAATCCATATAATGTAAAATACCACCTTGTATCCGGGGAAGGAGCTGATGATACTTGTCACAGAACTGACTGATCCGTGAGCCATGCTGTGCCTGGCTTGGGTTAATTATACCTTTTCTGTTGCAACCGAAGGTACCAACACATACACGGACACAGCTACCAAAGTGTTAGGCTGTGGGCATGGTCCGAGGTATTTTTATTTCGTGGTGACATCACTTCACATGTGGCCTCGCAGGGAAGGAGGGTGCCATCTGGGCTGGGATGGTGAGCCGCCTGGGTGTGATGTGTCTATATCGGTAGCGCCTAAGAAGGAGGATTATTCCCTCACTTGGCGGCCTGTTGGCACGCAAACCTGACAGGAGAGGATGGGAACACTGGTTTCTGTTGCTTTCAGACTTTAAGTGCTTACTGCATTCGAAGCTCTCCATGCATTTGCAATAAGAGCAAATGAACCGAAACCGGTGTGGCTCAGTGGATAGAGCATCAGCCTGCGGACTGAAGGGTCCCAGGTTCGATTCCGGTCAAGGGCATGTATCTTGGTGGTGGGCACATCTCCAGTAGGGGGCGTGCAGAAGGCGGCTGATCAATGTCTCTCTCTCATTGATGTTTCTAACTCTCTATCCCTCTCCCTTCCTCTCTGTAAAAAATCAATAAAATATATTAAAAAAAAAAAAGAGCCAACGACGCTGCATAGACTGTAGGGTTGTGCACACCCAACAAGGCACCTAGAGACTCGCTCATGGGCACAGAAGAGACCGCTGTCCCATGCTGCGTCCCCGCCACCAGTGGAGGGTCCCCGCTCTGTGCCTCCTCACCGGCAGCTGGTCTCGTGAAGTGTCTACAGTTTAGTAATCCTAATGGGTTTTCGATAATCACTCAGGATGGTTTTAATT
The DNA here is from genome assembly GCA_011751065.1 of Lasiurus cinereus. Taxonomy (NCBI): domain Eukaryota; kingdom Metazoa; phylum Chordata; class Mammalia; order Chiroptera; family Vespertilionidae; genus Lasiurus; species Lasiurus cinereus. Next base: position 2,460,652 of record JAAGEH010000413.1, on the reverse strand, counting down.
GACATCTCCCTGAAGACTAATTACACTGAGCATGTTCTCGTGAGCTTACTTGCCATCTGGCCATCTTCTTGGGTGAAATGGTGATTCGGTTAATTTGGCTAATTTTAAAAAATTGGATTATTATCATTGAATTTTGAGGGTTCTGAAGTATATATATTTATATAAACTTATATAAATATATATACTGATATAAATATATATACTTATATAAATATATATATACACATATGTATACATACACACACATACATTATTATTATTATTATTATTATTATTATTATTTTGGTTAATCCACACCTGAGGATATTTTTCCGTTGATTTTTAGAGAGAGTGGAAGGGAGGAGGAGAGACAGAGAGAAGCAATAATGTGAGAAGAGATGGACATCAATTGGTTGCTCCCATAGGTGCCCCAACTAAGGCTGGGGGTTGAGCCTGCAACCCAGGTACGTGCCCTTAACCAGAATCAAACCTGGGACCCTTCAGTCCACTGAGCCAAACCAGCTTGGATTCATTTATTTTTTTATTTTATTTTATTTTATTTTTAAAAATATATTTTATTGATTTTTTACAGAGAGGAAGGGAGAGGGATAGAAACATCGATGAGAGACATCAATCACTTGCCTCCTGCATGCCTCCCACTGGGGATGTGCCCACAAGCAAGGTACATGCCCCTGACCGGAATCGAACCTGGGATCTTTCAGTCTGCAGGCTGACGCTCTATCCACTGAGCCAAACCGGTCTCGGCTTGGGCTCATTTATTAATTACTGTGTTCTTTTCTATACGAACAGCTATTAACCTATTTTTGCTACACCCTGTATATGGAAAATAAAAGGTGTTATCTTTTGTTCTTTACTTTTATGTTCTGACTATTTACTGACATGAAGTAGTATTTTCCGGCGTATAAGACGACTTTTTAACCCAAGAAAATCTTCTCAAAAGCCGGGGGTCTTCTTAAACACCGGGTGTCGTCTTATAGGGCGAGTGTATCCCAAACTCTGCATTTTAACTGGAAAAGTTGGGGGTCGTCTTATACGCCGGAAAATACGGTCATAATTGTCTACTTTCAACTTCACGTGATCCAAAAGCATTTGTGAGTAGTAAATGTCTGCTTCAATATCAACATCTAGTTTACCTCCCTGACATACAACCGTGACCCTTTCCTCCATTCGTTGCAACCCCATCTGCAGCGCAGAACACCAGCCCGTGGTCAGCGATTTCTGTTGTGGGCGGGCCTGCATCTCTCCCTGAGATGATGACGAAGTACCCCGAAGGCAGAGATGGTTGCCTCGCTGATGTGATCTAGGTCCTCAGGAGAAGGAAGCAGACACGGTATTCCTCATGGGAAGTCTACTGCGTTTTCTCACGTTGATGGAAACCCCGCCCATGACTAGCACGTGTATATTTTCTCTTGCCAACAGGACTCCTGGTGATTGAACAACTCTGCGCCGCCAACTAAAAGAAAGAAGGCCTCATCAGAGTCTCACGGATCCTCAGGGGTGCGTGCTTGTGTTTTGAGGGTGAAAATGGGAAGAACTCTGGCGTGGCGTCAGGGAGCCGTGCTTTCTGAGTCACCACCAAACCCCGCTAGATTGGCATCATTCAGTTCGCCGGGCAAAGCCTCAGGAATTTGTGGGCATTCACAACTCGGTGATGGTTGGGTGGCGAGATGAACCACCGGTGAGAAACGCCTCGTTTCTCACCGGGGTTTTCAGTCTTGAAGGCCTCTTAGATCGGCTTCTCCTCAAAGTGTCCTGAAGGGATTTTCCCCCAGGAATTCCATCTGCGTGGGATAATGATCTGGTGGCACATGTTCAGTCCGAATGCCGGATGCTCTTCTCTTCGTGTTGAATCCTGTTCAGGGGAGACCTCGAGCTCATTTAGAAAACCGTGAGCTCTTGGGATTGTATGTCACGATTCGGGTGATTCATATAGAAAAGAGTGAAATCATACATGGACTTGGCATTTTTATTTAAAAATTCTTTTTGCATATTATTTCATAATTATAGGTTCTACAATACATGGCCTCTTTTTTATTTTTATTTATTTTTTTATTAATGTTTTACATGTATACATATCTTCCCATTCCTCCCCCCACCCCAACCAGGCATACCTTAACCTCCCAGTGTCTTGTGTCCATTGGTTATGCTTATCAGCATGCATACAAGTCCTTTGATTGATCTCTTATCTACCCCACCTCTCCTTCATCTTCCTGCTATCATTTGACAGTCTGTTTGATACTTTCCTGCCTTTGTCTCTATCCTTTTGTTCATCAGTTTACAATGTTCTTTATTATCCACAAATGAGTGGGATCATGTGGTGTTTCTCCGTCATTTGACTGGCTTACATGGCCTCTTTAAAAAAAAAAACACAATTAGGTTTATCTCTGGCCAGTGTGGCTCAGTTGGTAGAACATCATCCGGGCACTAAAAGGTTGCTGGTTCTGTTCCCAGTCTGGGCACCTGCCAGGGTTGCAGGCTCCATCCCCAGTAGGGGGTGTGCAGGAGGCAGCCCATGGATGTTACCTTCTCACCTCAATGTTTCTCTCTCTCTTTCCCTCTCTTTTCCTCCCTCTCTAAAATCCACAAAAACACTTTTTTTAAAAAAAAATTTAGGTTTGCCCGGCCAGCGTGGCTCAGCGGTTGAGCGTCGACCTATGAACCTGAAGGTCACGGTTTGATTCCCGGTCAAGGCACACGCTCATCTGTCTCCTGTTGTCATGGAGAAGGGACGCACCTGGTCTGAGAACCTGTTCTCTGATGGCGGATGGGGAATCGCTGTGAGAGCAGCCCTGGACCAGGTTCTCGGGTGTCAGGTGCAGGTGGGCCTGAGGCTGTGACTCGCCATGTCCCACAGCCACACCTGCTCCTCAAGATCTAGTTCCACCGGAACAGACCCAGGTCCGGTGAAAACAACGAACACCGAACGCCCCAATCCTGACATAAACGTTGAGTTGTTGAGTTGTTGCCGGGAACAGCGGAGATCAATAGGAAAGGCATTAGCTAATACCTAGATTTGTTTCCTCCAATAACTTGTCCGCCGGAACCGCCCGCATTACGCGTTTATGTGGCGGTCTTAACAAAGTGTCCGCTCTGATGGGTGAAAGAAATCACCGTCGAGGGAAAAGGCTCTACTACTTCCTCTTAATAGTTTCCTGGCGGAGACGGTGTTTTATAAATAATTCAGGCATCATCGATCCTTTGGAAGTAGCATATTCTAACCGTCAGTACATACATATCTGAGCAAGCCCGGCTGGGGTGGCCTCATGGGTTGAGCATCGTCTGAGACACGGAGGTCGCTGGTTTGAGGCCCTGTCGGGGTGCGGGTGCAGGCTGTGGGCTCGGTCCTCAGGAGGGGCTGTGCAGGAGGCAGCCAGGTGTTGTTTCTCTCTCGTTGATGTTTCTCTCTCTCCCTCTCTCTCTCTCAAACCAGTAAAAACATACTTTAAGATATATATGAGCCAATGCATAATTCTTGGAGGACTGAGAGTAAAACCCATTTTTTTTTCCAGTGGGTGAAGGGGCCAGCATCAGCACCGGGGTTCCATCAGAGGCTCCACAGCTTCTGGGCTAATTCCGCCGCCACCTTTGCATCTGCCCTGGCAGGTTTGCCCAGACAGGCAAGCGCGTGGTTTGCTCAGGGTGAAAGCAATGGGTCTTATTCCGGACTCTCAGGCCTGAAACAGGACCTTGATCCCGGCAACAGCTGGGCCTCACCACACCATAGTCAGCGGCGTGTGTCTTACGCAGCCTCTTGGCCAGCGGTTCTCAACCTTCCTAAGGCCGCCACCCTGGCCTACAGTTCCTCATGGGGTGGTGACCCCCAACCATGAAATGTTGCTCCTGTGATGCATCGTGATGTCAATATCTGCATTTTCCGAGGGTCTTAGGCGACCCCCGTGAAAGGGTCGTTCGACCCCCACAGAGGTCGCGACCCACAGGTTGAGAACCGCTGAAATAGAGCATCCGATCTGGCTGTGCCCGCTGTGCGGTCACTCAGCAGCCTGTTTGAATCTGTGTGGGCGTCAGACATATCCAGCTGCCGGCGACCCCCCATGACTGAGGGATGCCTTGCTTAGGAGGAATAGTGGTGTTGGGGGTCCTTAGACCCCTAGAAAGGGGCTTTCAAAGGCCCCTCTTCTCTCCAGACACCATTTAGTAAGTGATGGTTGAAGGCCCAACGGGCAACTGGAATGCCAGGGTGGGAGAGTGTAGCCTTCATGTCAGAATCAGATCTAGGGTCTCCCCGGATTGCTCCCGCTGTGGAGCGGGTCCAGAGGACCAGGGGGGCCAGGGCTCCAGAATTCTGACCCAGCTTGGCTGCATCCACCGAGCCCACGAGACAACCAGCGGCAAGATGACAAGAAATGATGACCCACTTCCAGTTCGCAGACCAGAAGTACTTTCTCATGAGAGATGGACTCTTTTTTTTTTAAAAAATATTTTATTGAAATTTTACAAAGAGGAAGCAAGAGAGCTAGAGACCTAGAAACATCACTGAGAGAGAGACATCGATCAGCTGCCTCTTGCACTCCCTCAACTGGGAATGTGCCTGCAACCAAGGTCCATGCCCTTGACCGGAATCGAACCTGGGACCTTTCAGTCCGCAGACCAACGTTCCACCCGCTGAGCCAAACTGGTTTCGGCGAGAGGTTGACTCTTATGGGATCAGCGGCCAGTCAGTCACTCTGGCAGCCATCAGATCAGCCAAGCACCGTCCCTCTCTTCTGCTGGAAGGACCAGGAAGACCACCATCATCCAGAAATCGTCCTGGGCATGGTATTAAAACTTCACCTACTTTTCCAATGTTCCACGCCATGGTGTCCTCAGGTTATATAAGACAGAGGAATAAAGCTGTTCTGGGACTGGAGAAACTGCCACCCACCATGATATATAAGGAATATTTTCTCTCCTCACATTAGTCATCCAGATGCAGAGCATTCGTGTCTGCAAAGATAAGTTTATTTTCTCCTCATCTTCCTTTCTCCCAGTGAAAATGCCAGCCTGCCCACGTGGTTCTCCAGGCTTGCTCCAGCAATGACAGACAACGCACCACAGGGGTCTCGGCCTGAACATGTTGGTAATGGAAAAAGGTGAGAGGAGGCTCCACTCTACTGAAAGGGGATTCGTTGGCAAACAGTCCTCTGACGCGCCCAGAAGCACGCATCCCGTGCTTTCATGCAGGCACGTGGCATCGACCATCGCTTTTAACTCGTGTTGACGCCCACGTTTAAAAGGGAAGCAGAACAATATTTCGTCCGTCCAGGTCTTTTCGTCGTGTGCCAAAGCATACCTTGGACTTGCAGGGAGCGGAGTTCCGTGCATAAAAGGAAAAGATCAAAGGCGATGCTGAGAACATTTGAATAACATCCAAGACAAACAGGCGGGCATTTTTGTTGCGGGGCCCAGCTGCTGAGGCAGTGCACGCTGGAACTGTGTGTCACCCAATAGTCAGGCGTCGGAGAGGTCAGAAACGTTCCCATGGAAACGCTGTAGATCTCCAAGCACCTGCAACACGCGTCTCTTCTGCTTCAGCGGAGCTGAGTGGCGAACGTTCGTGGGGTGAGCTGTTTGGGAGCTGTCCTCTCGGCTAGGAAACCTCGGTGACCTGTACCCTGCCACCACTGACACGGGGACTCCAGGTGGGGAGAGGGGGGCTCTTATTCCTTGTTAAGACCCATCCAGCCCTGGGACCCCATTTCTCTCTGCTTCTTCGTTAGCAGCAAGTGCTTCTGCCTTCTGCCTTCCTCCGGAATAGCCCACTAACCAGATTCAACTAGAAAGCACGTGGATTGAGCTGTGCTTCCCAGGCCCAGTTCTCTGTCTGTATCGACTCACTTTCCAGGAAAATTGAGCAGCTGTTTATCTGAACCTTCAAATAATGCAGCAGCCCCGTGAGGGACCTCATTTAGGAGCCTGGCCAGGCCGCAGCCCAGGTCCCCCTCCATCCCACTCAGAGCATCACAGCCAGATGTCCCAGCTGCCTGCCTCCCTCCCCAGCCCATGGCACCCCAGGCAGAGAGAAGATGTTGCCACTGGCTCATGCGGGCATGTCATCTTTGAGAGCAGAGCCAATGTCTGTTAAGGTAAAGCTGCCATCGGAAGCTACTCACCTGGGAGGGCTTGCTGGTGGGCCGTGGAGAGCTGGACTGTGTCACCAACAGAGGAAACGCTGGTGGAGGTAGCAGGCCCGGCTGTTCTCAGGCCCCGGGTCCCGGTCCCCCTGTAACCAGCTCGGCCCTGTGCCAGGAACGAGCAAAGGGAAGGCCGACTTTGGAGGCACGTTCCCTGCAAAGCACCAGGGAAGGGGCCTGGACGGAGGGAAGATTGACGCATGCCCAGCAAAGTTGGGGTGACATAGGGAGGCACCTGGCCTGGGAGTCACCTCTGGGGCCTGTGAGGGTAGGCTGGACAGGAGTGACCCCTGCCGGGGAAGAGCTGGGATAATGAGTTCCCTGAACAAAGAAGCTCCTTCTTGGTCTCTCTGGGCTCCTGGCTGCCGGGACCCCTCTGCTCCTGCCCCTGGCAGTCTCCCGGGTGGCCCCACCGCTATGCAGATCCCACACCATGGGCTGATGGGCTGCGGCTGGCTGGACCCGGTTCCAATCCGGAACAGAAACTCTGGCTCTGATTTCAGCTCCACTGAGACCCCCGACACGTCTTCTGTGACTGGGCTCCGGGGAGGGGGGTGGGCCTGGGAGACCCAGTTCCACACAGACAGAAGTCACCTGCTCTCCCAGGCCCGACTCAGAGCGTCCCTTCTCTGGGGCAGCAGAACAGGCTCACCCCCAGCAGCGCCCGCACATTGAAGAGGACCCCCCCACTTTATTCGGTATCAGTTTCATGTTATCCTCTGCTCTTACCCAGGGAGTCATTCACCGTACGCACGTCATACTTTTCATCGTTGATGGAAGTTCATTTCAAAAATAATAATAAAAAAAAAGTAGCGACAATTTATGCTTACCATATAAAATGTATTTCTAAAAAATGACTCTGGAATATTAAAAAGTATATTTCTGCCTCTGAATGCTGCTGAACATATTGCATTGTTGATAAAACACACACACACACACACACATACACACACACACACAATCTTAGAAAGAATGTTTTTCAAGTACTGAACAAAGGCAGTAACAAAATGTTATCTCTAGACACTTTTTTTTCCTAGAAATACAATTTGCTCCTGTAAAAATGTCAGAACAAAGTGATTATTTGAAATGACAGCTTCTAATTCAATGCAGCCCTGATTTGCATATTCTAAAAACTTAATTACTCATTCCGAGGAAGTCTCCGGTTTCCAGCGAATGTCTTCATATCAAGAAAAATGAACATTTTCATTTTAACCTCTTGGTTGAGGAAAAAAGGAAGCGTCTACCATTTATATTTTAATTAAGTTAAATGCCTAAGACTTCAGTGATACGGTATGTGATTTACCAGGAAAAAATAAAAGTAGCTTCAGATGGAAGAAGTGCTAATGAGAACTGCCTAAAATATTCCTGAAAAACTGGATATTACGCATTCGAGACACTATTCTTTAAAAACCTAAAAGCTTGTTTTCATGTGACTAAAATGACAATGGAAAGTGACTGCAAGCTTCTATAATGGCGCATGCTGGCCCTGGCTCGTTTGGCTCAGTGAATAGAGCGTCGGCCTGCGGACCGAAGGGTCCCGGGCTCAAATCCCATCAAGGGCACATGCCAGGGTTGAGGGCTCAGTCCCCAAAAGGGGGCATGGAGGAGGCAGCTGATCGATGATTCTCTCTCATCATTGCTGTATTTATCTCTCTTTTCCTCTCTGAAATCAATAAAAATATTTATACTAATAAAAGGGTAATATGCTAATTAGACTGGATGTCCTTGTGGACAAAGCCATGGTGGAGGGGCCAAGGCAGAGGCAGTTAGGGGGGTCATGCCAGCAGAGGAGAGCAGTTAGGGGTATCAGGTTGGCAGGGGAGAGCAGTTAGGGGAATCGGGTCAGCAGGCAGGCAAGTGGTTAGGAGCCAGCTGTCCCAGATTTCGAGAGGGATGTCCAACTGCTGGTTTAGGATGACACCCCTGAAGGGTCCCAGATTGGAGAGAATGCAGAATGGACTGAGGACATCCCTCATGCATGAATTTCGTGCACCAGGCCTCTAGTTTAAAAATAAAAATAAAAAGGAACATGAGATAATCAAAATGACACTTGAGGAAAATGACCAATCATACTGTCTGTGGGAATCAGATGAGCTGGATTCCGGCGAGAGTGGGCCGGGAGGGGTGGGTACAGGGCACAGACTGACCTGTTTCTCCCTGGAGAACCCGATACTCTCCCTCCCACATCCTCCCCTGACCACTTCCCAACCTCCAAGGGCAAGCGGTGGACAGTGCGGAATGCTGGGAACTCCCAGAAGGCTTGGGATTGTGGGAAAGGAAGGAAACTAAAGGATACAATAGAGAAATATGGATTACACCAAAAGACTTGGCAGAGTGGACTTCTTCTTTGGATCTGAGAACCAGAAGGAGGCATTAGGGTTTGCGTTAAGAGCTCACGGGGAAAGCGGGATGGAAAAAATGGGGGGTGAAAAGGAGAGAGGAAGGAAAGTTATGTTGAGTGACTTATGAGAAGTAAGAGCCTTCTGTGTCTGGGCAATTCATCCTTTAGCTTCAAGAATTGATTCTGTGAAGCAAGATGGTATTTTCGTATTTCAGTGACCCAGCTTTATCTTCATATACTGGGAAGCTCAATATAGTTTCCATCCAGATTTTGGACTTTGCATTGTGGTATTTTATGTGGCACGGTGAGTCATTTAGTCATGTTCCATTGAAATATGAACATGTTAGTTAGAAGCAGAGGGCAGTATTTTAAGGGCTGCTAATTTATTCTTGGTAATGTTCTTTTTATATTAGTAAGTACATCGTTTTTTTTTTTTTTTTTCCAAAATAGAATTGCCATGTTAACTTTTACCAAATCCTGTGAACTACTTGGAATAGACATCTTCTTCTGAAGAATGTGGCTGTTGGTATATTATCATTTGCTCAAAGACCTCATCTGCTGGTCTTGCTGCCTTTGACCTTCTCCTTTCTCCCCCCACAGATGGCCTGGCCCCTCGATCAGTCCCTTTGCGCCCAATCTCACTGACCATGCCCGCTCACCCAGTATGGGTACTTGGGGAAACACTGTGGGCAGTATTGCAAAGACCCACTTCCTCCATATTTTTGTCTGGTGTGAAAGAAAAAAAAAAGAGCTTCCTTTGGTATCTGGGTTAACTTGAACTTTTGTTTCTAATTCAAATCAAGGTGAAGTTCATAAACACCTTCCACAGCCTAGTTGTAGAAGCCACCGACAGCCCTGCAATAGTCCTAGAGACAGGCTTCCTCGGTAGCCAGATCCCTGCTGATAGTCTTGAGTATAAGACCCAACACTGGTGTGTGTGTGTGTGTGTGTGTGTGTGTGTGTGTGCGCGTGCGCGCGCGCTGTGTGGTGGGACTTTGTTCAACTTTGCTCCCAACCAATGTGTCAACCTTAAGCACCTCCAAAGAAGTGCTTCCTCTCAAATGTCAACGCATTCTCCTTTTCCAAAGAAGTTTCTTTTGTGTGTAAAGGTCTTCCTCCTTCTCATTCAGCGTGTCCTCCTGGGCATTAAAAAACAAACAGAAGCCACTTGTCCTTAAAATAGCTACCGAATCCAGTCCCTCCAAATGAATGAGCTGTCAGACCTCACACGGAGGTGGGAACGGGATGGAAGGTCCTGAGACAATGCAGGGCTGCTTCAGGGCAGAGGTCTGTAGTCCCACCCCTGCTGCTTTCTTCTCCCGGTCATTAGTGCATCCTGCATCCTCCGCTCCCTTCTTTAACCTCCTGGTTGGAAGTCCCCTGCACAGCATCCAATTAGAGCTGACACTCTCCTCCTTAGCGGCTGTGTGTTTGGAGGAAGCAGGTCCAAGGGGAATTTTCAGAAGAAGACAGCTTGCTTGGGCCGGAGGCGGGAACCCAGGAGAACCATGCCTGCGTGGAACTGTGAGCTTTATTCAGGGAGGTGGTGCCCTGAGACCCCGCCCCGCCCCAGGGGCAGTCTTGTGTACACCTGGTAGCCACGGCAAGCCTGCTCTTCCTGCCTCTTTTCTTCTTGCCCTTGACTCTGAGGAGACAACATAAACGCCCTGGAGCATCCTTCTCCTCCTCCACCCCCCACCATCCTGCCCCTCCATCACCCTGACGTCTCAGAGGAAGATCTGAGATGCAGGGAGGGCATCTTAGCATCAAAGGCGCTAGAGCTGGAGTTGGCCGCTCTGGACATGGCTTTTGCCCTGGCTCTGCCCTGGCTGCACTGATCTTCCTCTGGAGAACCTTCCACCTTCCCAGGCAAGCAGACAGCCTTCTTGTTGTCCTCCTGAGCCCCCCGTTTTAAGGCAGCCCCAAGCTTCGGTCTCAGGAAGGCCGATGCTCCCCTGTGGGCTGTCCACAGAGCCCGGCATATATAACGGACTTGGTTCTACGAGGGAGGGTGGACATGAACCCTACAATCCCTGTCCCTCTTCCCGTGGCCCCAGAGGCCCGGCTTGAGGACAGAGAATCACATCTCTTCAAGGCCAAACTGTTTGCTTATTTGTCTGTGGCTGGTGCAGTTTTGGACAAGGTAGCCGCCCACTAGCGTGGAGAGGTCTCTTCTCTCTGTGCAGGCGTGTCTTGCTCGTGTGCTTTCGGGGTCACTGATTGTGTTAAAGGAACTTTTGGCCCAGCTGATGCGCTCAGTGGTTGAGCCTTGACATATGAACCAGGAGGTCATTGTTCGATTCTCCATCAGGGCTTATACCCAGGTTGTGGGCTCAGTCTCCAGTAGGGGGTATGCAAGAGGCAGCCGGTCAATGATTCTTTCTCATATTGATGTTTCTCTCTCTCCTTCCTTCCTTCCTTCCTTCCTTCCTTCCTTCCTTCCTTCCTTCCTTCCTTCCTTCCTT
>JAAGEH010000413.1:2404509-2449705 GCA_011751065.1 Lasiurus cinereus | reverse complement strand
CTTCCTTCCTTCCTTCCTTCCTTCCTTCCTTCCTTCCTTCCTTCCTTTCTTCCTTCCTCCCTTCCTCCCTCCCTCCCTCCCTCTCTCTCTCTTTCCCTCTCTCTCTTTTCCTCTATGAATTCAATAAAAATGTATTTTAAAAAATGAACGTTTGGCTCACATTAGCCAGCTTTGCTCAGTGGTTAGAGCATCGGCCTGTAGACCGAAGTGTCAGGGGTTCAATTCCGGTCAAGGGCATGTACCCTGGTTGCAGGTTCCATCCTTGGACTGCTCAGGGCACATGTAGGAGGCAACCAATCGGTGTGTCTCTCTCACATTGGTATTTCTCTCTGTGTCTCCCTCCCTTCCCTCCACTCTCTAAAAATCAATGGAAAAAAACATATCCTTGAGTGAGGATTAACCCAAAAAAGAAAGAAAGCAATGTTTGGCTATTTCCAGCTTCATGATGCAGTGACATTCCACGAGCACATGCTTTCATAATGGATTTTCTTTTTGTGACCCAGGGATTGTCTCCTGAGCTGATGAAATAGCTTTCTGGTGAAGAACCGGAAGAGGAAGTGTTTGCTTATTTTATCTGCTGCCCTATGTCTCGCTGCACTTGATCTCTATCAACCTCTACGTGGGACTGAGGGAGACTTGTCTCCTGACCGTGTTCAGTTTCCATCTTCATAACTTGCACCCGTTTTACCATTAACCCGGCCTTCCACACCCACACCCACATCCTGCACCGAGAGGGTCCCTCCTCCTTAGACCTTCCCTCCCTCCTCATGCCTGTGATGACCGTATTCATCCCAAGTTCACTTGCTATTAGTCTCCACGGGCAGCCATAGGAAATACCCCAGATTGCATGGCTTAAGTAGCGGACATTAATGTCGGTACAGCTCTGGAGATGCAAGGTCCCAGGTCAAGGTTGAGAGGATTGATTTCTGGTGGGAACCCTCTTCCTGGCTTGAATCCTCACATGGTCTTTCCTCTGTGCGCACACAAAGTGAGAGAGAATGCGCTTGTGGTTCATATATGTATGTGTATATATATTTGCACATACATGTATATCTATATTTAATCAAATCTTTATCAGCTCTTATAAATGTGTCTGCCATACACATTTTTTAGACTTCACCTTTTGTAGAGTCGGAATTCATGTTTTCTGGTTGACAAAATATATGCAAATACGAGCCATTCAGATGCAAATTTTCATTCACTTTCTAGCATATATTATGTGATTTAAAAATCCCCCCTTCCAAGGCTGCTTTAAAATTCTGGAGAATTCTTTAGAAAAAAAAAGTTAGAAAAATCTCTGGCTTATCTCACTTGGAGGCTTCAAAATGTCAAGGACCTTCTCTTTTTCAAAGGAGACCTATTTTTGTTCACATCCACTGTATGTGATACCTAGAGAATTTCTAGTCGGATAATTCCTGTTAACTAATTTTTTTCCTTGTAATTTTGGGTTTCAGTGTCTTTGGCAGCAACATACTTGTCTGTAAAGTGTTTTTGTTACTGTTATATGCTGGATTACAGGCTGAGCTTCGATTTTTCTGCTAGGTCTCATAACCTTTGAATACAGTAATGCCACAGATATATTCTAAATTGAGAGACTGAACCATATCGAATGCGGTACATAATGCGGTGTTTATATTGATACCAAGTAGGCACATGGCACAATGAATTCATGCTAGCAGGCACTGGAAAGAGAAGATTGTTCTGAACGATTTTGAATGCTTCCCTCTTGAATGCAGATTTTAATTCCTGCTTTTTCTGTAGCACTAGCTCTTCAGAAACCAGTTGATCTCAGCTTCACACAAGTTTTTCTCAGGTTAAGTACATTTCATCTAAAGGTTTTTATTTGGAAAAGACATTATCATTAAAATTGCACGAGGTGTTTCATAGAAAGACGCTGTCTGCAAATTTTGGTTATAATGCTGTAAGCAAATAAATAAATAAAAAAAAAACGCAGGTAACTGCCAGGTAAAAACTCTTACTTTCGGAATTGCTAAGATCAGGGAAGTATTCTGGGTACTATGTTGGGTCAAAGCTAAATTGATGTAATTATTTAGTTAAGTGAATTCTTTCTTAGTTTGAGCAAAGCTCCCACACTCTATTTTATTTATTTCTCTCTCGAATCTGTGTTGCATCCTTGTAGGAAAACGATTTATAGTGATCCCAAGAATTCTATTGAAGAGGCTGTATTGATTATTATTCCAAGTTTTGGTCTCTAATTTAAAAAAAAATTAGTTAGTGGTTTACAGAGAGAAGAAGGGGGAGAGAAAGAGAGAAACATCGATTTGTGGATCCACTTTTTTATGCATTCATGGATTAATTCTTCTATGTGCCCTGACTGGGGATTGAACCTGCCATGTTGGTGTATCAGAACGATGCTCTGACTAACGGAGCTACCTGGCCAGGTCCTTGGTCTCTAATTTTTAAAGAACCAAATCTCAGAAGACCTGGATGAAGCTGCTGGCAGGATTAATATCAGCCATATTCAGTGAACTCAGACTTGTTTTAAGAGAAATCACATTGTTTAATCATTGTTTCTACCTGCCAGGAATCACTAACATTTCATATATATTTCACTACATGAAGGAAATGGATAGTCAACAAGTTTAAATGATATAAATGACAAGAAACAAATATCAAATTTTTTCCATTAAATGGGCATGTCTGTACTATATTTAATACTGCAATTTTGTGCTCATTATTGCTACTGATGTCTTTAAAATAGTTAAGATAAAAAACTATTCAGTATTTAAGGGCTGTGAGTAAACAAGATAGATATAAGTGTCACTAAGACTATGAGATAGTATGTGCAGAATTCTAATTACTGAACCTGATGGGGAGAGAAGTGTGATGGAGTAAAAATGTAATTACCACAGAGTTGTTGATAGTCTAGGTAAATAACTTGTCCCTGAAATTAAAACGCCAGGCCTAGTTAATTATATTTTAGCTAATAAAAACAGCAGTGATAAGGTTTACAGATTGGTAAAAAAAATTAATGAACGCTTTAATGAATTTTCTGGTAAATTACGTGTCAGAAGTAACTTAAGGAATCTGAAAGTGTTTAGAAGTAATTAGATTCATTGAGATATAAAACAATGCTAGAAATAGTAAAACTCCATTTCTATACACGAGGGGTTTAAAATGTCTCATTAGATTTTCATTGTCTAAAATATCCTAGCACAATGTAGCATTTAATAAATAATTCTTGCATACATTAATGTTAAAATTAGACAGAGTAAGAAAACAAAGGCGATATGTTTGTGTGTGTGTGTGTGTGTGTATGTGTGTGTGTGTGTGTATGTGTGTGTGGTGTGTGTGTGTACTCAGAAATATAGGCAACAATTCAAAGCCATCACATTTTAAAAATATATAGTAAAACATTTAACATGGGATCTGTCCTTTCAACAAAATTTTAAGTATACAATACAGTACTGTTAGCTGTAGGGATGTTGCACTATAACTTAGCTCTGATTTCTAAAACGTATTTATCTGGTGTAACTGAACCTTTATACCCATTGAATGGAAACTCCCAGTTTCCTCTTCTCTGGTCCCTTTGACAGCATTATTCTACTCTCAGCTTGTCTGAGTGTGGCTCTTCGAATCCTCATGCCAGTGAAATCACACTGTGTGTAATTGTTCTTCTGTGGCTGCTGTCTGGTTTCTTATTTCAGAATGCTTTTCAGATTCATCCATGTTATCTACACTAAGAAAAGAGTAAGATGCAAATGGACTGTACCTTCACAACACCCACCAGCCAATCAGGAGTGAGTATGCAAATCAACCCAACAAAGATGGCGGGTTAATTTGCATGTGCAGGCATCACGTGGCCAGGGATGGAGTGGGACGCTCCAGGCCTCTGGGCAGTGTGGGAAGGCGGAAAGGTGGCTCCAGCCAGAGTGAAGGCGGTGCCGGCAGCCAGGGGAAGGAAGACCCATTCTTACATGAATCTTCATGCATCAGGCCTCTAGCTGACTAATGAAATACTTGTTTATTTTCAAAAGCTGAATAATATTCCAGACTATGTACATTCACATTAAAATAAACCCACCCACCCACTGATGGGCACTCAAGTTGATTCTACCTCTCGGTGTTGCAAATAATGAATGGAACAATGGATGTGGGAGTATAAGCGTGTCTCCGAAATCCCGATTTCCATTTGCTTTCTTTGGATAAATGCCTAGAAATGGGATTGCTGGGTCACATGGGAATTCTGTTTGTAATTTGTTTGGGGGACTTCTGTGTTGTATTTTCATAGTAGCTGCCTCACTTTACCTTCCCACCAACAGTGCAGAAGGGGTTCAATTCTTCCCATTCTCGACAACACATTGTTTTTTTGTTCTTGATACTGGTCCTCCTCACAGATGTCTGGTTGTGTCTCTCACTGTGGTCTGCTTTGCATTTACCTGGAAATTAGGAAAGTTGAGTACCTTTCCATGTACCTGTGGGCCATTTGTATAGCTTTGGGAAAATGTCTGTTCAAGTCTTTTGCTCATTTTTAAAGCTGGCTATTTATTTATCTCTTTTTTACAGTTGAGTTGTAACAGCTCCTTGTATGTTTTAGACATTGATTTCTTATTAGAACATGGTTTACAGGTATTTCCTCACACTCCATAGGCTGCCTTTTCACCAAGCCAACCATTTCCTTTGCTGCGCAGAAGCTTTTCAGTTCTATGTAGTGTCACGTGTTTATGTTTTGCTTTTGTTGCCTATACGTTTGGTGTTATATTCAATACATCATCGCCAAGACCAATGTCATGAAGTTTTTTTCCTGTGTTTTGTTCTAGGAGTTTTATAGTTTCAGGTTTTACATGTTAGTCTTGAGCCCACTGTAAGTTGGTTTTGTGTGGGGGATAAGATACGGATTCAATATCGTTCCTTTGAATATGGATACCCAGGTTCCCCAGTATTACTTGTTGAAGAGATACCCTTTCCCCTTTGTGTATTCTTGTGATCCTTCTCAAAGATCCGTTGACTGTATATGCATGGGGTTATTTCTGGGCTTCCTACTCTGTTCCACTGGTCTATAGATCTATCTTTATTCCAGTGCTATAATGCTTCAAGTACCATAGTTTTGTAATCAGGAACTTGTGACAAATTTCCATCAGCTTTACTCTGCTTCTCAAGATTTTTTAGCTATTTAGGATTTTTTGTGGTTCCTTATAGATGTTATGATTGCTTTTTCTAGTTCTGTATGAAATGTAATTGGGATTTAGATGGGAATTGCAATGAATTTGTAGATCATTTTGGGTAGCCTGGGCATTTTAACTATGAAATCTTTCAATGCAGGGACATGGTATGTCTTTACATTTGTTTGTGTCATCTTTCATCTCTCCCATCAGTGTTTTTAGTGTGGAGGTCTTTAGCCTGCTGGAGTAAGTTCATTCCTGAGTATCTCATCAACTTTCAGAAATGTGAGCTGCTGGTCCCCGCAGCAGAATGCCCCATGTGACAGTGTGGCAGGGTTCCAGTGGGACACTTTGCAGGAAAGGGGAGATAGTATCTTCTTCTCCAGTTGGATGCCTTTTTGGAGTGGGGGCGGGGAAAATAATTGGAGGGTGTTTTGGGTAAAGAGAGATGTGAGCTGGCTTTTACTCTCATTTTTTTATGGGGACAAAGATGTGCCCTTTTTTAGTGGATCAAAGGAACATCAAGGAAGGCATCTGTGCTTCAGGAATATGGCTCAGGTGCCCCCTGAGAGAACTGGTCTTGGGGAGGGGACAATGGTAGAAAGAGTTTGGGATGAATGCCGAACTGAACTGGAGTGGGAATGGGGTTTAGAATGGAGTAGGACTGAAGTGGTTCCTACGTTAGCAAGCTATTTCGGGAGGGGGGGTCTACTGAGAAGCTGGGGAGAAGCCTTTGGGAGGCTTTATAGCTGTGAGGGGTACAGCAGCTGCAATTAACAGTACATCGTTGGTCTATTTCTCTTTCTACCCATTCCTGGCAGTGCCAAAAGCAAATGAGCAAAGGAGAAGAGTGAAGGGAAGGCCAAGGTGGACATGGAACTGAACACAAGACTGAGACTTTAAAACTTACTGGACTAGACTATAATTGTTGACATTCAAAAGTGACTGGGGAGCTATAGGACTGTCCAAGATGTCAGTAAAAGACGGGAAAAGCAAATTTAACAGAGCATAGTTGAAGGCAGTGAATGGAGAACAAGAAAATGGCATCGTCTCTGTATCCCACCGGGTTCAAGGCTATTCAGCAGGCCAGTGTTATGTGCATATAGAAAGACAGTTATTGGGTATTGATGTCACAATTTTGCTTTATTTTTCAAAATTTAACTGTGATGTCAAAATATTTTTCTATATTATTAAAAACTCTCTCTCTCTCTCTCTCTCTCTCTCTCTCTCTCTTTATTATTAACTAGAGGCCTGATGCACAAAATCTGTGCAAGGGGCTCGGCCCTCATGGCCCCACCTCCCACCCCCTACCCACTGGTTGTTTTGGAAGGTCATTCTGCCGTCCAGTCTAATTACCATATTAGCTCTTTATTATATAGAATGTGTGTTTATGTTTTGAGGTGGTTAGAAAATAAATCCTAAACTCACAGAGAAGAAAGGTAATTTTGCTCATTTTCCTGCTAAAACTCAAAGAACAAGAAATTTAATTTCCAGACTCCAGTCCTAGATTTAGCTTTTTAGGGAAGAGGAGATGTATGTGTGTGTGTGTGTGTGTGTGTGTGTGTGTGTGTGTGCATCCTTTCTATTTGTCATAAGATTGTTTATACTAGCACACCGACATAAGATGTTTTGAGTAAAGTAAGAAAAATTAAGCATAATATTAAAATACTGTGATCTATTTTATGGATCATACTATCTTTGGTTCCCTATTTTAATTTTATTATTTTAAATAAAGCTGAACATGAGCATCTCTGTGTAGAAACTTTACTGCATTTTAGATGATTTGCTTAGCATGGAGTTCTAGAAACTGCAAGAGTAGGCAGAATGCTTTTTAAAAAATGCTGATTGTATTTAACAAATATCCTCAGAATATTTGGGTATAAAAGAAAATAAAGAAGACAAAGGAAATCATGTTAAGTATCATCAGCTAGACTCTAGCTGCTAGAGAGTCAGTCATTACTACTATTTTCTTCCATATTTTGACCGTGCTTAATTATTTTAAAAAATAAGATCATGCTGTATAATATTATGTGTATACTATTTCTCTCCAATTAATATTATATTGTGAGAATGTCCATATTCAAATATTGGTTAAAAAGTTGATGATGAAGACAAAATATTTTAAATTATTTACAAAAATTTATTTATTTTTCCTTTATCATGGATACTTGGATTTTTTCACATTGTTTTGGATATTGCATCGAACGTTCACAAGTAAACCTTTTTCACATATGTCTGATTTTTTAAAAAAATATATTTTTATTGATTTTTTACAGAGAGGAAGGGATAGGGACAGAGAGTTAGAAACATCGATGAGAGAGAAACATTGATCAGCTGCCTCTTGCACGACCCCTACTGGGGATGTGCCCGCATCCAAAGTACATGCCCTTGACCGGAATCGAACCTGGGACCTTTCAGTCCAAAGACCGACGCTCTATCCACTGAGCCAAACCGGTTTCTGCCTATGATTTCTTTTAAAGCTGCATTGCTACATCAAAAGTTAGGAGTGTTTTGCTAAATTGCTCTCCAGAAACTTAGCACCAATTTTTTCAGTCCCACCAGCAATTTATGAGAGTCAGACGTTTTCAGTATCTGCTTGCTGATACTCCACTTGGCACTGAGAATTACCGTGAACATTTCTGCAAGTTTCATTAGGAAAACTGATATCATTTTAATTTTCCTTTCTTGATTATTAATGAGGTTGAACTTTTCATTTCACGTTTATTAGCCATTTGTATTTCCTCTTGTGTGTTCTCTGTTCATGTTTTTTTTTTCTCATTTAGCTATTTGATGCATTTGCATTTTAAAAGAGGAACTCATTAATACAAATAAATCTCTAATTAGTGAACTTATGTCGGAAATACTTTCTAGGTAAAGGGGTGTCTTTTCTGTTCTTGTCTACTCTTTTAAATATATATATAAATATATATATATTTAATAAAAATATCAAACATATCTTGTTATAAGGAACTGTGCTTTGTGGAAAATAGATTAAAAAAAATGTTTCTGGCCTTTAAGGAGGAGGTTATTGTGACTTGAGTTTAAAATGATTGAGTCTATTGCTTCCGAAAGCTCCCTGATTTCTCACTAAGAGAAATTAAAGTGTGCCGGAGAAAACATGAACAATAGCAAGAACAAGAGAATAATTACACATAATTCTATCACCTGAATGCATTGCGCTTATTCTTCTTAGATAGCCTTTTGTTTCATTTGCCTTCAACCTAGTTGTAATTATAGTCTACATAGGGCTTTGTATCTTCCTCTTTTGACTTTACATTATAGCTTTTGTAATTAGAAATCATTGTTCAATGACTGGATCTCACCACAGTTTATTTAGCTATACAGTGGTACCTCGAGATACGAGTGCCCTAACATACGAGATTTTTGAGATACGAGCAGTCGAGCGCGCGATTTTTGCTTTGAAATACGAGCAACAGTTGAGATAGGAGTCATCGCGTGGATCGGCCGGTTGCACACGACCCACCAGTTTACAGAGACTCGAGCGTCTCATAGTTTCCCACGCCTCAAGGTTATGGAACGAATTAAACTCGTATCTCGAGGTACCACTGTACTCATATTCGGAGGCATTTATAGTTTTCCCTTTCAGTATAATTTCTGAACTGGCAACCTTGGTGTATCAGGATGATGCTCTCACCAACGGAGCTCCCTGGCCAGGCCCCCCCACCACCTCCGCCCCAAACTCCTTTGTATGCTCAGCACTGAGCCGAGTGCTTAACCGGAACAGATCTGAGCAAATATTGAATCGACAGTTATTTTGGGGGTGCTTGCACATTGATAAATGAAGCAATTATAAAGTATGCCCTATTACTCTGGAAAGTTTATTACTTCCATTTAGGTACAGTCCACCAGTTAAGCTTCTCTGCAAATATTTGGGAAGGTAAGCAGAAAAATTAGCCAAGAGAACAAATACCCATCAAATTTCAATCAAATCCTAGCTTCAGCACACAGACTCTGTTTACCTAGTTAAGAGCTCTTTCCCGGGGAAATATTTGTAGATCATTATCTTCAGTTTCCAGAGTAAATTTCCAAGTAACTTCTAAATGATGGCTCTTCTTGGAAATTAAGAAGCCCCCAACATGTTTATAAAATGGAAGCGGGAGTTATTTACATTTCACAAAAGAGGATGCTAGGACATATCAACATGGGGAAGCTTAAAAACACCTGCATCGAAAGCTTCAATACACACAGAGATGGGGACCAGAAACCTACCCCAGTGATAAGCATCAGGATGCAAGATTTACCCAAATCAACGGGAAGCGTGATTTAAGTTTTAAGGGGTTATGGAACTTTACTTCCTCAAACTTAATTTATTTTTAAACATGCTCACTTGATCCAATCAGTGCCCTATACTCTCTCTGGGAAACCCACTCCTTCAGGAGCTACATTGTTCAGTCAAGTCTTCCTGCCTCTTACCATGCACCAGTCCCCACAATGTGTCTTTTATTATTTGACTAGAGACCCGGTGCACGAATTCGTGCACGGGTAGGGTCCAGCCAACCTGCCCTGATTGGGGCCCATTGGGGCTGGCCGGCTGTGGGGAGGGGATTCAGGAGGTTGGTCAGCCAGCCCTGCTCCTGATCTGGGGGCGGGGGACCTCTTAGGGGCCATGCTGGCAGGGGGCTGTGGGAGGTTGCTCTGACAGCCCCTCCCCCATTGGACCAGTTGGTCTGCTGCAGGGTGCGTCATAACGACTGGTCATTCCAGTCCTTCCAGTGGCTTGGCTTTTATATATATAGATGGGCCCTGAAATTTGCTCTGAGTAAACAGCACCACCTGACACCATTAGAAGTCTTCCATCTTGCAAAGACACTCATTTGAAAAATCTGGAATAAGAAACAAAATTAGTGTTTTTGAGCAGCGAGGAACACTGTCACCAAGACCAGGCTCTATCACTCATGGAATTACTCTGTGGAGAGCACCACAGGCCATCACTGGAAATCTCTTTACTTTGACACATTTCATTTATCGACATATCGCAAGGACATTAATGCCTGATGTCATAATATGGTAACTGTTATTCATCTTTTTAAAAAAATGTATTTTTACTGAGTTCAGAGAGGAAGGGAGAGGTAGAGAGAGATAAGACATCAATGATGAGAGGAAATCATTGATGGGCTGCCTCCTGCACGCCCCCTACTGGGCATCAAGCCTGCAACCAGGGCATATGTCCTAACTGTGGATCGAATTCTGACCTCCTGGTTCATAAGTCGATGTTCAACCGCTGAGACATGCCAGCCAGGCATGATGCATTGATCTTGAGTCATAAGTACAAGTTAAACGGTAACTGTAAATGAGAATAAATCAGAGCGGGAAGTGGACAGTTCACCAATGGAAGCGCTCCATCCAAAATCGGTGAGATAGAAAAAGTTTCAAGCCTTGAGAAATGGCCTTTGTTAGTTTACAACATACATTTTGGTGGAACACATCATTTGCTAATATTATTATGCAGAAAAAAAAATTCAATTCTTCCACTAGTAGTCCCTTGAAATTTTACGTTTGCTGTAATTTTAAAGTTAAATGTATTTGAGCAACAGTTTGAAGAAAACTAAAGAAATCCAGAGCATCATCAAACCCACCAGAGTCCACAGGATGCAATGACTATAGAAATAAGTCTGACTGATGAGGCAAAGTAGCTGAGTGGACTATGAATTCCGATCCGCAGGGTTCAACTCATTTCTTTACCAACTAATGAGCTGTAGGAACTTTGTTAGACGGCGTAACTCTACTCACCTGTTTCTTCATTCGTGAGAAGGCGATAATCAATGTAGCCATTCCTTCGCGTGGGACATGGTAAAATATAACGAGTCTTAGTTATTATAACCGTTTCTACATACTTTTAATTTTATCAGTGTGAGAAAAACATCCATTAGATGAGTAGGTGGAGAGCAGAGAGAATTATAAAATCTTAGCAGTGGAAGAAACTTAAAAATTATTCAGTGAAGGGAGTTTAAAAAGTAATCTAGCTTTCGCCCAGTACAGAAATCTCTTCAAATTTCCCGACAGTCGTTGAACGTCTGCATGCAAATGCCATGGAGAGGGGCCAGCCTTTCAGGAACCTTCCATGGCATGGCCTGGCGGACTACACTCATTGACCTGGGTCTGCTTTCCAGCCAGAGAGAATACAAATGCCTGTCCTTTCTGGAATGCAGGCAGTGTTTCAAGTAATGCACTACACACAGGACATGCATTCCGGCTGATCCTTACAATAACCCTACAGAACTGATACTCCTAACTCCGATTTAGAGATTAAAAAGGCGAGGCCCAAAGATTGTTCTGAGGCCAGACAGTTAATGTTCAAAAATGAAGAAGTGTTCTTGTCAGTAATAGCTCTTTATAATATTTGAAAATATATTTTAGTTTTCCCTAAGCTCTCCCTCTCCCACAGCAAGCGACTCCTGAGCTATCTGCTGTCCCTTATCTGATATGAGGAGTGCATTTCCTGTTTGTTGCCCTTCCATAAATACTTAAAAATGTTTTTATTTATTTTTCAAATATATTTTATTGATTTTTTTACAGAGAGGAAGGGAGAGGGATAGAGAGTTAGAAACATCGATGAGAGAGAGAGACATTGATCGGCCGCCTCCTGCACGCCCCCTACTGGGGATGTGCCAGCAACCAAGATACATGCCCTTGACCGGAATCAAACCTGGGACCTTTCAGTCTGCAGACTGATGCTCTATCCACTGAGCCACACCGGTTTCAGCTTTAAAAAATTTTTAAAATAATACTGGTAAGTGTGAAACCCAGGCCTGAACACTCTTGTGCACATAGATATTGCCTCTCCTGATTAGGATATTACTCTGTTGTGCAGCATAAGACCATAAGACTTATGTTTTGTTGTTGCAGCTTATTAAAATGTTGACTAACGTTCAACTCAAGGTCAACTAAGGCTTCTAGGGTTCTTTTTCCCTCTTAGTTAAATGCTAAGGAGCCTGATTTCGGCCATCTTGTAAATGCGCAGGTGTGTGTTTGTTAATTAGTTAATTATTTTATTCATAACATGTCTGTTAATATTATTTCATGGGCTTCTTCGCAGGGTTCTGCCTTGTCAAGATAATTTTGAATCTTGATTCTGTTATCTAACGCATTGGCTCTGCCTTTCAGCTTGGTGTTATTTGCAAATGTGATCACCACCCTTTACCTACCTTCATGGGCTGTTGATAAAAATATTGAACAGGAAAAGGGCAAAGATAGAATTCTCTAGCATGCAACCAGAGATATTTTAGTCAGTCATGCTCCATCTAAATGAGTAATGGTCAAGGAGTAACAAAAAAAATTGTAGAGTACTTCATAATTTCAAAATCCTGTAGTATTTATGATCTAATACATTATTGTGATCTACTCTAGTCATCATACTACAGAGAAATTCGATTCAAGGACAATAGGGGGAGGGGAGCCAGCAATTGCCCTCTGTATGCTGGGATTTTCGGAGTTGTGGGAACACTTCCTTATCTCCCCAAGTTCACTACCATCATAAATTCAAGGGCACTTTGTTAGTGATGTACGTAAAATAGGAGTTTGTGTGCTATTAAAATGCAAATTTCATGGTGTTTCTTTTCACCCTAGTATATGTTTTACTTATTATTTTCCTTACTTTCTATCCCACTAGAATGTAAGTTCCATAGGGAAGGAATGTGTCTTTTTTTTTTTTTTTTGGTTTTGCTCACTGCTATTTCCTAGCACCCAGAACACATAGTTGATGCGTGTAGTTGCTTCTTAAACACCTATGAATAAATGCATGAGAAACTTTGCATAAACGTGCTTTGGGTCCTGCAGGGCAAATTTGATAAATTCAACCCATCCAGGTGGTGAATGTCTGTAGACTAAAATCAACGTGACCTCTCTACTCCTGACCTTTGGCCTCGCCACTTCTGTTCCCTGTCACCCTTCCTGCTACTCTGCCCCAGAGTGTGGGGTCAGGGGCTTTCCCCATTTTCTCCCAGTTCCTTAAGGCTCTTCTCCTGGCCCTGGTCTAAGGCTGACTCTGCAGTCTAGTGCCAGTTCAAGCTGGCCTTCCAATGGCCGGTCTAGTCTTTTCTGAAACGAGAAACCCCTGCCTGAGGCAGAAGCCCAAGGTGCAGACAGCCTGCCCGCAGCTCCCACTCTGCTCATGTGGATTCTCTGTTGCTTAGAGTCCTTCACAGGGCTGTGCACCTTGTTGACTTGGTATCGCGATGTGTTGTTGCTGTAGCTTCACTGCAGGTGGCATAAGTCTCAGGCCCAAATCAAGAACGCTCTGGGCTCAGTTGGGTCTGAACAAGGCCCCATCCCTTTCATCACCTGCCCCATCTCTTCTTCTTCTGCAATAATCCCAAGACATCACCGGCAGGGACAAAGAGCAGAGAACTCTTCTCATAGCTGGAAGGTAAGACAACAGAAAGCCAACTGTGTCCACCTTTTTTTGTATAGAAGGCCCTACTTATGTTGTTACTGAAATAGTTTGTATGTATACCTTTCAGACATGATTAGAAAATAAAATACACGTCAAACACCCAAATCATTTCATATTAAGCTGGAGAAAGAGAAGTGACTGAATTATTAATTTTCCAACTACGTCTGTTTGTCCGTCTGTTTTGGAAGCAGGCTCATTCTGCAGCCTGAACCGTGTGGTTGAAACCTCCAGGAGAATTTCCTGACTATGTGTACAGTAGTTAATGTGGGATTTGTTTCTTATGAGACTGAGATTTCCATCTGGTTGGGTATGTTTGACGCAGTTGTCTCTGAAGGTGGTGGCAGGGGCGGGCATATATGTAGATTCAATGACCTCTCAATAAAGGTCATTGTAATAGTGTCAACAATAAAAAAACAGCTCTAACCGGTTTGTCTCAGTGGATAGAGCATTGGCCAGTGGACTGAAGGTTCCCAGGTTCAATTTTGGTCGAGGGCATGTACCTTCGTTGCAGGCACATCCCCAGTAGGAGGTGTGCAGGAGGCAGCTGATTGATGTTTTAATCTCATCAATGTTTCTAACTCACTCTCCCTCTCCCTTCCTCTCTGTAAGAAATCAATAAAATATATTAAAAAAATAAAAAAAACAATAAAAATAACTCTTGAAGATTCTTTTTTTTCTCAGAATATAAGATGAACTTTTTTAAAGTAAAAGAACTGTATGCATTCCTAA
This sequence comes from Lasiurus cinereus, assembly GCA_011751065.1. Taxonomy (NCBI): domain Eukaryota; kingdom Metazoa; phylum Chordata; class Mammalia; order Chiroptera; family Vespertilionidae; genus Lasiurus; species Lasiurus cinereus. The sequence continues at coordinate 2,435,440 of JAAGEH010000413.1, read as the reverse complement.
CATATTTAGTATAGAATAATATGAAATTTTAATTTACTGGGGGAGTACACTTAAAAATAACTCCAAAAATGAATGTTCTGTCACTTCTAGAGTCTAAGAGGGCTGATCTTTGAATTTTGAAAAGATTGAACATGGTTTACTAAAAGGTATTTCTGGGTTTGCCATAGAATGGAGTTGTTATTGATTCAGTTATGTTTTATATTTCTAAATTGAATTTGAATTTGGAATTAATATTTTTTTAAATATATTTTTTTATTGAGTTTTTTACAGAGAGAAAGGAGAGGGATAGAGAGTTAGAAACATCGATGAGAGAAACATCAATCAGCTGCCCCTTGCACACCCCTCACTGGGGATGTGCCTGAAACCAAGGTACATATCCTTGACCGGAATTGAACCTGGGACCTTTCAGTCCGCAGGCCGACGCTCTATTCACTGAGCCAAACCGGTTTCGGCTGAAATTAATAATTTTTCATGTGGTTAGACCATGTTGATAGCAACGAATTAAATGCGTGTCATCCTCGCCCATGAATGGGAAGCAAAGCTTTATAGACCTATTAACTAATTGTAATTACTTAACTGGTTCAATGATAGATAATGAAATAGAAATAAAAACAGCCCGTGACTGATTACATCATAGGATTTTCTGACACATGTGATAGAGTCAGAGGAAAACTGAAGTAGATATATGTAACAAGGAATAAAAGATGAAATTCAAAGTGACCTCAAGGTCACTATAGACATCTACATAATATCAAAGCACTGAAATGTTGTAATACTCACATATGGCATCTGCATGAAAATTAAGTGTAAAATCTTGAAAAGGTGAACTTTGAATCTTGACGGAAGATGTTAAATGTTAAAGACTGGTAACAACAGAAGACCTTCTGATCATAGGTTAAACACTGATAACCACTCTACCCTCCACTCCAGATCCGCATGCCTTTCGGGTCAGAAGATGACTGATATGTGCACATTCTTCATTCGATTTGAAATTAGATTTGTACACATGAAAAATAATTCATACTAACAATGGTGTTTTTTTTAAAATATATTTTGTTGATTTCTTACAGAGAGCAAGGAAGAGGGATAGAAAGTTAGAAACATCAAGGAGAGAGAACCATCTATCAGCTGTCTCCTGCATGACCCCCTACTGGGGATGTGCCCGAAACCAAGGTACATGCTCTTGACTGGAATCGAACTTGGGACCTTTCAGTCTGCAGGTCGACTCTCTATCCACTAAGCCAAACCGGTTTCAGCCAAAAACAGTGTTTTAATGCCTTAATTAACACCTTTTGGAAGAGCACTAAAATTATGTTACTAGGCTGTCAGATGCTGGTGTTTTTCTAATAATTTAGACAAGGAGAGTGAATCCTCAGGCCAGCTGGCAATGGCATAAAGGATTGCAAAAGCCCAGACCGAGGACAGGTGCCCAGTTAGGGATTTTCCTGGAGTGGACTATCCCCTTCTTCCTCGCTTTGTTGTCAAAAGGAAAGTGATTCAGAAAACTGTCAGGCAGGACACGAAGGATAAACGAAGCATATTCCTAAAGCACAGAAATGAAAGTTTGAGAAATCTCTGAGGTACTATACAAATGTAAAAAAAAATACCTTTAAGCGTTTCCCAATTCCAGACAGTATTGGTGAGTTGGAAATCGAAGTCACAACTGGTATGTGACTACAGTTCATGTCATTATGGGAATTATATTACTTTTTTTTCCTTTTCTGACAATCTGCCTATTTATGAGTCTTTCTCTGCATCACTTCCCAGGTCCCAATATGATTACATGTAACCCTTGTTTTATTTTACTCAATATGATTGGACTTGATTCAATATTTTGGGTAGATCTACATATTCCCACCATCATTTATTTTAGTACCAGTAGCCAATTGAGAGGATGTGGCGTATACTTGGGAGTAAGATGTTCTGGGAATGTCCAACATTAGACAAATTTGGGAATAAAATTGTAAGGGTTCCTACCGCCTGTGTTCAAAAAATGGATGATTTGGGTGAGGGACTTACACTGAGAAATCATCCTCTATCATTGAAAAATCATCTTATTAGGTCATGTTTCAATATTCTAACGAAGGTAGAGTTTAGCCAAAAAATGAGGCCCCTTTCAGAGAAAGAGTTCTGAGAGTGAACCTGTTAATTACAAGATCCATTATTGTGTAAACTTAAAACTAGGGAAAGCTGTGAATATTAATACCTCTGGCATAATGCTATTATCCTCCTTAAAAAACTATTTTTCCTGTCCAGCTCAGTGGTTAGGCATTGGCCTATGAACCGTGAGGTCACCGGTTCTCTTCCTGGTCAGGGCACATGCCTAGGTTGCAGGCTCAATCCCCAGGAGGGGGCGTGCAGGAGGCAACTTATCAATGATTCTCTGTCATCATTGATGTTTCTCTCTCTCTCTTCCTCTCCTTTCCTCTCTCTGAAAATCAATAAGGACATACCTCGAGATACGAGTGCCCTAACATACGAGCGATTTTTGCTTTGAAATACGAGCAACAGTTGAGATACGAGTAGTCACGTGGATCGGCCGGCTGCACACGACCCACCAGTTTACTGCAACTCGAGTGTCTCATAGTTTCCCACGCCTCAAGGTTATGGAAGGAATTAAACTCGTATCTTGAGGTACCACTGTATTTAAAAAACAAAACAAAATGATTTTTCCCTCCTTGGGCACAAGATCACCCAAATGCAGACTACAGTATCCAAACATCTTTGCTGCAAAAGCCATTCTACAAAGTCCTTGTGAGGGAATGTGAGGGGAAGTGATATGTATGGTATGTAGTCCTCACTCACCTACTTGCTCTGGGCTGACCCCCTTTTGCTACCCTGTGGGTGAGAACATAGACACTCTGAAGACCCAGCTCCACCTTGGCATGAGGGCTCTGCCCAAGGGCATGGAGCGCAACAAGGTGAGAGGAACATGGTCCTTGCTAACCACATGGAGTAGAACCACCCTACCTAGTTGGTCCTTCACCTTGGCAGGTGTGGGTGAGAGAGAAATGCTCACGTTTGTAACCCAGCATATTTAGGGCTCTGTTTCATACAGAAGCTTGCCTGTTATCTCATGTAATGCCTACTGGACAAATACTTCAAACCGAGAAAGAAACATTAGGGTGGGATGTTAAATACTTTTGATGGTAGAAAGAGGATTGATACAGAAGGTTTCATGTTATATTGATATTTATGATTCTTTTATCCCATTCTCCATCCTTCTGACTGTCCCCAGGAGTCGCGCTTATATGGGTCACAGAGACAGACTTTCTTGCCCTCCGGCTTCCAGTTGGGGTGGACCAATAGGGAGTCTTGGGAAGCGATCAACAGCGCATGAAGGAGGTCAAGGAGCTGACTTTCAAAGCTTTCTCCATGGCAGGTTGTGCTGGGCTGTTTTCATTCCTCTGCCATTAACCGCTGCTTTGTTCAAGACAAGTCTCCCCGGTGATCTCTCTTCTTTTACAGTAACTGCTCCCTCTCCTGTCCTTCGGAGGTTAATAAATCTGGGTGACAGAGCCATCTCCTGTCCGCCAACCTCTTTATGAAGAGTCGCTGTGCAATTAAAGTCTCCCTGAGTTATCTCGAGTGCTCCATCTGTTTCCTGTGGGGGACCTGACGGAAACACTATTTGTGCATCCCTCTTTGAAGTAGAATTTGATCTGAATGCCAGCAGATCGCTTAGGATCAGCTCAAGCGTGTTTTGTTTTTTTGTGACGATATTATTCAAAGGGATTCAAACATGGAAGGGAAAACAAGCACGTTCTGTTCTAGGTAGTTAAGCCACCAGAAGCACGATGAATTTAGAGTAGAAAACTGACTTCAAGTCTTGTTTCCTTATTCCCAGAGAAGACGTTGACTTACATTACAGGGCGCTTGGGAAAAGCCAAGCAAATAAACACAAGCGAAGAGGGGAGGGACCAGCATGGAAACCAGTCTGTTCTAACAAGGGCCATCTCCTGTTTCTCGGTGGCTCGTGGAGGCGGGCAGTGGGAGGCATGTACTCGGGAACCTGGGTATATGTATGGGTCCTCAAAGGCTATGGAGCAACAAACGGCTGTGCAGTGGGTCTTATCGGCCATGAACACTGGATTAGTCAAGATGCTTTTATTTTGAAATGAGAGAAACCCTGGTGGTCAGATCATAGCGACCCATCATCCCACCGTTCGGTCAATTTGCATATTAAGGTTTATTCTCTAGGATTTTCTTTTGTAATTAGACCAAATCAGGATGACATCGATGACTCAGGACAGTCTTCATGAGGCAGTGTTCAGCTTTTTACTTATCATGTCCTATGAAAGCTTGCTTTTGAAGAATACGAGTGGTCTTAATCGGTTTAACTTTCCCTTGGGCATCCTTCGCTATGGCTTCATCTTGGAGAGCATTTAAAATAGACCCTTTGAGGAAAAGCGTGAGAAACAATGATTTCTGCACCGGATTTTGTCTTTAATAGTTTAAAGAATTATGATTTGAGTGCTGGGGAGCTATGGCAACTTAAAACATGCTTTGTCATATTTGACCTTATGACAGAATTTAGGTTCACACTCGACCGATGACTAAGTGATTTTGACCTTTGAGATCACAGATAAGTAAACCAGTTTACTAATATAACATTCATGTTGTATTTTCTGATTGGATTTATTGGGTTCATGCTGTATTAATTGGCAACACAGCCTTCAGGTACACCAAGGGCGACCGGTTCCAGGCGGCAAAGGAACGGTAGTTACAAGGCTCCCCAGAAAAGGAAACTGAACCCCGTTATTCGTGTGGCTCGCGATTGAAGATTTCGATGTTTCCTTAACGCAGTGAATGAAATCCAGCCACTACCTACCACAGCCTATTGCCTGGGGGCCTAGAACATTCTTGATATTTAACAAGCAGGAAAACTAAGCTAAAATCGTGGCTTATGAATAATGTAACAGACAAACCTACTGCCTCTGGTGAAATGGAAATGAATGCTGTACACCTTTCCAAATATTTGCTTATTCGTCCATTTTGCTCACTCTTGCCCACTGGAGGAAGTTTTCCCCCACCCTCTCTTTTTAAATGAAAATGATGAGAGAGTGGTCCTCGTTGAGAAATGTATTTTCAGAAATACTACATTTATTTTATTTTATTTTACTTTATTTTATTTTATTTATTTTTTTATTCCACTGGTAAGCATTGCTGGCTGTCGGCTGTGCTATATTTTTAATAGAAATGGATAACAGATAGGAAGGGCTACTGATAATGCCAGCCCCCGGCCGTGGGAGACTAGTCCCAGAGGAAAGCTTCCGGTCTATTCAGAGAGCGACCGGGAAACCAGGAGATCTGGACCCACCAGCCTCCGGGCGGTTGGGAGATACACGTTGTCCCTGAAGTTGGTCTTCCTGTCCCAGGAGCAAGCCCCACCCTGGAGGCTGGGTCTGAGCTATGGGCCGGAGTGGCTCTCCCTGTCACACCCGTGTCCTGGGGAAGCAGCCAAGCCATCAGTCAGCCAACTGTCATTGTAACCAGCCAGCTCGGCGTCCCTTTCATTAACTGTGTCTCTCCAGCTGTGCTCCTTTATAAAGAGTCCCGCCTCTCCTGGCCACACGTCTGAGGAGGCAGGCGTGCCAATCTCTCTTCAGCTTGCACCTGGCCAGGCTGGGCTCGTCAGTGGAGCTGATAGAGCTAAAGTTCAGATTTTTTTGACATACTGTGAGTAGTGTCATCTGACTATATAGGGTGTCCCCCCAAATGTATACACACCCTTGGAATCATGATAAAAGTATTGTTTATTCAAGTACATCTCACTTTCAAAATTGAGCTATCAGCTTTTCAAGTGGGTATACACTTTTTTTTGGGGGGTGGGGGGTGGTATTAAGAATAAACTTCATGCCGAGACCGGTTTGGCTCAGTGGATAGAACATCAGCCTGCGGACTGAAAGGTCCCAGGTTTGATTCTGTTCGGGGGCATGTACCTTGCTTGCGGGCACAACTCCAGTGGGGAGCGTGCAGGAGGCGGCTGATCGATGTCTCTCTCTCATCGATTTTTCTGACTTTCTATCCCTCTCCCTTCCTCTCTGTAAAAAATCAATAAAATATATTAAAAAAAAAGAATAAACTTCATGTTGTAGACTCTACAACATAGACTCTACAATGTAGAGTCTTCTTACTATTTGAATATTTGAAGATCAGGGATGAATTCGGAAACTCGTGAGTCTTCTTTCATGTTAATTTTTCTTCTTCTGGAACAAATGGATCGCTGCTTTAGAATGGCCGTAAGCCAGAGGACTTGGTTCTTCTCTTCCGTGGCTCGGGGGGAGTTTAATTAATAGGGCCAGCTGAAAGAAGGGTGCCGCATATTCCATCATTGGGGATGGCAGATAACAGGGCTCTTAGCTGCGTCAGGCTTACCAGCCTAGAAGCATTATTTTGTTTAGAAGGATTTGCAGAATGTCATCGTACCAGATATAATACTTGTTGGCTATGTGCTAAGCGTGTTATGTACACTGTTTCACTTACTAGCTAAGCAATAGTTAAGAGTTGAACCATTTTTATGGGTTGCGATTCTGAAATACAGAAAGGTTCACTAACCTACTCGAAGGTCACAAAGCTTGTCAGAAATAGAGTCAGTTAATAATCTCAAGTCTCTTGGAGTTTATAACACATTCTTCTTCTTCTTTTTTTAATCTTTATTGTTGAAAGTGTTACATATGTCCTCTTCCCCCTCATTGAACTTTCCCAGCCAACCCTCACCCTCCTACCCCAGACCCTCACCACTCTATTGTCTGTGTCCATGGGTGATGCATATAAGCAGACAAGTTCATGGGCTGATCTCTTCTCTCCCACTCACCCTGGTCTGTCTTCCCTTTGAGGTTGGACAGTCTGTCCCATGCTTCTATGCCCCGGATCTATTTTATTTTAAATATATTTTATTGATTTTCTACAGAGAGGAAGGGAGAGGGATAGAGAGTTAGAAACATCAATGAGAGACATCAATCAACTGCCTCTTGCACGCCCCCTACTGGGGATGTGCCCGCAACTAAGGTACATGCCCTTGACCGGAATCAAACCTGGGACCTTTCAGTCTGCAGGCTGACACTCTATCCACTGAGCCAATCCAGTTTCGGCCGGATCTATTTTTGTTCATCAGTTTATGTTGTTCATTGTACTCCACAAGTGAGTGAGATCCTGTGAGACTTGTCTTCCTCTGACTGGCCTATTTTGCTCAGCATCATGCTCTCCAGCTCCATCCATGCTGTTGCCAATGGTCGGAGTTCTTCCTTTTTTATGGCTGCATAGCATTCCATTGTTGAGGCGGACCCCAGGTTTTTAATCCCCTCCTCTGCTGATGGGCAGGTACAATACATTCTTAAACCACCGTGGTGATTCCTAACAGCACCCAAAACAGAAGAAAGGAGAATGAGGTAAACCATTGCCCTCCCTTTCCCATGGCTTGTTGGAACTCATCATACAATGACTGTTTCCGAAACGGAGCAGGAAATACTTTAGTGATTCTGAAACTCACCACCCGTTTGACATTTTGGCCTCCCTTATACTGGGGCAAATATGATAACCCCTAAAATTTTAGAATTACTAACTAGCAGGATATAGTTGTGATATAGTTGGCAATACTTTATTGGCTTACATTTTTCTTTTTTATGCATGTGATAGAGTGATCTATTAAAGCAGCGGTTCTCAACCTGTGGGTCGCGACCCCTTTGGGGGTCCATCGACCCCATCACAGGGGTCGCCTAAGACCATCTGAAAACACAGATATCTACATTATGATTCACAACAGTAGCAAAATTACTGTTAGGAAGTAGCAACGAAAATAATTTTCTGGTTGGGGGTCACCACAACATGAGGAACTGTATTAAAGGGTGCTGGCATTAGGAAGGTTGAGAACCACTGTATTAAAGACAAGCAATGTCAAAATAAGACAAAAAAGAGCTCTTTCTGCACATGTGAAATAAAAAAATGAAATGATTGCAACTTTTTCCACTTGGTCAGTGCAGTGTTGTTTTCTAAGTTTTGAGACATAGAGGAGTGTGTTTAGCAGTATCTGAGATTTAATGAAGTGCAGTGTGTGTTATGCATATACAATAGCATCTACATAGCACGTTAGCACTAAAAAAAAATTAAAAGCACCAGCGCTGCATTTCTCATGGTGCCTGCTAAACTGTAAATTCCTTGGCAATCGTATTATCTTTATTTCTCTCTATTATCCAGTGTAGTGTCATGCAAGTGATAGATACTGAAGAAATCCATGTTGCACTGCATGTGTAATGAGACTCAGTGGCTTGTGTTCCCATAAGGGAAATGCAGAACGAGAATTCCAGAAATATTTCAAGCGTTGCCCGCCTCACTGTACTCATCACAGAGCCTTTTAAGATGACAACCATCTTGAAATATCACGCTGACTGCAACGTATTCATCAGAGAGAATGCTGGCCTCCCGATAGAACAGAGTGTAGGAAGTCAGAGGATGTTAGTTTTAAGCCTGGCCCAACCTTCCTGTGATACCACAGGTCAATCACTCAACCAAACATGTCTTGATTGATTTCAGAGAGAGGGAGGGAGAGGTAGAGAGAGAGAGAGAAGCATCCAGGATGAGAGAGAATCATTGGTTGGCTGCCTCTTGCACACCCCCTCCTGGGGATGGAGCCCAAAACTTGGGCTCATGCCCTGACCTGGGAATCAAACCACGACATCCTGGTGCATGGGATGATGATCGACCACAGAGCCAAACATCTCGAATCACATAGAGCAGCGGTTCTCAACCTGTGGGTCGAGACCCCTTTGGGGGTTGAACGACCCTTTCACAGGGGTCGCCTAAGACCAGCGGAAAACACCTATTTCCCATGGTCTTAGGAACCAACACACCGCTCCTCGGTGTAGCAAAGTGTAGCCATGTAGTTTACTGTTGTCCTAGGAAGACTATTACCCATGCTACACCATGATTCAAGACAGAATTTCATTTATTTGTCATGAGAAATACATATTTCACAATATATAATTACATATTGTTTATGTGATTAATCCCTATGCTTTAATGATGTTCCATTTGTAACAGTGAAAATACATCCTGCCTATCAGATATTTACATGACAGTTCATAACAGTAGCAAAATGACAGTGATGAAGTAGCAACGAAAATCATTTTATGGTTGGGGGTCACCACCCCATGAGGAGCCGTCTTAAAGGGTCGCGGCCTTAGGAAGGTTGAGAACCACTGACATAGAAGGATAATAATAGTTCTCACAGTTATTGTACATGGGCCTAGTTATCACGACTCTAAGTTCAATTATAAATGCAAAATCGTTGAAAAGCCCTAGAAAATGGTCAGAAATACAGGATGTAGTAAGTGTAGTTTTACAGTGGTGAGTATAGGAAGCACAGAGTTTATTCTTGTATTATTGTTAATTATCGTGCTACATTCCATAGGGACAACTGGAAGTCTGCTTTTGCCCCACCCTATGCAATGCATTCTTTTTTTTAAAAAATATATTTTATTTATATTTTACAGAGAGGAAGGGAGAGGGATAGAAAGTCAGAAACATCGATGAGAGAGAGACATCGATCAGCCGCCTCCTGCACGCCCCACACTGGGGATGTGCCCGCAAGCAAGGTACATGCCCCCGACCGGAATCGAACCCGGGACCTTTCAGTCCACAGGCCGACGCTCTATCCACGGAGCCACACTGGTCTCGGCGCAAGGCATTCTTGTAAGATTGTCTCAGCTGAGGGAGCTAGAGGTTTCCAACGAGCCAGTCAGAGCAGGAGCCCGCTTGCTGTGGACAAGGTCACGTCCACGTTCTCACTTTCTTTCTGACAATGTCCTCGGCAGAGGAGGGGGTTCGGGCCATGTTTGCTTAACGCGGGACTGCGTGGACACAGAAGCAGAACGGATGCCTAACACGGACTGAAGGGAACACTCCACATTTCACTCTCCTAAAATTGCACAATCCTTTGAAAAGGAATGCAGAACAAAGGTTACAAGTCAATATTATTAGGGTTACATGCGACTTAAAGGAATCTTCGCCTTTTATCCTCAAGCTGATATATTTCACATCTCTGGGCATCATAGACAACATTTTGTAACATAAGGAAATTGTGTTATTTCTTTTTTTCTGGAAACTCTCCAGATGTGACCCATAGTAACCACTAGGAACTAGATGGCCACTAAGATTTGGAAATTGGGTTCTCAGGAATACTTTATTTTGCAAATACCGATAGCTGCAGATAGAATCTTCATGTTTCAAAACATCTATCAGAGCAGATTTGCTCATCAGCCCAGAAAAACATCATTTCCTACAGAACTATGCCTCGCACCCTTCACTTATGACTTTTAAATCATGCAGAGAAGCCTAGCTCTCTGAAGGGGATGAACACAAGCGACAAAAGTAAAGCATCTCTTTTCATTTATTTAGTATTTTGTGAAAGGAAACCAGAGCCGACCTAGGGATGCATGTGGCCTCTTGGTGGCAGTCTTTACTCGCGTTATTGAAGCCGCTTTGCTGGTGAGGAGGGAAGAGGTGGAAATCAGGCGTCGGCTGCCAGCCAGGGAGACTCTCACCGGCCTCATTTTAGAGGCTGCATCCCGGTGCCTGGCATGCCGATGGTGTGGACCGGCTGGTTTCCAGAGCTGGCCAGTGTCCTGGTCGGTCCAGGCCATGGCACGCAGGCTGCCAAATGCATCCGGTGGCATGTGATGACGTGTTTGCTCTGCAGAATCGGGCCTGTTTGGCCTGTGAGGCTCATCTTTCTGTTTGTCTTTTGTCTCCACTCTGGAGGATGTGGCTTTTAAAGCACGATCAGTATGCGCATAGGAAAGGCACACAATGAGCGATTTTCCCGAAGAAGGTTCTCCTTTTCAGAGGAACTGGGATTAGTAAGCACGCAGCAAAGTAATGTATGGCCACCTTTCGGTTACAGGATGGCATAGGGTCATCCACAAATGAGATTTAGAAAAGAGAGATAAACAACAGCTGCCAGGAGCCTGTTGCTTCTTCTTCTTCTTTTTTTCTTAAAATATATTTTATTGATTTTTTAAAAAAATATATTTTATTGATTTTTTTACAGAGAGGAAGGGAGAGAGATAGCAAGTTAGAAACATCAATGAGAGAGAAACATCGATCAGCCGCCTCCTGCACGCTCCACTGTGGAGATGTGCCTTGCAAGCAAGGTACATGCCCCTGACCGGAATCGAACCTGGGACCTTTCAGTCTGCAGGCCAACGCTCTATCCACTGAGCCAAACCGGCTTCAGCCAGTTGCTTCTTTAAAGAGAGGTCTCTGGCGCTGCAGATTAGGGCCAAGGCATACACATCGTCCTGGATGGAGCGAGCGGGGTTGCTGGTAAGTCACTCGGGCAGGATGCAAACTGTTACTGATGGCAGCCGGCCACCTGTCACTCTTTCCCGCCCTCCGCCGCCGGTCCACAGGCCTAGTTTGACATCAGCCGTTAGAAATGGAACATTAGGAAGGGATGCCATTAGAAGGTTGTCCCTGGGATACGCAGGCATTCAGCCTCATCTGTCTTCTTCCCGCGCCGGCTAGCAATACTCATTGCTCCTCATTTTTTTTAAAAAATATATTTTATTGATTTTTTTATAGAGAGGAAGGGAGAGAGATAGAAAGCCAGAAACATCGATGAGAGAGAGACATCGATCAGCTGCCTCCTGCACGCCCCACAGTGGAGATGTGCCCACAACCAAGGTACGTGCCCCCAACCGGAATCGAACCTGGGACCTTTCAGTCTGGAAGCCGACGCTCTATCCACTGAGCAAACCGGTCTCGGCTTAACGGCTTCTTTTTGGTTCCCACAAGATGAATTCCAAGAGGACCATCATATAATGTGAGTGGAGGAGAGCATTTACAGGCTCATCAACATTCTGTATTCTGTGGCCTCTACTTCTTGATCGGGAAACCAGGCAGCCAATCATTGAGGGACTGTTGGCTTCTGTCATTTTTTTTTTTAAGGCCTACTGATGGTAGTTGGAAAATAGCTTCTGTTATTTCACCTCGTGCTCACGAATGAGTATCTCGATGGGAGCAAGGCTTCTCAAAAATATAACCACTGTGTGAGGCCGGGGTAAAGAGTAAATGTCACCCATTCATTGTTGAATGCGAGAACTGTAGTGGGCTGCAGCGATCGTGTTCCTCAAATCCCCTCTTTTACAGAAAAAGGAAATACGTTTAAAAAACCAATTTCCTTTCCCCTGTAAAATCAAATTGGTAGCTTTGCATAATAAAATGCTAATATGAACTGCACAGGAATGAATAAAACTCGATCATTCAGGCTTATACTTCATGGTTGAAGAGTCTCAAGCTGCTTTTCATTTTGCTTTATTGTCTTTTGACTTCTTCCTATCATCATTTACATTTCGTCCGCATTTCTCTAAATGAGATGCCAATAAAATCCTAGTTTTCTCCGGTTGATTCTATATTATAAAGTACTTTTTTTTTTCTGGGCAATATACATTTATTCTGATAATCATAAAGGAGATTGCTTCATAATAGTCATCATAATTCATGATAATATTCTCACAGATTAAGAAAGATGTTTGGCTCTTCCTTGTCTTGGACGGAGAGAACTTGACTTTGAGGAGTTGATTGCTTATGAAGGTTAGCTGTGGATGGTACTCCGACTGTACTCTGGGTGCTTCTGACTGACAGCCCCTGAAAGAAATGGGTGGGACGTGAAGGCAGAGGAATGTATGCTTAGAGAGCCCATCTTGATTTCTTGGGTGATAGCATTGAGCTCTACCCTGCCAAGGTCTGAGATGAGTGGATGACAACAAATAAGCTCAGTCTGTGATGGGGAAATTACAAGTTAGAATTCCTTCTATGTTAGTCTATGGTGTGTGGCTAATCAACATACATGCTCTGATTCTTATTCCTCTCCTTTGCCTTTCCACACCTGGTCATTCACAGACCTTGCCATTTTCTTCTTCCTTGAGCGTCTTTTGGATCTGTCTCTCTTGAATAAACTATGTTACTTGGAAAGAATGCTAGAGATCATCCTATTCAACCATATGTCCATCACAAGAATAATCTCTATATCCTTGTTCATATATGATCTTCTAATTTTCGCTCGAGTATTTCTTGTAGCAAATAACACTACTTTTCCGGGAATTTTATGTTGTTATTAGATACCTGTAATCAGAAATTCTTTCACTCTTATTATCATGACATCCATTTCCTCTGCAATGTATAACCTTTCATCTTGATTATATTAGTAAATTATTGAAAATAGATATAACCCTCATTTTAGAGGGTAATTCGTCATCCAGGTATTTAGAGTAAGCTGTATGTCCCACTCCCAATACACATAAACACACACACATTTCCCTTCTTCAGGCCAAACACCCCCAGATTCTTTATGTGACATAATGGCTTAGAGAGCATTTTTCAACCTGCTTGCCTATTATACCTTCATCACAATAGACCAGCCTCTCTCTAAAAATAATCCATGCGGATCGAACACAGTAATTTTCCTTGATCTGAAGGTCATATTTCAAGCAAAGTCTACGTCTGAGGTCGCACCAGTTTGTTGTCTTTGTTTGAGGAGTGTGGAAGACTCATTTCGGTCTTAGAGTCGACCACCACCTTTCTATCTTCCATATAAACTCTTGAATCTACATTTTCCCATTGTGAATTTTTGCAATTAATTGAGTGTTACCCCCAGACTTGTTTAATTTCACTGTTTTAACTCTTTTGCTTTCTTTAAAAAAAATCTAACTTGATTCTGTCAATCAGCATGGTAATTCATCTGAGCTTTGTGAAATGGGAAAACTCAGAAAGCATACCTTCATCCCGGGAGAACAGGCGGGGCTCATTCTGTCGACTGATGGACCGTGAAGGCACACAGCTGTATTGTCTTCAGCCCCACATCGAACGCTACAAAGACTTGTCAAGTCTCTTGTGTGTGGCAAGATACTCCATTCCCTTTACCGTCCTCATCATTACAGCTGTTCTCTGCGCCTGGCCCCTCGTTTTATTCAGAGTTTTGCTGTAACATATTCATACGCGGTCTTGCTGGGATTAAATACTTTCTCATCTCCGTTCTCTAGAGAGGTTGGAATTATTCTCTTAAATACTGTTCTTTAGCGAGTCTTTCAACTAGGGTTTCAATAGGATGTTCGTGAAATGTAGGCATCTCTGCTTCGGCAGGCTTCTTTCCCCATTAAAAATACTTAAAATCATTCTCTATAATAAAGAGCTAATATTCTAATTAGACCGGAGGGTGGGATGACTTTCTAGAATGATCAGTGGGTGGGGCTGTGGGGCCACGAGGCAGCCTGGCTGCCAGGGCCGAGCCCCTTGCATGATTTTCGTGCACCAGGCCTTTAGTATTTTATAATCGTGTTGGCATAAAATTAGTTTTTTTTTAAACCTAGAAGTTAGTTTATTTTTTTAATTTCAAAAGAAATCAAAACACCGTGAGCCTCAGTTGGATGCTAACGTCACCTAATAGGTAAACCAGCCTTTCCTTGAAGTCTCGCATCATTTGTGCTCCCAGATCTACCACAATAGCTCCTCCATTACTCTTCCTACCTTACTTCTCCTTTGTTGCTGTTGTTAATCCTCACCCAGGGATATTCTCCCATTGGTTTTTAGAGAGAGTGCAAGGGAGAGGGAGAGAGACACATCGACGAATTGCCTCCTGCACACCCCCCTGACCAGGGCCAGGGAACCTGCCACCAACATACATGCTCTTGACCAGAATTGAACCTGAGACCCTTCAGACACTCTGTCCACTGAGCAAACTGGGCTCGGGCTCTCACTTACTTCTTATATGTGGCATTTCCCCTGGCGGCACTGAAATCTGGCCTGTGGATTTTGGATGCCTGCATGCTGGTTTTCCTGATCACCACTTCTTTTGTTCAGGGCCATGGTGCATTACTTCGTATCTGTGTAGTCATTCAATACACACCGAGTGGCCAGATTATTATGATCTCTGAACGCATAATAATCTGGCCACTCAGTGTATATTTACCGGGTATATTTAGATCTTTCCGTTACATAAAATATAAATTTCACTTTTGGTAGTTAGTTTAGAATTATTACTTAGTTATCATCATCATTGGCACTTAATACAGATTGCACTGTGACACTATGGTCAAGTGATAAATATCTGAGGCATTTCCTTCATTAATTAAAAATTTGTTTTTTTAATTAATACATTTAATATACTAGTAAGTTCAATGGAAAACTTTGAAAAAATATTGAAATTTACATAGAAAAAAAAGATGTCACCTAGAACTCCATCACAGAAAGAAGAAAAAAAAGTAATTATTTTGTTATTCCTTTACAGACACTTTATACAAAGACTAATTATAAAGTGACACTCCTTTGTACCCTACGTTTTACACTTAGCAATATACTGAAAATATTAGTCCTGGTCATTAATTATTCTACTAGGCTATGATTGTAATTACTAAATTATGTTATGTTTCTTTCCTGAATATGCCATAGTTTATTTAACTTGTTATCTATTTTGGGGCCAATTAAGTTATTTCCAGTTTGTAGGAGGTTAGAGTTGGATTTATTGAGTTTACTTATTTCTTATTATTCATAATTATTTCTGAAAACTTCAGGATCTTGAGAGGTGGTGGTAAACAGGAAGTGTGATAAATGCAGTAATTATTCTTGTCAAAATTTCTGGCTGTTTGCACCCCTCTCCCATGACCTCCTCCTTTGATGTGCTCACTTAAAAAATGAATTGTCAAAAACAAAAGAATATTCTGGATGTTTTGGATTTCCAAATGTGGATTTCAAAAATCAAGTTGTTTTGCTTTGAATTAAAAATATGACGCGAAGGCAAAGGAAAATTAGAAGCCGTTTCAAAACTAATGTTTCATATAAGCTTAAACCTTTTAAAATATTACAGTAGTCATATTTGGCAGGGTAAATCTAATCTGCTCATAATGGATGAACAGGCTTATTAATGATGCTAGTTTTTTTTTTTTTTATAATTTCAACATCGAAGACGCTGTTTATTGCCTTTTGCGTTTTATCCAATAAATGCTGCTTAAGACGCTAAAACCGTCAGCATACTTATAAGACAGGTCCTGGTATAAAAGCGCAGGAGAAGAAGTGTCTGCTGTTAGGTAGGCATTGTCTAGCACTTGAAGAAGAAAGATGGATTGATAAAAGCTATTGAAAACTGGAATTAATGCATATTTTATGAACTCTCCAACATTAAGGGGAAAATTAAAGTTAAAGGTGGCCATTTCAGGCTTTACACAGCACTTCATAATTTTATGGTCATCCCTGGGAGTCACGTGGGTGCCCTGCCAGCGGACCAATTATGTTGAAGAGATGAAACGACCACTTCCAGCAGCCTGGCAATCTATTGTCTAAAAACAGCCTGGGGTCTATTGTCTAAAAACCTTCCTGTGCTTATAATGCGTAATGGCCCAGGCACCTGCTTTCTTATCCTGGCCAGATTCAGATGACTCCCCAGCTGCACACACACACCCCTCCTCTCTGACCTTCCACCCTGGTGCTCAAAAGCGCTTTTATTGGCTGGCTGGTTGTGCTTTCCCATAAAGAATGTGGCAGCCGGGGCTGAAGGTAAAAGAGCTGCGGATAGAACGGTGTGAATAAATTAATCTACACCCGGGCTTGTACTACAGCAAAACAAAGCCAGCGATGGCTGCCCACATCACGTGAACGTAATGCTTTTTAATGCATTCAAGCACCCATACGGTCTTTCAACATTTGCAAATGGCAACTCTGGTTCCATAGCTTCTTCCACTCAGAAACGACTCATGTAAACCTTTTCTCAAGGATGTAGCCTCTGAAGAAATTAGTGGATGAGATGTAGAATTGGCGACTTAAAAGCAAAGGGAGCAAAAAGGCTAAATAAAGGTAAAAAAACAAAATCAAAGAAAAACAAAGGTGAAACAGGATCATGTGACTACACAGCATAATGAACTGGTGGGCTGAGACTTTGCTTCCAGTCCCAGTTTGCGGGCTGTTTCAGCAAAGAGGTGCCATCACAGGTCCAACACCCGTACAACAGGTGCCGTACAGGGATGAGCTGGGCGGATCCTTTGAGGATAAACTGGGAAAGGTTTTAGAGCAGCGGTTTTCAACCTGTGGGTCGCGACCCCTTTGGGGTCGAACGACCCTTTCACAGGGGTCGCCTAAGACCATGGGAAAATGCAGATATTTACATCACGATGCATCACAGTAGCAACATTTCATGATTGGGGGTCACCACCCCATGAGGAACTGTATGCAAGGGTCTCCTCGGCCTTAGGAAGGTTGAGAACCGCTGTTCTAGAGAATGGCGACTTGAATACAAATCAACGATGCTGTGTTGCTAGGAAAACATTTCCTTCAGCACCTTAATTACCTCGTGCCAGTCGATTTAAGAAGCGAATAATAATATCCATTGTTATTGAGCAAAAGTCTCCATCTCTCAGCCAGACCGCTTACATAAATGATATCATGTCCTCACCAAGACATGCACAGTGCCATTCCTATAAAAAGGTGAAAATAAGTTACACACCCAAGCTGGCGGATGGTGGGAGGGAGGCTGTGTGACTGTGGGCAGAGCTGAGGTCTGAGCTGGCCTCTGATTCGGAAGACACTGTTTTTGGGGGCACGCTGTGTAATAACTGGAGGCCGAATGTCTGCTGCGGTTGGTACTGAGCGGACGCTGGAGGCTGCGGTTCATGTCTGATGACCTCTATGACTTTATGAATTTGCTTCCCAACTGTAAGCCCTTCGCTGCCCGCAGAGCATGGCGCTGGTTCACGATCACGTTGGCATGCGGGATGATGACAGGTGCTTGCCAGTGAGCATTTGGGCACTGCTGTGTAGGCTGTCCCGCCTCTGGTGGTGGCAGGGGATTCTGAGGGCATCTTGGAGTTTAAGGGGCACCCTGTAGTCAGAATTTCACAGCCCAGGTCATTGATAGAGTCACTGTGTGGTGGATTCTCTATATTACACATCTTGGGCTGCCCTCTTCACAAATCAATGCTTGTGAACCCATATATTGTGTGTGAGTCCATATGTCCTTGTGTGTGTGTGACTCTAGATGTGCTGGTCATATTTTCAATCACTATTTGTCTCTACTTTTTGAAAAAAATATGTTCTTTTTGATTTTATTTTATTGATTTTTTTTTTTACAGAGAGGAAGGGAGAGGGATAGAGAGTTAGAAACATCGATGAGAGAGAAACATCGATCAACCGCCTCTTGCACGCCCCCTACTGGAGATGTCCCCGCCACCAAGGTACATGCCCTTGACTGGAATTGAACCTGGGACCTTTCAGTCCATAGGCCGATGCTCTATCCACTGAGCTAAACCGGTTTCAGCTTCTTTTTGATTTTAGAGAGAGATGAAGGGAGAGGGATAGAGAGGGAGAAACATGGATGAGGGAGAAACCTCAATCTTCCTGCATGCCCTGTCCTGGGGGTGGAGCCCGAAATCAGGGCATGTGCCCTGATCAAGAATGGGCCCAGTAGGTTCTTGGTTCTTGGGGTGACGCTCAACCCCTGAGCCACATCGGCTTGGCGGCTGGTGTCTCCTGACTGGCAGTTATGTCAGACTTTCAAGCCTAGATAGTTTCTCTAGAAGATTCAGTCTGCTGGTTTATTGAATTTTTAAATTTTCATTGTTGGCATTATTACAGATGTCTTCCATTTCTCCATTTTTCCAGTCTGCTGTTTTGAAAGGCGCCCCTGAGATGCTCCAACGTGATTTTTATCTATGCTCCAGACTTTACATTCTAAATCTCACTGTTCTAAGCATTTTCTCAAAATTTGGTGAAATTTCTCCAACCTAGGTTGGCATGGTGGACAAAAAAATGTTAAAGTTTGATTTTCATTTAAGTAGAGTCTTGAATTTTAGCAAGATATTTATTCCTAATCCAAACAGTGGGGGAACATAATAAAACGTGCTTTTGTAGATGAGTTTAGAGATTGAGGTAAATAATATAAACAAATGCCAGGCGTCTTGCTCAGGCTTAGCCATATTAAACAGAGAGAGAAAAAGAGAGAGAAGGAAGGAGGGGAGGAAAGGGCAGGGGAAAAGGGAAGAGAAGAGAGGGGGAGCCAGAGAAGAAGAAGCAGGAGGAGCAGGAGGGAGAGAGGAAGAGAGAGGACAAGGTGGGGGAATGCAGGCTAGAGGCCAGTATGAGAGGGGGGAGGGGCTGGGAGTTTTCTGTTTTAAATATTTAGTGTATTATAGACTTGTAAAAATGGTTTACCCTATCCACATTTTTTCTCAGGGTGGGATTTTTTTTTCATGGTTTGCATGCAGCTGAAATGGGAAAGGGGAGGGAATTGGGAGGGATGCTGACCCGGGAGCTGTGTCTCTTCAGTCCTGAGCATCCTCTTTGCTCCTGAACTCCCAGGTTTGTAGCAGAGAGGCACAGAGAGGAGAGGGCAGGGCGTGCTTTCCATCGCAGTCCAGGCCGGTTAAACATTCTTTCAAGACTGTGCAGAGCTAAGACCGGTTTGGCTCAGTGGATAGAGCGTTGGCCTGGGGACTGAAAGGTCCCAGGTTCAATTCCAGTCAAGGGCATGTACCTTGGTTGCGGGCACATCCCCAGTGGGAGGTGTGCAGAAGCCAGCTGATCGATGTCTCTCTCTCATCGATGTTTCTGACTTTCTATCCCTCTCCCTTCTTCTCTGTGAAAAATCAATAAAATATATTAAAAAAAAGAGAGAGAGACTGTGCAGAGCCTGGCCAGCATGGCTCAGTGGTTGAGTGCAGACCTATGAATCAGGAGCTCATGGTTCTATTCCTGGTCAGGGCACAGGCCCGGGCTGTGGGCTCCATCTCTCGGTGTGGAGCCTGCAGGAGGCAGCCGACCCATGATTCTCTGTCATCATTGATGTTTCTATTTCTTTCTCCCTCTCCCTTCCTTCCTCTCTGAAATCAATAAAAATATATTTAAAAAAAATAAAATAAAGATTGTGGAGAAAAGTTTCATTTGGGCAACCTTTCCCCTCTCCAATCCTAGCCCTATCCCATCACTTCTCCAATCCAAGATTTTGTCTTTGACACAGTTTTCAGAAAAGTTGGGAGACTTCCCGTGGGCCAGAAAAAAAACAGAGAAATCATTGACATGATTAAACAAGGGAGAAGAGTTCTGAAAAGGAAAACATTGGATTGCTTTATTTTTTTTTTTAAATTAAAGATAATGACTGTTTCCTGGACAGGGCTTAACGAAGATACTTCCTGTCTGACTTCTTGCTAGGAAAGTTGGTTGCAACCAAACCATAAAAGCCCTGTCACTGTAGGCGATCTGCCAGGACTCGGAAATCTTCAGATACAGACTTTTATCTGCCTTGATCCGTTGCTTGGAGGATTTGATATTTTTACAGCCTGGCCCGGTCCATGTTATTATACTGATTACATGGGGCCGAGCGAGTCCCGGTGGATCACATCCTCATGAAATGGTCTGCAATCAGGCTGAAGTGGCTGAACTGGCATGTCCCCGGGTGAAAGGTTACGTCTCACGATTGGACGCTGGCCCACTCAAAAGAAACTCCACTTCTGCAGGCTTCTCTCGCCATTTCTTCGGGGAGTCAGCCTGCCGCAGAGATTTCTGGGTACTTTGCTATGTAACTTCTGCGTACCTATAATTAGATCTTTATTATTTTTGTAAACATTTAATCTGTGTTTTCTTATGTTCCTTTTTTTTTACAAAATATTTCAGGGAGAGGAAGAGAGAGGGAGAAAGAGATAGAAGCATCAGTGAGGAGAGAGAAGGAATCATCAATTGACTGCCTCCTACATGCCCCTTACTGGATATTGAGCCTGTAAGTCAGGCCTGGTTCATGGGTAGATGCTCAACCACTGAGACATATTGGCTGGGCGAATCTGTTTTTAAAAATAAAATAGCTTACAGTGGTACCTCGAGATACGAGTGCCCTAACATACGAGATTTTTGAGATACGAGCGATTTTTGCTTTGAAATACGAGCAACAGTTGAGATACGAGTAATCGTGTGGATCGGCCGGCTACACATGACCCACCAGTTTACCGAGACTCGAGCGTCTCATAGTTTCCCACTCCTCAAGAGGTTACAGAATGAATTAAACTCGTATCTCGAGGTAGCACTGTACTTAGATTGGAGTAACCGGTGAAGAGAATTATCTGCTTTACCCTTTATTTTCCACTTAAGAATTGAGGGTCATGTTTGTAAGTTCTTCCAATCAAATACAGAAGGTCTCAGAGCTTGTCTCATCTCAAACGGCCGGCAAACTCATCAGTCCACAGAGCCAAATGTCAACAGGACAATGATGGAAATTTCTTTGGAGAGCCACATTTTTTAAACTTAAACTTCTCCTAACGCCACTTCTTCAACATAGACTCGCCCAGGCCGTGGTGTTTTGTGGAAGAGCCACACTCCAGGGGCCAAAGAGCCGCAGGTGGCTCGCGAGCCTCAGTTTGCCGACCACTGTCTTAACCCCAAGGCTGATTCCTGGTGACCTTGTTCACCCGGGATTTCTTTTCAAATCCAGATTTTTCCCTTTGTATCTGGGATCTTTGAAAAGTGACATTTCTGTGCAATGAAGTCTCACCACCTGTGACATGTCATGGCAGCTGCGGTGAGGTTGACTAGAACAGACGGTTTTATAATATTACATGTGACACTATGACAGCAAGCCAGCTTAGAACGTGGCGCACAGCATTGATCTTAGCGGCATTTTATTGCCAGTAATGATCAGTCCACAGGAAGATGCAGCATTAGATAGGCACTGTTCAAACGGAACTTCTAACAGTCCTAAAAATAGTAGCCCTGGACATCAGCTTTGTACTGGACCGTCTGTGTACCCGAAGGATTGAACGCAGAGCGCAAAGTCTGGGCACCCCGAACGTGGTCAAGGTTAACTCCAGCTCGCTGCCCAGACGGGCCTTTGCCAGACTCTAGTTGGTACTGCTCCTCTGGACCCTGTGATACTGCTGTGTGATCTCCACATTCTCCGTCTTTTCTACTGTAATTTCAGGGCCTTCCACGGAAAATAGTTGTTTTCTAATCATACTTGTTATTCTGATTCCTCGGGTAACGTTTTGAATAGCAAAAGGCACATGATAATAAAAATAATCATAATGATAAAACATCTTTCTGGCACGAAATAACATCTTATACGGTACTTAACGACCTCCTTTAGACATCTTATTGGAGAGCTAACGCCAAAGAGAAGGAGAGAATTGTAGCCATGTTCTGAAGTTTGGCAAGGGGCGCATTTCAAGGAGGATTAGATCTACTCTTCGGAGTAATTGTTCAAATCTTACGTTTTACCTGTTTCTGCTCTGGCCAAACTTGTTGTGGACTTTACGCCTGTATATGCAGCGGTGAGATCTCTGAGGAGAGAAAACTAATGGGTGTCTTGGAGAACCACTCACCCAGCCCTTCCTTGTGCTGTTTGTAAAAGTCCAGTAGGCCCTTGCCTCATCCTTCACCGCTGTTTTCTAATTCCTTTCCCGCTTTTCCACTCCTACAACTCCCTCACTGGCCTCCCTGGAGATTTATTTCTGAATACATGCATAGAAAATCGATACTTAAATATTCAATCCACCGAATCACAGATATTTTCTGTTTATTTTTGAGAGGGTACATGGATAATTATAGCCACATTGGTGTGATTTTTCTGTATGTTGAGTGAACCCTACATTTTGGGAGAACTACAAGGAGAAAGTTACTGATTTGTCAATAATTTAGGAAGATACAGAGTATTGAAATGCTAAGAACATTTGAACATTTCAGAAGAGTACAGAGGAAAAAGTAAACCTTATCTATTTCTGTTTAGCTTTAATACTTAGAAAAAAAACAGTCCTATGTATTTTTATGCCTGGTTTTCCAGAATTTTTCACACACACACACACACACACACACACACGGCCTTTAAACATACTCCTTAACTGTGCCAGGTGATTTTGTCAAATCAGGCACTCTTAACACTAGATATTTAAAAAAAAGGAAAAGGAATATGAATGACAAAGGATATGGCATCAATTTTCCCTTAAATTTTTTTTTTTTTTATTGATTTCAGAGAGAAAGGGAGAGGGAGAGAGCTAGAAACATCAGTGATGAGAGAGAATCATCGATCGGCTGCCTCTTGCACACCCCCTACTGGGAATGGAGCTGAAACCTGGGCATGTGCCCTGATGGAATCGAACTGTGACCTCCTGGTTCAAAGGTCAATACTCAACCCCTAAGCCACACTGGCCAAGCTCTATATTTTATTTTTAACAAATCCTGTAATGTGGGAATTATTTAATCTCCCTTGAGTACAATTTATGGGTTGAGGAGTGAATATGTTAATACAGAAAATATTTCCTGACTGTATACATGGGCTGTGTATTTTCTTCGTCTGAGTACTATAAGCAACCTCAGTATTTTTCTGTGCTTTCTTGAAAAAAAAAATCTCCAAGTATAAATGAGCACCCAGTTTTACATTTTTGTTTTTAAGATTGTACATAGTCACTTATCTGGTCTAAGGCGGATATGGTTAATGTCTACCAAGCACTAAGACATAAATTTTGTAATCTCTTGGACAATTGAGTGCCTTATCTTCTGAAACAGCAGGATTAAACGCCAGGTATTATCTCAGCCTGTCAAAAAGCCTCTCGCCATTCTGCGAAGCAAACGCGAAGCAAGGATATTGATCTTCCCTGACAAGCCTAGATGTTGGCGCAGATACTAAGGGACGTGAATGCCATTCTTTCCCGGAATTATTTATTCTTTCTCTCGGGGAAGCGATGCATTTCGCCAGGAGATTGTGGGAGTGCAGTGGATTTGGCCCAGCCAGGGAGGAGTTTTATTGCCATTATCTGTTGACGTCCAGCTAGGTTTGCTAACCAAGAATAAAAGTTTGTGCTCCAGCCGGAACCGGTGTGGCTCAGTGGATAGAGCGTCGGCCTGCGGACTGAAGGGTCCCAGGTTTGATTCCGGTTGGGGGCATGTACCTTGGTTGCAGGCACATCTCCACTGTGGGGTGTGCAGGAGGCAGCTGATTGATGTCTCTCTCTCTCTCATCGGTGTTTCTGACTTTCTATCCCTCTCCCTTCCTCTCTGTAAAAAAATTAATAAAATATAAAAATAAAAAAAAAGTTTGCGCTCCAATATCTTTAATTCATACAGTTTGAGTCCTTCTCTAGACGTTAGTGGGAATAAAACTCTTTTTTTTTTTTTGGAAGGAGGAACCATAACATGGTATCTAAGTTGGATGAAATAATTCTACATTTTTGTACTGTTTAACCTGAAATAGCGCAGTAGAGGAAATAGTCCCAGAAGGTAGGGTTCCTGTAAGAGATTGGAGTAGAGTGGGGGTGGGGGTACAATTCTAAGGACGTGGGGGCTTTACATGAGCACAATGTTTGCTGAGCGAGGCTGAGGGAAGTCACACAGAGACGCTGGTCCCATGGAGCAAGGCTGCTGTTGGCTGGATGTTTTTTGTTTGTTTGTTTTTGTTTTAAATTTTTAAAATACATTTTATTGATTTTTTACAGAGAGGAAGGGAGAGGGATAGAGAGTCAGAAACATCGATGAGAGAGAAACATCGATCAGCTGCCTCCTGCACGCCCCACACTGGGGATGTGCCCGCAATCAAGGTCCATGCCCTTGACCGGAATCCAATCTGGGACCCTTCAGTCCGCAGGCCGACGCTCTATCCACTGAGCGACACCGGTTTCGGCTGGCTGGATGTTTTAAACATCAGCGTTTCCCGAGTTTGTCCGGGATGCAGCATGCATAGTGGCACCGTGTAGACAGAGAGGACGTGAGCCTGTGCCGTTCTCCCATTTAAAAGACATCTCCCCTGCAGCCAGAATGTCCTCCCCTCGGGAGGGGTGGTGTGGAGAGGGCCCCCCGTCCCCCCTCAGCTCCAGCAGCAGGTGCAGCGGCTGCAGCAGGAACCCAGGGCGATGCCAGGCAAATGATGCAAATGACCGCAAACCCGGTGCATCCCACCGTCGCCCACCGGGAGAGAGGATCTGGCTCATTTTGCAGGAGGCTCTGCAGATGCAAGGCCGCCTGGGAAATGGACGGCTGGGTCAGTCACGTGTGCAAATGGCTTCGCAGACGAGGGGGGCCGTTCAGTAGGGAAGAGGCACTTCAGTGGCTCGAGCATTTTTACCAAACTCCATGTCGGAGCTGTGCTTGCGCTCAGGAGCAGGTGCCCGGATGCGCTGCCAGTGAAATGGAACCACTGGAGTGTTCCTGTTTACCGAGAGGACGGGCTGAAGGGACAGCAAATGAGATACAGGGAGGGTCTAACTTATGCAACAAGGTAATTAGCAAAGCAGGCAGCCGTCTGACAAGGTGAGAGGAAACGAAGCACGGAGCTTTATCGGAAACTAGAGGCCCGGTGCACGAAATCTGTGCGGGTGTCCTTAGCCCAGCCTGCTCCCTCTCCAATCTGAGACCCCTTGAGGGATGTTTCTAGCTCTCTGTCCCTCTCCCTTCCTCTCTGTAAAAAAATCAATAAAATATATTAAAAAAAAAACCCAAAAAAAACCCATATCTGTCCAGTGTATCATTCGCTAGTGCTAGAGGTAGGACATGTGACCACTCCCCTAGGAAAGTCTTGCCTTCTATTGGATTGGTCTTTTTTAATCACTCCAGGAGAATGAGAGGTTAGAAAAATATTTCTATTACGAAATGGATTTATTCATTGATAAGAAGAACAGAGATGTCTTCGTTTTGCATGTCAGAAGCGACATTCATTAAGATCTTGTTGGTGAATGAATATTCATGCAAAGTCACGTACAGCATCTTATGGGCATGGTGGCTATTTGGCATAATGTCAGATGCTCAACATTGCTATTTCCCGTATTTAAATTCACAACTGCTGAAACGTATGAAACCTACATGCATTTATAAGTCCCCTAGTTAAATGACTTCTCCTTCTTCTTTTTAATGGATCCTTTCTCCTCCGAAAAGAACTTATTTATTTATAAAAACGCAGTTCACTTTCAACATGACCTCATAAGTGATTCAACAGTGGGAGAGGAAAAAAAAAGGCAAGTCCAATCAGTTTCCAGGATGTTCGTTGCCTTTGAAATCCTGTAAGACATTCCGGACTGAGGATTGAGAGCGGCCATCAGACATTACAGGGACTCTTTTATGCAGAATTAACATTTCACCGACACAATCCAATAGGCTGGGTAATGGAGAAAATTCATAATAACTAATTGCTGCTCTATCCGTTCTAATATCCACCCTCGTTTTGAGAACTTGATCTAGCCCATGTCTCAAGGGTATGCCTCTAATTATGCTTTTGAGGTGCTCAAGTGCTTTATCACAGAGAGACACTTGAATTCCAGTGTGAGAAGGTTAATTATTTAGAATATCCTTGAAAACATTCTCTGGTGTGAGTGGATTATGTGGAGACACCTTGAAGTGTCTACAGAATCCCCAGAAAGATGAATGTAAAAATCAATGACTCGTCTATGCCGAGTCTCAGAAGACCTAGCTTTGGATATGAATATTATTAGGGACCAACCCTGTTTTCAGAAACTATTTAAAAATATTATTTCGCGCCTGGCCAGTGGTGCCTGGTGGTTGAGCACCATAAACCAGGAGGTCACAGTTGGATTCCCGTTCAGGGCACCTGCCTGGGGTTGCTGCTTGCTCTCTGGTAGAGGGCATGTAGGAGGCAGCCGATTAATGATTCTCTCATCATTGATGTTTCTCTCTCTCTCTCACTCCCACTCCTTTTCTCTCTCTGAAAATCAGTGAAAACATATTTTAAAACAATGGTATTTCTCCCTCTGGCAGTGCATGCCTCTAGATGCTCATGCTTAAATTTAGCATCTTAAATTTAAGATGTTCAATTTTCTGACTCCTGTTGGGGGGGTTAATCCACAGAAATCATTTGTTGATGAACAAACATGGCTTGCCTGCCACGAATGACTCTCTGCGCTCTTCCATGTATGACTTTGCGATTATTAGTCTCTTAAATAGTTATAACAATGGGTTGTCATGATCCTGAACTAATTAGAACACGTTTGGGTTTAGACTATCCTTCGTGTTTAAAAAAATCTCAGGATTTTTAATTGATTTTGAGAGAGAGAGGAAGGGAGAGGGAAAGAGAGAAACATCGATGTGAAAGCAAAACATTGATCAACTGCCTCCTACAGGCCCTCTCTAACAGGGATCCAGCCTGCAGCCCCACTATGTGCCCTGACCAGGAATCAAACCGGCAACCTTTCCATGCATGGATAACACCCAACCAACTGAGCCACACCGGCCAGGGCTCAGTCACTTTGAAAACTTATCTTTGGGGTGTTATTTTTAAAAACTCATTTATGATTCTACATTATGAAAACAGAACATGAAAACAATATAACATGAAAACATCTTCATCTGATGTCTGATGGCCGCTCTCAATCCTCAGTCCGGAATGTCTTACAGGATTTCAAAGGCAACGAACATCCTGGAAACTGATTTGACTTGCCTTTTTTTTTCCTCTCCCACTGTTGAATCAGTTATGAGGTCATGTTGAAAGTGAACTGCGTTTTTATAAATAAATAAGTTCTTTTCGGAGGAGAAAGGACCCATTAAAATGAAGAAGGAGAAGTCATTTAACTAGGGGACTTATAAATGCATGTAGGTTTCATAAGTTTCAGCAGTTATGAATTTAAATATGGGAAATAAGCAATGTTGAGTATCCGACATTAGGCCAAATACCCACCAGGCCCCTAAAGATGCTGCGCATGAAAAGCCGGATGCACGAATCTTCTGCTCCTTTTCTGCGTTCCCTGTACGCCCTGCTCCCCACTTCTCAGTCTTGACCCTTGACCTCAGGAGACATTAAACATTCGTTCATTCAAAATAATATGTTGGATAACGCATTATGTACCGTGAGTGGTGAGGCTGAGGCAGTAGGTGAAGACAGAGAAGACAGCGAGATTTTATGAAGTAACTGGCAGTGGGCATGGAGGGCAGTTGGTGGAGGTGAGATGTTTGGAGGATATAATTACCCGTTTTTGGTCGTTGATGGAGGTATCACTGTCGCAAGGTTTGATGGGTGAATTGATTTGATCTTGAAACTTGTTTCTCAAACAGGTTTTGTTCGGAACTGACGTCTGAAGATGCGTTCCATTTCCCTGATGTTTGTTTTCTCATCGTGATGAGATTTATACAAATGGGTTCCATATAAGCCTTGAAAATACACTTACAAGAAAGCAAAACAGACTTGTTGAAAACGAAATAGGTTGTCAAAATAAATCTGCACCATGTCAGATACCAGTTACAAACGTTGAATGAGATAGTTCCATGTTTCTAAGGCTCCAGTTTTAAACCACCTGAAACAAATGTCTCTGCAGAGCTTCCTCTTGCAGGAGATGTTATTCTGGAGGAGGGTCATTTCATGAGCAGGTATGTTACTGGCATGCACATGAGGAGAGTGCAGGGCACCACGTGCTCCTCAGCGGGCAGCCAGGGACTTCGTGGGCCCGGGGCCTTCTTCCCAGGAGCCAGCGCCAATCTGCAGGAGGTTTGCACACCTCCCGCTCTGTAGACACTCAAAGCTCTGACTCAAATCTCTATTCCAGAGTTGTCACGACCTAGGGCAGCGGTTCTCAACCTTCCTAATGCCGCAAACCTTTAACACAGTTCTGCATGTTGTGGTGACCCCCAACCATAAAATTATTTTTGTTGCTACTTCATCACTGTAATTTTGCTGCTGTTATGAATCGTAATGTAATATCTGTGTTTTCCGATGGTCTTAGACCCACAGGTTGAGAATCACCGACCTAGGGCCTTTCAGACTGAGCATCCCAGGTCACAAAATGCGCACCAGGACACTACATGGTGGTGAGCCAGGACTTTGGTGTAAACTCATTTTCATTCTTCCCATAAAAGCATGGTATCCTGTAGCTGTTTTGTTTTTTTTTTAAATATATTTTATTGATTTTTCACAGAGAGGAAGGGAGAGGGACAGAGAGCTAGAAACATCAATGAGAGAGAAACATCGATCAGCCGCCTCCTGCACGCCCCCGACTGAGGATGTGCACACAACCAGGGCACATGCCCTTGACTGGAATCGAACCTGGGACCCTTTAGACCCCAGACTGATGCTCTATCCACTGAGCCACATCCGTTTTGGCCAGAACCAGCCTTCTTGCAGCTCCTCAGAGGCACAGATGCCCTCCCATTAGGGTTTTGGGTCCTGACTTCATGAGAACCTTCCTGGTTGGCAAACCACAGCCTCAGGGAATCAGGCCCCTTCTCACGCCCCACCCCCACCCCCCCACGGTCTGAGGTTCACCACAGCCCGAGGAACGGGGGTATTTTCTGCATCCACTGCTCTGTGATTCCTTCTCGGTTTTCATCACTTTGTACAAGTGCATCTGAGGCTGTTGCTGTTAGGGACTCGCTTACCGTTTGCCTGTGAGCCTGACTCTGCTGACCTTAAGCGGCCTCGCTAATAGAGGTGGGGCTGTTTGTGAAGGTCCAGTTTCCACCCAGACACTTGGGGGACTTGACACACATCCCAAGGTGCTGTTTCTTTTTCTGGAAAGCATCTCCTGGACACCCAGAGGCTTTCCTTCTGGAACCTTCGGCCCCAGTGCCTGTCCTGTGTTGCAGGTTCTGTTTGAGCTGGAGAACGCTGACTCTCGGTTCCTATGTTTTCAGAAGTTCTTTTGTCCGCTTGTTCCATTTTGGATCAAGTCCTACAGTGGCTGCTTCTTTGGGGGTGGGGTGGGTGTGGGGAGAAAGGGTAAGAAAAAGAAGCCAGGGGGTGTGCAGGAGGCAGCTGATCGATGTCTCTCTCTCATCGATGTTTCTAGCTCTCTGTTCCTCTCCCTTCCTCTCTCTTGTCTCCCTCAGGGCCACAGCGGACCCTGCTCTCTGTGTGTGCAGGCATGTTTGAGGAATGAGTGCTCCCTGTGTCCCAGGCCGGGGGCTCACACATCTGGTCTTGGATCCCCGGTTTGGGTCCCTCCTGGCTGGAAGAACCCCCCCCACTCCCACTTTCCCTGGAGGTGGCCAGAGGGGCACAGCACTCAGGAACCGCACAAAGAACGTTCTCAGCCCATCTCCTCACCTGCTGACACCAGGCTCGCCACCCTACTCTGCCCTCACGCTACATGGAGAGTCAGACATCACCAACCCGTGTTCTACCATTTCTTCCGCAAATGCCGCCCAGCGGGTCTACCTCTTCCTGTCAAACGTGCGAGTGTGACACCTGCTGCTTGTCGCTGGCCTCGGGGGTTCGGTAAAGCAGAAACATGTTCCGTCTTAACGGGCTCTTCTTAGATGATCCGCTAGTGTTTTCTGCAGCCTGTCCCTGCAGTGAATTGAATGGATGCAATTTCTAGTGTGAAACCTTTTCGCATTTCATCTCTGATCCTAAGCTGTTATTAACACAATATTATCATCTATTGCTCACTGAACAAAGTCTAGTTTTTGTTTCTTTTCCCCAGAGTATCTGTCTTTTTTCTGGTTGCTTTACATTTTTCTTTTTGTCTTTGGTGCTCTGTATGTTCACCAAACTTTGTCCAAGTGTTTATTTTATTTTATTTATTTACTTATTTTATTATTTATTTATTTACTTACTTATTTTATTTTATTTTTTTTATTTTATTATTTTATTATTTCATTTATTTTATTATTTTATTTTGTTTTATTTTATTATTTTATTTTATTATTTTATTTTATTTTATTTTATTTTATTTTATTATCCTGTTTGGGAGATACATACCATGTTTTTTTAATTTGAGGATGTATGTTTTTCATCAATTCAGGAAAACGTTTAGCCATCATTTCTTTCAAGTTTGTTTCTTTTCCATTTATCTTTTGGACCATTGATGAAAATATGTTCAACCTCCATCTGCCCTCTAAGTCTGTTAAATTTTATTTCTTTTTAACTCTCTGTCCGAGTAATTTTTTTTACGTCTACTGTTCTGCTTAGGAATGATCTTTTTAGATGTCTTTACCTGCTATTTCTACATATTCACGGTACTTTTATTTCAATTTTTATATT
>JAAGEH010000413.1:2366432-2400962 GCA_011751065.1 Lasiurus cinereus | reverse complement strand
CACATACACACACATAAACACACATACACACACTCACACATATATATACACACACGCACACACACACACACACACACACACACACACACACGGTGAATCTGCATCCGGCTTCCTGACTCATCTGACCCTTTAAATGTGAGGGTCACCAGGGCTCGGTGCTCGGCCTCCGGGCCTCTCCGCCTGCTCCCCTTCAAAGGGTCCCTTCATCCTCCGGCTGCAGCTCCCCTTTACCCCCAGCCCTCCATTTCGGGGGGACTCGCTCGGGGTGAGAGCCGGCTGGCTGAACGCCGGCGACTCCTCTTAGAATTCTGGGAGCCGTAGACCCCTGAAAGCCCCATCATGGGGAAGCCAGAGAGAGGCAGGCGGCGGAAAATTAATTTTCTGGAAGATCGCCCCGGTGGCTCTGGGGCCGCGTGCAATGAAGCCTGCACGCGGTCTCAGTTCAGAGCATCTTCATGCTCGGGGGGTGCTGAGACCCTTCCCGGGGGGCCGGGAGAAGAGTGATTTGTGTGCGGGCCGGGGCCGGCGGACTGAAGGGGGATTTATCAATTACTGGTGCAAATGCACATTCTGCTCGGCCTCTTTCTCCCCTGCACGCCTGCCCAGACTCTTCTTCTTCTTCTTTTTAAATATATTTTACGGATTTTTACAGAGAGGAAGGGAGAGGGAGAGAGAGTTAGAAACATGGATGAGAGAGAGACATCCATCAGCCGCCTCCTGCACACACCCCACTGGGGATGTGCCCACAACCAAGGTACGTGCCCTTGACCGGAATCGAACCTGGGACCCTCAGTCCGCAGGCCGATGCTCTATCCACTGAGCCACACCGGTTTTGGCATCGCCCCGGCTCTCCTGCTCCTCCTCTTCCCGGGCCTGGCAGGTGCCGGCTTGCTGGGACAGGTTCTGAGGGGGGGTTTCTGGAGACCCTGAGGTCTGTTCCCCAGCTTCTGGCTCTGCTCTGGGAACACGGTAAGCGATGGCTCCTTCCTCTGCCGCCTGCCAGGATGTGTGCACACGGAGAGGTAATTTAGAAAAAGAATGGTAAAGGTGGAGGGTAGCTTAGCACCCACACGTGCCAGCTCTCTGCAGAAGCACGCACGGTCTGTTCAGAACAGTCTGGGGAGCACTCGTGTGTGTGTGTGTGTGTGTGTGTGTGTGTTTGTGTGTATCTGTGTGTGTGAGTGTGTGTATGTGAGTGTGTGTGAATGTGTGTGTGTGTGTTTGTGCGTATGTGCGTATGTGTGTGTATGTGTGTGTGAGTGTGTGTGAGTATGTGTGTGTGTATGTGTGTGTGTATGTGTGTGTATGTGAGTATGTGTGTGTATGTGTGAGTGTGTGAGTGTGTGTGTGTGTGAGTGTGTGCATGTGTGTGTGTGTGTCTGTGTGTCTGTGTATGTGTGTAAGTGTGTGTAGCAGTTCCCAGCCCAGCAGCCACGCTTGGTTCACTGTGACCCCCACTGCAGAGACGGGGAGGCCGAAGGGGAGAGCTGGACCCATGATGGGAAGGAAAGGGCTCACACACAGACACTGTCACCCCTTCTCCTGCTGGACTGGACGGGGGTGTGGGGAGGCTGATGGCCGCTCACACAGGTGAGTGACGGGTGTGGCCAGCGTCACAGCATGTGCTCGCTGCAAGTCCCAACTGTGGCCTGTTTCATCTTGCCAGGTGTCATTTCTCTCTTACTGCGAACAGTCCAGTCTCCAAGATATAAAATGTAAAACCTGCCTGCGATGCTTATGGACTTTTATCATCTTTTGAAATGACAGTGCATTTACACTAGTAAATTTATCAATATTTTTTTAGGTTTTAAATCCCCACCCAAAGAGGCTTTTAAAAAAGTTTTGCTTTCACTGAGTCCAATGTGGCTCAGTGGATAGCGCATCGGCCTGCCAACTGAAGGGTCCCAGGTTCGATTCCCATCCAGGGCATGTACCTTGGTGGCAGGCACATCCCCAGTGGGGGGCGTGCAGGAAACAGCTGATCAGTGTTTCTCTCTCATGGATGTTTCTAACTCTCTATCCCTCTCCCTTCCTCTCTGTAAAAAAAGCAATAAAATATATATATATATATAAAAGTTTTGCTTACATGAGAGCTTCACTTACTTTGTCTATTTTTTTTAATATTTGAGTATCTCCCCTCCTCTGCCCCGCCCCCCCCATGCCCTAAATACATTGCTTTGCTGTAGAAAGTTCATTGATTGATCATTTCGATCCAAAACGTTCTCTCTTGCCAGTGCTCACCTGACGTGGGGATATTTTTGGTGCAACCTCGGAGAGGATAATTCCATTTCTCCTTCCAAATTCTTCCCCCTGCTACAATGGCTCTTGGATGAAATTTCCAAAACGTAACCACTATGCATGCACCGCATTTTTTTTTTCGAAGATGGTTGCTATGGGAAACAAAGATGTTTACCACGTGGCTAGATCTTAACTTCAGATGAAACAATAAATTAAGACAAGTCGTTTCTCATCAAGTAAAAAGAAAAGGACTTTCAGGTTAAATACCGTTATTACACATCTTCACAGGATTAGGATTGTCTCTCACAACGTGTGGCTCTTGTCAGAAACACGGCTTCCCCTTTCGAATGCTTGATGGTTTCATTCGTGCCTCTCGCTCTAAGAGCGGGTGAGGAAGAGCGTGCACTATCTTTATTCCTGCTGAGGCTGCGGTTCCTGGCAGCGTCGACACCCGAAAACTGTGCAACAAATACTCCAAAGGTAAAGGAGCACCCGCAGTTCAAGGGAGAGATATTTATTAAAAAATATATTTTATTGTTTTTTCACAGAGAGGAAGGAAGAGGGATAGAGAGTTAGAAAATCGATGAGAGAGAGACATCGATCAGCTGCCTCCTGCACACCCCCCACTGGGGATGTGCCCGCCACCAAGGTCCATGCCCTTGACCGGAATCGAACCTGGGACCTTTCAGTGTGCAGACCGACACTCTATCCACTGAGCCAAACTGGTCTCTGCAGGAGAGAGATATTTTTGATGCATCTCTGATATCACACGTTGGGTACTTTTCTCACGCTTGTAACCTGTTTTTTCTTTTTAAAGATTTTTATTTT
The DNA here is from genome assembly GCA_011751065.1 of Lasiurus cinereus. Taxonomy (NCBI): domain Eukaryota; kingdom Metazoa; phylum Chordata; class Mammalia; order Chiroptera; family Vespertilionidae; genus Lasiurus; species Lasiurus cinereus. Next base: position 2,397,896 of record JAAGEH010000413.1, on the reverse strand, counting down.
ACAATATTCAAATTCCACTTAAACACTATAGAAGCATTTACCCTTATAAATGTGAAGGGTAATTTCTTTAGCTCTCTGGATGAGTTTAATATAAGCCCATCTAATAAAAGAGTAATATGCAAGTTGACCATCACTCCAAGACCCAAGATGGCTGCCCCCAGGTGGACACAAGATGGCCACCACAAGATGGCCGGCAGGGGAGGGTAGTTGTGGGCAGTTGGGGGTGACCAGGCTGGCAGAGGAGGGCAGTTGGGGGAGATCAGGGCAGCAAGGGAGGGTAGTTGGAGGAGACCCAGTCCTGCAGGAGAGGGCAGTTAGGGGTGACCGGGCCATCAGGTAAGGGCAGTTGTGGGGGGACCAGGCCTGCAGGGAGGGCAGTTAGGGGTGACCAGGCCAGCAGGAGAGGGCAGTTAGGGGCAGCCAGACTGGCAGGGGAGGGCAGTTAGGGGCAATCGGGCCGGCAGGGAGCAGTTAGGTGTTGATCAGGCTGGCAGAGGAGTGGTTAGGGGGTGATCAGGCTGGCAGGCAGAAGCGGTTAGGGGCAATCAGGCAGGCAGGCAGGCAAGTGGTTGGAAGCCAGCAGGTCCTGGATTGCGAGAGGGATGTCCAGCGCCTGTTTAGGCCCGATCCTGGTGGTGGGATCAGGCCTGAACGGACAGCCGAAAATCCCTGGAAGAGTCTCAGATTGGAGAGGGTGCAGGCTGGGGTGAGGGACACGCCCCTTCCCTCTGGTGTATGTCATAATTAAAAATGCAAAACATCAACCATACAAGAAGTCCACATAGAAGAAATCCCAGAACATGCAGCCTTAAAAGCGTTATTTATGACAGACCGGGTGTTTAAATGATGACAAAACTTAAAAATAATGTTTTTTAATACTATGAAAGTAGTATTCATGTGATAAAGTATTAGTACACAATGGTTCTATTAAAGGCCACAACAGAAGGAATGTGACAAATGGCTTTGAGGTGCTTCTGATTGGCCTTGAAGTATTTTAGATTCATGAATCACGGCCAGCAAAGCCTTGCCCAGTTGCTCAGTCACACTTGACAGTACGTTTAAAAAGATATCCTTCAAACATGCTAAGGGCAATTTCACAACAACACCAACACATGCTGAAATCTGGGGAAGATGAACACGATGTGGGAGTAGATTATTTAAAACCCACAACAAACCTTACGAAGTAATTACATTTCTTTCTTGCTCTTATCTGTGGCAGCTGACCAAGAAGGCAATTTCTTCTCACCAAGTTTCCTAAACCTCTTCCCTACATCCAACCCTGGCTGAGTCCTCATTGTCCGTTCTTCTTCCATTCTGGGTGCGTTTATTTATTTGTTATATTTTATTGACTTCAGACGGGAAGGGAGAGGGAGAGAGAGAAACATCAAAGATGAGAGAGAACCATTGATTGGCTGCCTCCTGCACACCCCCTAGTGGGGATGGAGCCCGCAACCCAGGCATGTGCCCTTGGTTGGAATCGAACCTGGGACCCTTCGGTCCACAGGCCGCCGCTCTATCTACTGAGCCAAACCAGCGAGGGCTCTGGGTGCATTTAAATCACTGCCCTGCAATGGCTTTGCCCCTCCCAGTTCACCTCTCACTTGTAACTCCAAGCGACTAGCACAGCATTTAATGTTTGCGACTTCACTGTTGCGGACGCTCTCTCTGTTTTAGTTCTTGATGCTACAACTCAGAGCCTGGAAATGAAAACCACACCCGGGGAGGCAAGGGCAAGTTTAATGCCAGAAATATGAGCAACAATTAACTGTCCAGGACTATCTAGGATTCAGCCAAAGCAGAGCTCTGCCTGATTGTCTTGGAGGGCAGTGTGGTTATATATATGTCTACAACATGTGCAGACTTAATAGTGAACATTTTCAATGTTAGGGATTTCTTTTAAGGCAGTAATCATTGCTTGCATTAGTAAACATGGAGCCAATCTAAGTGGTTAAGAATGCAAATAAGTGATTCTTTGACCTGAAAGAACTGAGTCAAAATACTTTTTAACAGATCATGTGTCATAGAATGGCACTCTTAAAACCTATGTGATGGGCCGAAACCGGTTTGACTCAGTGGATAGAGTGTCGGCCTGCGGACTGAAGGGTCCCAGGTTCGATTCCGGTCAAGGGCATGCACATTGGTTGCGGGCGCATCCCCAGTAGGGGGCGTGCAGGAGGCGGCTGATCGATGTCTAACTTTCTATCCCTCTCCCTTCCTTTCTGTGAAAAAAATCAATAAAATATATTTAAAACACACACACACAACTATGTGATGGTATTAACCAATGTCACTCCCAATACATTTAATTTAAAGAAGCTTGTGTATCCAAGTAGCCAGCAAGCATTAAAACAATGAGATCCGCTGATTCCAAATGCCAGTGTGTTCAGGTTAGTCACTTGCAATTGTTTGTGGGACTGACTCGTGAATTTCAGTGGCGGTGGTGGTTGGTACGCAGTCCTGGCACCGTCGAGTCTCAGCAACGTTGACAAACTTTATAGCAACAATAATAGCAAGGATGACCCCCGCTTCCCATCCTATCCAGTCTCCTCCGGAGGAATGACAAGTTCAAGTGCTGACGAAAACAGAAAAGAGAAGAGATGGTCCCACTCGGGAAAAAAGAAAGATAGAGGCATATTCTGTCACATATTTCATTTTTTAAAAGTATATTTTTATTGATTTCAGAGAGGAAGGGAGAGGGAGAGAGACAGAGAGAAACATCGATGATGAGAGAGAGTCGTTGATTGATTGGCTGTCTCCTGCAGGCCCCCCATTGGGGATTGAGCCCACCACCTGGGCATGGGCCCTGACTGGGAATCGAACCGTGACCTTCCTGGTTCACAGGTCGATGCTCATGCACTGAGCCACACCAGCTGGGCACAGATTTCATTTTTTCAAAAGAAAGATCTAAAACTAAAGGAACAATGATTAAACCACATTATTTAAAGTCTTTCCCATGCATTGAAGTGACTTTACCTGTGGGTCTTCTAGAAAACAGTACGCTGTGTTAGCATGGATTTAAAGTTATAGTTGGAATGTTAACTACAATGTTAACTGCAGTTACAGGTGCCTTTACAGGTCTGAGCTCTGGACTGGTGTTTCTTCCTGCAAATTATTTTATGTTATTGTTTTTGGAAGATTGAGGCCTCCCAACTTCCCTGAGGAAGGGCAGGTCATGGTCATGGCTGAGGCCACCTAAGGAAGCGGGGTGACCTTTGGAGGATTTCCCATAGCTCCCTCATGGTCACACACAAAACAACGTCCCTTCAGCTCCACATCTGCAATAAACAGGTCATTAACCAGAAAGCCTTTTCTTTCCTCCGAGCAGGCGGGAAATAATTGCCCTTCTTACAGAAAAGCTCTCTCCTTTTCTCAGCTTTGAAACTATCGCATTTGTTTTGACAATATTGACATTTTGAAGTTTTAGTGCTAACTTAAAAAGCTTTTATTGTGTGTTGTTGTGTGTGTGTGTGTGTTTTTTTTTTTTAATATAAAAGGGACCACTTAAGGTTTTCAACAACTTTTATTTTTAACATTCCCAATCCCGGGCTCGTTGTTGTTAATCTGCCGCATTTACACAATGCCTCGGGGGACCAGCAGCAGGCTCCCAGGGTGTCTGTGACCTTGGGGGGGCTAGCATAGTGTGCGCCCACCCGAGAAATACAATAGCATCCTAAATGGAGAGTGCATTACAGTCATTCAGGCTGCGTCGTGCAGGATAATCATCCTTTTTGTGATTTTCGGGAGGGTAAAGTCCTTTTAAATAATTTCCTTTCATCCCTCACCAATTGTTCTTCTAGAGCCAGTTAGTACGTTTGCTTGACAAGGAATTAGTAAGGGACATTTATTCCCAAAATTCTTCTGCACGGCTGGCTGCTAGCATGGCATTCTTTATTATTGTTATTATTATTTTTAAATGAGTAGTGTGTTTGTTATGCAGTCAGATGTAAAATATTGATCAGTTGAATAACACTGAAAAATGAAGGGTTTTGTTAGAGCCAAGGTCAACATGATCAGACAAATTTTATCTTTATTGCATCTACAAAATACGTCTTGTATTCTAACTATTATTTCTTTTAGAAAATGCTGTTATTGTATTTATAAAATACATCACAAAGACACTCAAATGCATTACAAAAAGTTCAAACTATACAGAAAAAAGAATCCCAAATTTTACCCCCCAGAAATAATGATTGAGTTAATCTGAAATAATTACAATTTCAGATTTTTTTCTATGTATTGTAACGAAAGAAGTTTTGGCAGCAATAATAGTTTTATAAAGTGCGGTGAGATACATGCTCTTAACGAAATTCATTCATTTTAATTTTGCTTGAATTTAATAGAAAGAAATGCAACAGGTAAAACAAAAGGAATAGCTAAACTTTTCCTTAGTTATGGGGATCATTAGTCTCTAAAATATCTCTTTTAAATCACACACGCAAAGTATGAGAGGCCTTAATATTGTGTTATATGGTCAAACTTTAGACCATTCATATATTTCTGAATCTCTCTTCCAGGACAATTTAACTGGGTCCAAAATTCTTGGTTTACATTTTATTTACCTCAGCCATCTGTAAACGTCGTTGCTCCATTCTTTCTTTCTTTCTTTTTTTTAAAATATATTTTATTGATTTTTTACAGAGAGGAAGGGAGAGAGATAGAAAGTCAGAAACATCGATGAGAGAGAGACATCAACCAGCCGCCTCCTGCATGCCTCACTGTGGAGATGTGCCCGCAAGCAAGGTACATGCCCCCGACCAGAATCGAACCCGGGACCTTTTGGTCCGCAAGCCGACACTCTATCCACTGAGCCACACCGGTCTCGGCATCCATTATTTCTGACATTGCACAGCACTTGGAGTGTTATGAGGCCAGCGTGATCTTTTTCTCTTTTAAATGACTAATTCCCCTTCCTGCACCTTCGTGTCTCAAGAAAGATGGAAATTCAGTATAATGTCGCATTTAAACAAAGAAGATCACTGCAGATTATTTCATATTAATGTTTCCTGGACGACGCTGTGCCTTTCTATGTACATATTTGGGCTTTTCTTTAGTTAATGAAAAAACTATTATGTGTTTGAATGCTTTTTCTGTTTGAGTTTAAAACTTCAGGAAGGCTAACTATATTCTGTTGAATCTTCATAGTTCCTTTCACACACACCACCCCCCACCCCATTGAACTTTTTTTTTTTCCAAATTACATTTATCTTTCGGTCATTTTCCTCTGCTTTTACTATCATTACATAATCTGTTTTACTCTTCATCATTTTCTTAGCTGACTTTCACTCAACAGGCCTGCTGAATTTCTAGCTGATGCTCCATCTGTTATCTGTAGCATATATGTACTGACTTTTGCTGTGACCTGTGACTAGTCAGGTTCTCTCTAGTGTTCCCACGTACCATATTTTCCAGCGTAGAAGATGATTTTTGAACCCAGGAAAATCTTCCCAAAAGTTGGGGGTCGTCTTATACGCCGGGTGTCATCTTATAAGGGCGAGTATATCCCAAACTCTATATTTTAACTGGAAAAGTTGGGGGTCATCTTATATGCTCCGTCGTCTTATACACCGAAAAATACAGTATCTGCTTTCACTAACTGGGCTGTATGCTTGTCCAGATTAAGCTGTGTTTATTCCTAAACATGCTTTTGACAGCTGTGGAAGTTCTGATTCCATTATTTGATTAAACACTTAAAAAAATGCATTTAGTGTAATGTGGTAAGAAAAGAGACTTTCTTATCAAATGTAATTTGGGTGTTTTTGTAAATTTGGATACATACAAATTCCTGAAATAAAAAAAAGATTCTCATTATCAAGTCTGATATGACTGAGACAGCAGCAGAAGAAAGAAAACAAATGGATAAATCCCTTGAAGGGTTGTGCACTGCTTGCCTCACACTTGTTTTCAAGTTTTTGTTCCTCCTTGGAAATGATCAATGATGAAAAAAATTGAGAAAAAAACAAGCCCCCACTCTGTAGACCCATACTGGAACAAAGAAATCCATGCCCCTCATCAAAATATAGACAAATACATAAACATTTTTATGCCTTAAAACAAAAAAGCGTTTATATGGTAAACCATATCTGCACTCCTGGACAATGTGGAATTAAAATGTACATATTCTTAAAGGATTTTCTTCTCCAGCGCAGTGTTAGGCTTATAAGGTTCTTCTGTTGTTGCTTGTAAATGAAGTTTCTTTTTGTTTTCATTGTTTCAGAGAACCTTATTGAATCCCTGCACTATATTCATTAGCGTCCTGTTCCCTCAGCAAGTTGCTTTTCCCTCTTCCTGTACGTTGCTCTAAACCAGGGTTTATTGGTTCTCATGTGATTTTGGCCATAACAGTGGTACCTCGAGATACGAGTTTAATTCGTTCCGTGACCTTGAGGCGTGGGAAACTATGAGACACGGTAAACGGGTGGGTCATGTGCAGCCGGCCGATCCGCGCGATGACTCCTATCTCAACTGTTGCTCGTCTTTCAAAGCAAAAATCGCTCGCTCGACGGCTCGTATCTCAAAAATCTCGCATGTGAGGGCACTCGTATCTCGAGGTGCCACTGTATTTTCCCTCCCTGTCTGCTTTTCTTCTAGGCTGGAGAGACCCAACAGTTTATCTCGCTCTAATGAGAGCCTGTGGTGGCAGAGAGAATCTTGCATCTTTGATGACTTTTCTTAAATTATTGCTGGAGCGACATTGTTGCTTCCCGGCCCCCACCCCTCCCACTGCAATGGGAATAAGGCAGGGGGCGGGGATGGTTAATAAGGATGCTGAGGATTTGCTAATCCACCATTTTTCTTTCTTTTTCCAGCACCAATGTTGGGGTGTGTGTGTGGGGGGGTGATTAGAACGGGGACTAGGCTGCACTGTATCAGGATCACAGTCTGTGTCCTGAAGTTTGCCCTGTTCTCGTTGTTGCCTTATAACTGTTGTTTCTTCTTTTGGAAATAAACATGAATGTGGTTAAGCGTCGAGAGGAAAAGATTTCCATCCCGTTTTGCCTTTCGTCTTTAGTAGGATATGTTCCTTGAGTGTTTCTTATGTGACCCATCCCTGATTATCTTTTTTGCTTCTCATATATCTGAAGTCCATAGTGTTGTTATGTATATAATGGAAGCTTAATCTTAAGTGATTACTGTGAGCTTAGCCATAGCTGGAAAGCGTTATGACCATATAATCTTAAAAAAATTATCTTTATTGTTGAAAGGATTATGGATGTCTCCTCCCCACCCCAACTGAACCCCTTCACCTCGCTCCCAACCGCTCCCCACACCTTCCCTGCACTATTGCTTATCCATGCGCTATGCATATACTAGTAAGTTTCTTGGTATTATCTTTTTTTTTTTTTAAATATATTTTACTGATTTTCTACAGAGAGGAAGGGAGAGGGACAGAGAGCCAGAAACATCGATGAGAGAGAAACATCGATCAGCTGCCTCCTGCACATCTCCCCACCCCCGGGGATGTATCCACAACCAAGATACATGTCCTTGACCGGAATCGAACCTGGGACCTTTCAATCCGCAGGCCAACGCTCTATCCACTGAGCCAAACCAGTTTCAGCTGGTATAATCTTTTAATTAAGAAAATACCTTTAAAAATTCCAAGTGACTGTTTTGACCACGTCCATTAACCTTCATTTAGGATTCATGTTCCATATAAATGTTCTATCACAAGAAGCTATAATAAATGTGTTCTGGCCAGTGTGTCTCAATGGTTGAGCGCTGACCCACGAACCAGGGAGTTACGGTTCAATTCCCGGTCAGGGCACATGCCTGGGGTGTGGACTTGATCCCCACTGTGGGACATGCAGGAGGCAGCCGATCAATGATTCTCTCTCATCATTGTGGTGTCTATCTCTCTCTCCCTCTCCCTTTCTCTTTGAAATCAATAAAAATACATTAAAAAACAATAGCGATCTGGTACTTGCTATGTACCTGGCAATATGCTTTGACGTTTACATGCCTACTTTTATTTCATTCTCACGTAAACTTCAAGAGACAAGCCCTAATGTAAAGACGAGGTGACTGAAGCTTAGAGAGAGAAGGGTTGTAATGTCTGACCAGGCTTGGTTCCTAGACTGACCTCCTAGTGACTATGCTGTGTACCTCTTTCTGCTTTCATTCGAGTGGTTAACCAACATTAGACATTTTTAAAACCCTGGTCAAAGAGCAAATAAGTTGGGTTCTTAAATAATTCAAGCAGTAAAACGGGAGTGTTCAGAGCTAAGAAATTTCATCATTACTGGGAATTTTCTTCATGGGATGTTAAGTAGCAAATGGCCCAGATCTTGTCTTCACTGGCGCATACGCAATGGCCATTTTCTCTGACATTAAGTCACTCTCCTTGGTTGGAGAGGCCCCACTGAATCTGATCTAGGCTTTTCCACTAGGAAAAGAGCCTTCTAGATTTTTCTTCTGCCCTCCTCCTTACTTCTGCTCCAGCTCTTCAACTCTGCCAATCTCCAAATGATGGGTCTCTCCGTGTGTAGGCCACAGCAGGTACCTTCTGTCATAGAACACCTGCACAGAGGTACCTCGAGATACGAGTTTAATTCGTTCCGTCACCTTGAGGCGTGGGAAACTATGAGACGCTCGAGTCGAGGTAAACTGGTGGGTCGTGTGCAGCCGGCTGATCCGCGCGATGACTCCTATCTCAACTGTGGCTCGTATCTCAAAGCAAAAATCGCTCACTCAACGGCTTGTATCTCAAAAATCTCCTATGTTAGGGCACTTGTATCTCAAGGTACCACTATATTTCCTTATTTTCCTACTTCTGAAGGAGTGACCTTCAGACTGTCCCTTCTTTGTTCCACTCGGACCTTATGGAAACCTGTGTGAAACCACAAATGCACCGGGCACTGGGGGGTTCTTCCTGAGGATGCGGTGATGCCCAAGTGAAAGGGATTGTGGGAAGAGGGTGCCACAGGCTTTACTCCTGACTTCATGGTGATGGGGTTTTGTGTTTGCCTGGGGTGTGAGGGCCTCTCCACGGGTCTCTGGATTTCTCACAAAGGGCATCGGTCCACATACAGTGGTACCTCGAGATACGAGTTTAATTCGTTCCGTCACCTTGAGGCGTGGGAAACGATGAGACGCTCGAGTCGCGGTAAACTGGTGGGTCGTGTGCAGCCGGCCAATCCGCGCGATGACTCCTATCTCAACTGTTGCTCGTATTTCAAAGCAAAAATCGCTCGCTCGACAGCTCGTATCTCAAAAATCTCGTATGTGAGGGCACTGGTATCTCGAGGTACCACTGTATTGTTGAGTACCCGTGCCCATGGAAGGAAGGTGGGTCTTGGGCTTTCTATTATGCCATCCTGCCCATGCTATTCCTCTGGTAAGTACCTGATGAATTGCACGTTTTCATTTTCATTTCGTTCCCTAATTTGTGCATGGCAAACGACATGATAAGTCTATTGTCTCTGATGCATCTTAGCCGACTCTATTACTGCACCTGCAGGAAATGTGTTCCTTCATCAGCGACGTAGAAGTGGAGAGCCAAATTGAAATCATATATTTTTTCTCTGGGCCTCTAATAGAGTTATCTGGAGTGCCTATTCAAATCTAGAATAAATAACTCTCCTGGTCCAGACCCATAATTGTGTATCTGGAGCCATTACTAATGGGTCAGTGTAATTCATTGGCCAGCCATGGTGTGGATCCCCTCAATATGCACCCCAGAGCCGTTTTTAGTCTCCGATGTTACTGTCAAAAAAACACAGAGCAATTCTTAATTACTTTCTGAGCTTCTGAGCACATGATGGGATATACAGAATTTATGCTTTTGTTGATGGATTGAATATCTCTAGGATAATGCATTTTTGTGTTCCCAAGAAACTACTGTTCCTTTTTTAATTTTTTATTGAGGTGTAATTGACATACAGCATTATATTAGTTTCAGGTGTATAACATAATGACTCAATCTTTGTATCTATTGCAACATAATCACCACAATAAGTCTAATTAACATCCATCACCATCCAAGAAACTACTTGCAAGAAGCAAACAGACTCTTTGTTAAGTAGAGGATGAATTGTACATTTTCATTTTCATTTCGTTCCCTAATTTGTGCGTGGCAAACTACATGATAAGTCATGAATTCAGAAGGTTTTTGTTTTTTTTAATGGGCATCAGCTTACTCCGCTCTCATTGTTTGCTCTAGAAATCCATAAGGTTTTTTTTTATAACAAAGCCTCCTCCACCGGAGTTTCTCTTATCTTCCAACCAAATACAGCCCAGAAGGCCAGTCTATTGGCTATTGGTTACCAGGCTGAAGTCTGTGTGCCCGACGCTGCAAACACCCAAACCCCAGATGTCAGATTTTGGAATTAAGAAAGCTTTCTTGATTAAGAAGGTGAAATCTGAAGAGCTGGGAGACCTAGTGGATCCTTCAGTCCAGTGGTTCTCAACCTTCCTAAGGCCGCGGCCCTTTAAGACAGCTCCTCATGTTGTGGTGACCCCCAACCATAAAATTATTTTTGTTGCTACTTCATCACTGTCATTTTGCTCCTGTTAATGAATCGTAATGTAAATATCTGTGTTTTCTGATGGTCTTAGGCGACCCCTGTGAAAGTGTTGTTCAACCCCCAAAGGGGTCGCGACCCACAGGTTGAGAACCACTGCTTCAGTCCATCTTAAGAATGTAGAGTTCAGGGCTGTTTTATGTCAAGAGAAGGGGCAATGGGAAGGGCAAGAAGTGACCGGCCATTGCAGGGGTTTGGGGGAGCTTAGAGGTACTCACTACTTGATGTGAGTCTGCCATGCGGTTCCTGAAAATCTGGATAAACCATCAAGGTTTGATTGATACCCTCTTCTGATAAGGGGCTGTTTTTAATGAAACCCAAGCTGTGAGCAGTATGCCCCCGACGGTAATCAGCACGTCTATGAGAAGCTATTGGCCTGAAGGTCATGGAGACAAAGCAGGATTGAACCAGACGGGAGTCAGAGAGCCTGAGCATCACTTTATTACACAAGGACTAAAATTAGGATGAATGCACACTGTGCTACTTTTAAAAAATATATACAGTGGTACCTCGAGATACGAGTGCCCTAACATACGAGATTTTTGAGATACGAGCCGTCGAGTGAGCAATTTTTGCTTTGAAATACGAGCAACGGTTGAGATACGAGTCATCATACGGATCGGCCGACTGCACACGACCCACCAGTTTACCGCTACTCGAGCGTCTCATAGTTTCCCACGCCTCAAGGTGACGGAACGAATTAAACTCATATCTCGAGGTACCATTGTATCTTATTAATTTTTTTTACAGAGAGGAAGGGAGAGGGATAGAGAGTTAGAAACATCGATGAGAGAGAGAGAGACATCCATCAGCTGCCACTTGCACACCCCCTACTGGGGATGTGCCCGCCACCAAGGTACGTGCCCTTGATTGCAATGGCACCTGGGACCCTGGAATCCACAGGCCGACGCTCTATCCACTGAGCCACACCGGTTTTGGCATACTGTGCTACGTTTATTATCTAGCTCCTTGAGTAACTCCCCCTGTGAATTCTGCCCCTGGAGCGGCCTTGCATTTCTCTTCTTCAGTCCAAGTGAACTGATCCACTAGTTGCCATGCAGCTGCCTCCCAGGCTGAGCTTTGGCTCCGACTCTGAGTGACAATCTGCGCATCATGCTGCTGGGGAGGCTACATCCTGGTCCAAATTCCAGCACCGCAGGGCGGCAGGGTGGGCCTTTGCCAAGGTGTTAGCCAGCCTGCGTTCGTTTCCTCGCTGCTTCTATTCCTCATATCATCTTAGCGTCTGGTTAGAGGGGGTCACATGGCTCGATGGCCATTTGAAGTGACCAGAGAGCCTGATGCTCTGAAAAACATCATTCACAGTCAGCTCTTTCCGTTGGCATCCTTTGAACAGGGGCCGATAAAATGTGCAGATGTGGAGTATGGTTCCTCCAGAAACCAAGCAATCTCTGTGCCTCTCTCTCTCTCTCTCTCTTTTTTTTAAGGTTGGAGCTAGAGAGACAATAAATCATTGTGATTTGTTGAGGGATGCTGCTGGTGGTTCTGGCTCCTCGCTTAGAATTCTGTCCCTTTTGCTGGACCCTGTATTTTAACTCGGTTAGTTGGCTATACTCCCTGGTAGTCATGTAACGAGCCAACATTGAAAAATCATGCTTGGCTTGATTTTCAGATTCAGATATCAACATTCTATTACTGACCCACTGAATACTAGTACTTTTTGGTTGAATCAAATCGACATCTCTTCTCACCAGGTTGGGGTGGTAAGCGGATCATTTAACTATCCCACAGAAGCTTTGGAGTCCGTTTCACGTGACTGCCAATTTGACTTTGACTTTTTTTCCCAATAGGAAACTAACCGGAAGCAGCAGTCACAGGGAGCACAGAGACTGACCTCTCTTAGCGTGTTGCACAGCTTGCATTGCGCACACCATGTCAGGCAGGGATGGTGCTGTTGGAGAATCCTCATTGGGTTTTGTGGGATCTAGGGTTAGCTTGCAGGACCTAACAGCTTTCCTCACCTGCTACTCGATGACTAAACAAGGAACTGTTGGGCCGAAACCGGTGTGGCTCAGTGGATAGAGCGTCGGCCTGCGGACTGAAAGGTCCCAGGTTCCATTCCGGTCAAGGGCATGTACCTTGGTTGCAGGCACATCCTCAGTAGGGGGTGTGCAAGAGGCAGCTGATGGATGTCTCTCTCTCATCGATGTTTCTAACTCTCTGTCCCTCTCCCTTCCTCTTTGTAAAAAATCAATAAAATATATTTAAAAAAATAAACAAATAAACAAGGAACTGTTAGATACTAACCCACCTGCACTTACCATGTCTGTAGTCAGCCCTGGGTTTTCTAGGCTCCTTCCTCTCTGCCCCCAGAGCAGGCAGGTTTTGTAGTAAGCACTCAGGTAGGTTTGTTTTATAGTAAGCACTCAGGTAGGTTTGTTTTATAGTAAGCACTCAGGTAGGTTGAGGTTCTTCTGGAGGTCCCCATCTAACATGCCCAATTCAGAAAGGATGAGGAGCAGCTTTCTCTGACATTCCTGTTGGGTAAGGCAAGAGTTCCTCACTCATACATCATCTCTCTTCTGGTAATACATTCTGGTGAAGGGGATGCAACAAACTATATATATAAAAGCCTAAGCGACCAACAGATCATTCAACCATCTGACTGATAGCTATGATGTGCAATGACCACCAGGGGGCAGATGCTCAATGCAGTGACTGGCAGCTGCAGTTCTCAGGTGACGCATCTGGAACCAGAGAGGAAGGGTCCAATTCCAGGGTGCATCACCCGAGAACCACCCTCTCACAGTCCGGGAACCCTTAGGGGATGTAAGAGAGCTGGTTTTGGCCTGTTCCCCACAGGCCAGACTGAGGGACCCTACCAGTGCACGAATCCGTGCACTGGGCCTCTAGTATTATATAACTTTCATTCATAAATTCCTAATTTGAAGTATACCTTTATTTTTGAATATTTTACCTTATTCCACTAACTTAATTACACTGCCATTTACCCGCTCATTAGCAAACTTCGTTTATATAGTGCACCAGCGTTTAGAACTTCCACTAATGTTTTTTGCCACCCTGGCTGTTTTTCTTGTTTGCCAATGCCAATGGCCTCCCTGGCTTTGCTGAGACACTGCACCAACAGTCTCTGGCCCTCTTGCCACTCAGAATCCTCCTTGTAAATGCTTTGGAAGAGACGGCAGATTCTGTTTTTAGGTCATCATTAGCTTTTTAAAAATCCGTCAAGCCGAGGGTAAATGGAGGAGTCGTTAAGGCAGCAGAATCCGATAATTTCTTATAACGACCCATTAAAACTTTAGTGGCTATTCCATTTAATTTTTTTTTCCTTTTCTCTACCCTCTTAAGTTAACCATGTGAACACTTCTGCCCAGCTTAAATGTCTTAAAAATCCATTTTATTATTATTACCTTTCTTCGGACTAATCCTAATCGTTTCCATCATTCTGTTATCAGTGGAAGTGGGGTTTTTGGAATGCGTGGTGGAAAAAATGGCTTTTTCCGTGGGAGGAAGGGGAAGCTTTATTGATGATGCAAAATTAGGAGGTTCCCTCCAGGGTCCCATATCCACTCAACTCACTGTGGAAAAAAATCCAGTCTTGTCTTCAGCAGGACCAGGATAAAGACCACAGCCCAGAGTTTCTGTTCCATCCTAAAGTCCACCAGTCCAGCATCTGCCTGGCTTTGCTTGTGTTCCTGGATGCAGTTCATTGCATGTGGGGTCCGTATGGCCATTGGCCATGCAGCTGCATAAGGCTACTTGGGCGAGTGTGGGTCATGGGGCACGAGAAAGTAAGGGGGAAGCAGGAGGCAAGAAAGAGGGGACTCTTTGTTTGGGGATTTTGTTCTCCCAAGATTTTGGGTTCTTGCAGTGGCTTCCTGCTCCTAACCAATGATCTTTCCCCAGGCTAGACTGATAGGCAAGCTCCTTCTCTATGTTACCCCGACTTCACTGCACATGTGCCTGACTCCCCCTTTGTTTGATCCCTCCCCCAGTGATCTGCAGGGAGTGGGCCAGGGAGCCTGAAGCTGTAGTTTCCTGGTGAAGCTGCCCTGATGAGCATGCTTACAATGTCTCGCCTCCCCTTTGTTCTCTTTCTATCTATACTAATAAATGTGTAATATGCTAATTAGACTGGATAGACCGGATGTCCTTCTGGATAGTGGTGGGGGTCGAGGCAGAGGCAGTTAGGGGCCATCAGGCTGGCAGGGGAGAGTGGTTAGGGGCATTAGGCAGGCAGGCAGGAGAGTGATTAGGAGCCAGCAGTCCTGGATTGGAGAGGGTACAGGCTGGGCTGAGAGACTTCCCACCCCACACCCCATGCGTGAATTTCATGCACCAGGCCTCTAGTTATTAATATTAGCTAACTAGTTCTGATCATAACGACTCAACTGTACTTACTTGGACGCTCCAAACACAACAGCAATCATTACGTGAGTCAAAGGTGTAATCTTAGGGGATCATTTAATATCATCCAAAGTTGCCAGTATTGCCACCATTTCAGCAGCTGTGGAAGGATGGTTTCCTTTGCTCTCCAAGAGTAGGGTTTCATTTAGTGCCCAATTCCCCCTCTCTAGGGGTGTTATGTACCTTTGCTTTATCCAGCTTGACAGATTGGCAGTTTGACCCTCTAATTACATCTTTCTCTAACTTGCAACTAATTGAGGATCCTGAGTGGCACCAAACACACTCCTCCACTGAGCAGTGTGCTATGTGAGGGAAATAGCACGTTGGATTTAAAGGCATAACACATATTTTAGCAGAGGCTTCTGGGAAGCTGTTGCTATCACCACAGATGACTTTGATTTGTGATCAGCTGGTCTTTGGTTTCCTCCCCTTGCCACACGTGCAGTCTTATTTATTTATTTATTTATTTATAATAAATCTTTATTGTTCAGATTATTACATTGGTTTTTCTCCCCCCCCCCCTCCATAGCTCCCTCTACCTGGCTCCCACCCCTCCCTTTCCCCTTACCTCCCCCCGCATTGTCCTCATCCATAGGTGTATGATTTTTGTCCAATCTCTTCCTGCACCTCCCCTCACCCTTTTCCCCGTGAGAATTGTCAGTCCATTCCCTTTCTATGCCTGTGAATATTGTATTATATTCACCAGTTCATTCTGTTCATCAGATTTTTAATTCACTTAATTTTTAGATTCACTTGTTGATAGATATGTATTTGTTGTTTATAATTTATCTTTACCTTTTTCTTCTTCCTCTTCTTAAAGAGTACCTTTCAGCATCTCATATAATCCTGGTTTGGTGGTGATGAACTCCTTTAGCTTTTTCTTGTCTGTGAAGTTCTTTCTCTGCCCTGCAATTCTTTTTCAAATGATTCTCATTTGGACAGAGTGCCCTTCCCATCCAAAGAAATGCCTGCCTGATTCCCCTGTGGGATGCCCATCCTTGTCTTCAGGGTGACCAGCCATACTTTGGTGAACTTGGCAGCTTCCGTTCTTTCTGCTACTTCTTTTTTTTCTTTTCTTTGAAGTAGCCAAAGTGACACAATTCTTGGCTGACTTCCCCTCTCCCCTGATGTCCCTATAAATCCTTGTACCGGTTGTCCTTGGTCCAGGAACTTCCACCTCCGGGTCCTGATGTGCTCTTTCTGCAGCCGGTGGCTGCGTGCAGCATTGGCCTAACCTCCAGCCAGAATGGCCTGGGATTCACTCATCCCCGGAGGTGTGCATTCTCCTCCTCTCGCTGCCTTTTCCCCGAAGTCCTCGCTGTTATTTACATGACGGAGTCCTGGTCACTTGGATACTTGCTCCCTGTGTCCATGGCGGCCGTGCCCCGGAGCTGGAGAAGGGAAGGGAGCCCGCAGGGTACGTTCACCCATGGCTATGATGAAGGCGCAGGCCCTGGCACCTCAGAGAAGAGAGCCCCGCCCAGCTCAGCGTCCGCCAGGGCCAGGCCCAGCCCTCGCGGTCCTTTCTCAGCTTGACAGGAGGATGTGCCTCGTCTTTGGCTGGTGACTCGCTGGGATAGGGCAGCCAAGCCACAGTGTGCTGAGGGATCTTTTATCAACTGCCCTGTTTCCCCGAAAATAAGACAGTGTCTTCTATGAATGTTTGCTCCCAAAGAGGCGCTAGGTCTTATGTTCAGGGGAGATCTTATTTTTCCATGAAGAAGAACATGGTACACATTTTATTGTTGAACAACAACAAAAAAGGAAATGGATGACCTGTCTACGGGACGGTAGTCGTTGTCATCACCAACCAGCTCCCTGATGGGCCGCAGCGCAGCCGGAGCTGTTCAGGCCGGGCGAGGTCTCTTTACATCAGGAGTCAGATGCCTGACGGTAGCTTTGGGGCCTTATATTCTGGGGAGGCCTGATGTTCGGGGAGGTCTTATTTTTGGGGGGATGCCTTATATGACAGCGAGAGGCAAAACGAGAAGTAGGTCTTATTTTGGGGGGATGTCTGACTTTCGGGGAAACAGGGTACCAGTCAGTGGCTGGCAGAGGCGATGTGCCTGCTTAAACCGGAGGCAGACCATCCCACTGCATCCTCCGTGCACCAGGGAGAACCCTTGTCGTGGGGTGCCACTGAGGGCGTTTGGGAATTCCAAGTGCACGTTGTAAAAGTCCATTTCATCTCAGGCCTACCCCGGGCTAGCGTTATGCTTCCAGATGTCCCTGAGGACAGGCACAGGGTTTGTGATGCTCAGACCAGCTCCAAGTTGGTCCTATTTGTATACAGTACAGTGGTGCCTCGAGATACGAGTTTAATTCGTTCCGTCACCTTGAGGTGTGGGAAACTATGAGACACTCGAGTTGCGGTCAACGGGTGGGTCGTGTGCAGCCGGCCGATCCCCGCGATGACTCCTATCTCAGATGTTGCTCGTATTTCAAAGCAAAAATCGCTCGCTCGACGGCTCGTATCTCAAAAATCTCGTATGTTAGGGCACTCGTATCTCGAGGTGCCACTGTACCTGTTTTTCTTGCACAGATTTTAGTTTTCTGTGGAGGTTTTATTATTTTTTTTCTCATTTTGTTGGTTTCCTATTCATCATTGGTTTGTTTCCTGGTACACGATTATTTTTCTTTCTCTTCTTCCCTCCTATGTAGAGGTGAGGGTATCCTTTTGTGCATTATTTTCTATTCCTCCCTCTCCTTTTCCGCTCATTTATTCAACAGTTAATTATTGCGTTCCTGCAACGTGCTAGTCCCTGTGTTAAGAGTTTAAAACTGGCGAAGAAAGGTGATGGTGAAAACATGTAAATGCAATTAAGTGCTGTCAGGGAGACAAGAGAAGAGGGTTCTGGGTGTAGTGGAGCGGGAAGCAGAGGGCTTTCAGTTCTGCCTGCCAGCCCGGGCAGAGCGGTGCTGGAAGCGGGCCTGAGAGTGACGGTGAGTAGGTGCACAGAGCCGTGTAGCACACAGGCAGCCCCTGAAAGACTTGTGGTTTGAGAACAAAGATCCTGATTTGGGAGATCATCCTGGCGGTGGTTGCATAACAGTGTGCAGTCGGGCAAGACTGCAAACAGGCCTCTATTCTGCACCTATTTGGGAGATTCCTAAGGGCATAATATAGCCATTTGGTTGCAATAAAGTAGATATTTATAGATCATGGGAGGAAATTATGTGAACGAGATTGATGGAAACAATCAGAATTAGAATTAGAAAGTGCGAGGCCCTGTGTTGCTGAAGATTTTTTGCCAAAACAACTTCACAATAATTCAAGGAAGACAGTTAATAATACTATCTAATAAAAGATTGCTATGCAAATTAACCATCCATCCATGACTCCCACCAGCCACGCCCACCAGCCAATCAGGATCAAGTATGCAAATTAACCCAACCAAGATGGCTATAGCCACAGAGTGAGCAGGAGGTTTGAGTTTCCCCAGGGATGGAGGACTCTTTTCTCCAGCCCAGGTCAAGGATCGGACCATGGGTTCAGAACTGCTCCTTCCGGAGGCTGCTGATACCGCCTGCTTTCCCTCCCTTTTGACACGGCCTCCTCTGAGGGACCAGACACCCTGTGCTGGAGAAAAGAGTCTTCAGCATCCCTGCCGAGTTGGAGGCAGAGATAAGGATCAAATGCTCCTGGCACTGACTTCGCTTCCTCCGCTCCCTGAATGCTGAATTCGGTTCAAGATCCAGGAGGGCCCGATGTTGCAAATGCGCTTTTAAACAGAAGTGCAAGGATTATAAAACCGGTTGCTTTCTTTCTTTCTTTTTCTAAAAAATATATTTTATTGATTTTTAAAAAATATATCTTATTGATTTTTCACAGAGAGGAAGGGAGAGGGATAGAAAGTCAGAAACATCAATGAGAGAGACATCGATCAGCCGCCTCCTGCACACCCCACACTGGAGATGTGCCCGCAACCAAGGTACATGCCCCTGACCAGAATCGAACCCGGACCCCCCAGTCTACAGGCCGATGCTCTATCCACTGAGCCACACCGGTCTCGGCTATTTTATTGATTTTTCACAGAGAGGAAGGGAGAGGGATAGAGAGTCAGAAACATCGATGGGAGAGAAACATGGATCAGCTGCCTCCTGCACGCCCTCCACTGGGGATGTGTCTGCAACCAAGGTACATGCCCGTGACCGGAATCAACCAGTTTCAGCAAAAACAGTTGCTTTCTAAACCGGGGTGCAAAAACAAGCCACCTCGCCCATTTGGGTCGCAGCGCCCTTGAAGAAGTGAGACAAAGAGCACGGAGGTGTGTTTGTTGCATGTCCAGTAGGTGTGTTAGTACTCTTGGTCCACCCATCTGGAAAGTGCGTGTGTGGGTTTGGGGGGTGCGTATCGTGGGGGCAGCGGGAGACTGAAGGGTGGCAGGAGCACAGGGCTGCTTCAAGCCAGTCTGTAACTTTCCGAGGTGCGGTGCCGCCGCCTCTCCTAGGTCTCCTTTTTCTGTCCACAGGTTGAGAATTGCTAGCAGGGTCGCCTAAGACCATCGGAAAACAGATATTTACATGATGATTCATTAACAGCAGCAAAATGACAGTGATGAAGTAGCCACGAAAATAATTTTAAGATTGAGGGGGTCACCACCACATGAGGAGCTGTATCAAAAGGTCACAGCATTCAAAAAGGTTGAGAATCGCTGAGACCGGTTTGGCTCAGTGGATAGAGCATCGGCTTGCGGACTGAAAGATCCTGGGTTCGATTCCAGTCAGGGGCATGTACCTTGCTTGCGGGCACATTACTGTGGGGCGTGCAGGAGGCGGCTGATCGATGTCTCTCTCTCATCGATGTTTCTGACTTTCTATCTTTCTCCCTTCCTCTCTGTAAAAAATCAATAAAATATATATATTTTTTAAAAAAAGGTTGAGAACTACTGGTCCAGAGGGTGTAGCTTCCTCGGTCGACAGGCCGCCCACTGCGGGCTCCACATCCAAGTGACACTCTGAGACACGCCCTTCGGACCAGAAACCCCGGCCTCTCAGCGCTGCTCCTTTGCCCCGCTTCCTCTTCCTCCTCTCTTTCTCTGGAACACGGCCATGATCTACTCCATTTGATTTTAGTAGCAACAGCCTTTCTCCTCTCAGTTTGGCGTGATGAAGCCACACGGGGAAGGCCTAGTGAAGGCAGAGCCAGAATATGAGCTTCCTCTCAGAGAGTGTGCTTAGTGAACCCCGAAAAGCGTGCATTATGCCAGTGGACAGCTGGCCTCTCATGTGGGTGCCGGTCAGTTTGTTCTTTTGGGGTCCTTTTCTGACGTCAGGGGCAATGGCTCAGCAGTCACAAAGGACTTCTCTGCCAGAATCCGGGCATTTTGGTTAGCAAGGATAAACAGAGAGCCGGTTACAGCAATGAAAGGGGCAATGAGGAAAAGCCTTTGGACCATGTTGGTCAGCTGAAAGCATTCTATGACATGCAGAAAGGTATTCTTTAAGAAGAAGAGGAAGAAGAAGAAAACAGTAAAGGTAAAAATGATGAACCACAAATACATATCTATCAACAAGTGAATCTAAAAATCAAGTGAATTGAAGATCTGATGAACAGAATAAACTGATGAATAGAATAGAATCAGGGGCATAGAAAGGGAGTGGACCGACAATTCTCAGGGGGAAAGGGGTGACGGGTGCAGGGAGAGACTGGACAAAAATTATACACCTATGGATGAGGACAATAAGGGGGAGGTAAGGGCAGAGGGAGGGGTGGGAACCAGGTGGAGGGGAGCTATGGGGAAAAAAAAAGAGGAACAATTGTAATCATCTGAACAATAAAGATTTATTAAAATTAAAAGAAAGTAACAGGGCTCATCCTCTCGTAAAAGGAAGTGAGAACAAGATCCTTGGTGTGATTCAGCCACATTCACTCTGCAGGGAAGTAGTCAGCATCCGTCATCTGCTGAAGGCTTTGAAAACTCCGCACATCCAAAAAGCAGAGTCTCTAGTTTTTCTTTTTGGAGTAAATGATACGATGACGATGATGATAGTTTTCAGACAGCACGTGCCTCCATGTACATTGCCAAAGGAAAGTAGGGGGTTGTTAGCATGGTAATGTGCATTCAGAAATTAACCGCATATTCAAAAACGTTGAAAAGACAGCTCCACAGAAAACAAATAAAACTATGTGCCCTGGAGATGAAAAAAATCTCGTCAGACTGGAAGGGTTCCACTGCCTCAAAGATGATAGGGTTTGGAACTAATATTTGGGAGATCCCTAAGGGCATAATATAGCCATTTGGTTGCAATAAAGTAGATATTTATAGATCATGGGAGGAAATTATGTGAACGAGATTGATGGAAACAATCAGAATTGGAATTAGAAAGTACTAGGCCCTGTGTTGCTGAAGATTTTTTTGCCAAAACAACTTCACAATAATTCAAGGAAGACAGTTAATAATACTATCTAATAAAAGATTGCTATGCAAATTAACCATCAAGCCACGACACCCACAAGTCACGCCCACCAGCCAATCAGGATCAAGTATGCAAATTAACCCAACCAAGAAGGCTATAGCCACAGAGCGAGCAGGAGGTTTGAGTTTCCCCAGGGATGGAGGAAGCCAGGCTTTCCACACACCCTGGAGGGCTCTCCACTCAAGGCTGCAAAGTTTCAATTATAGAAGATAAATAAATCCCGACAAAAATGGCAGCAGCCAGGGAGCTGGAGAGAGCAGGAGGCTAGGCTTGACCTGGGCAATGGAGGAAGACAAGCTTCTGTAGCCCTCGCCTGCCTTGGCCTCCGCTCAAGGCTACAAAATTTCAATTATAGAAGATAAATAAATCCCAGATACCAGGGCCTCCGCTTGGTTTTCTGGAGGTGTGTGGCCCACCTGCAAACCACCACAGGCCCCTTACCCAGGCTGCCCTATACCCCAAGGGAACCCACACCCAGATCAAGGACATCCTTCAGGGCAAACCAGCTGGTCCCCACCCATGCACCAGGCCTCTATCCTATCTAACAAAAGAGTAATATGCAAATTGACTATCATTCCAACACACAAGATGGCTTCCCACATGTGGTCAAAGATGGCTGCCCCATGTGGACACATGATGTCCACGACAAGATGGCCAGCAGGGGAGGGCAGTTGGGAGGGACCAGACCTGCAAGGGAGGGCAGTTGGAGGCAATCAAACCAGCAGGGGAGAGCAGTTAGGGGCAAACAGGCTAGCAGGGGAGCAGTTAGGCATCAATCAGACTGTCAGGGGAGTGGTTAGGGGGTGATCAGGCTGGCAGGCAGAAGCAATTAGGGGCAATCAAGAAGGTAGGCAGGCAAGCAGTTGGGAGTCAGCAGTCCTGGATTGTGAGAAGGATGTCCAACTGCCCGTTTAGTAGGATCAGGCCTATACGGGCAGTTGGAAAACCCTTAAAGGGTCCCAGATTGGAGAGGGTGCAGGCTGGGCTGAGGGACACCCCCCCTTCCTGTGCATGAATTTCTTGCACCAGGCCTTTAGTAATATTATAAGAAATAATAGTAACAAGTAATTCAAGAAAATGTAAAGTGAAAATGTACTTAATAGTCTAAAGGCCTCTATTATTTTAGAAATGGCACACCTTTTAAAGCCAGAAATTCAAGTTTTTGCTCTGTCACTTAGTAGTCATAAGTCCTGGGAAAATTCTATTCATGGACAATGCCATGTTTGTCAAACTGCATTGATATACATGAGTTGAATTCATTTATAAAAAAAATAAGTTTTGGGTTCTTTTTCTGTAACAGAACCCATGGTGTGCATTGAGACATTTGGCCCTCTTTAAAACTTTGTTCTAAATAGGCCAGAATGATATCAGAGTCTGTTAATAGGGTGCCTTTGATACCCACATTCTATATAATAAAAGGCTAATATGAAAATTGTCCCCTCGACTGGGAGTTCGACGCTCTATCCACTGAGCCAAACCAGTCAGGGCAAGAGTAGTTATTTTTAAAAATCTTTCTTGTTGAAAGTATTACATATATCCTCTCTTTCTCCTATTGACCTCTTCTCGCTCGCCAGAGTTATTTTTCTTTTTGGACTAAATGATTAAAATGACGATAACTGAATAAATGACCCATACAATTTCTTTCCTTATTTCAGTCATAGGTGCTTGAGCATTACTGAACTGAAGATCTACTTACCACATTTGTAGGAAAGATTATTAGAAGAAACTAACAGATGTTCATGTTTGGGAAGGGAATGTGGGAGGAATACCTTTGGAATCAATCAGATTTCTTCAAGCCACCACCTAGGTCCTAGTTACTTTATTTCCCCACTTGAAAAGGTAATTATTGTTAGAGATGGATCATAGGAATCACAGGTCTTTTTAAAAATATATATATATTTTATTGATTTTTCACAGAGAGGAAGGGAGAGGGATAGAAAGTCAGAAACATCCATGAGAGAGAGACATCCATCAGCCGCCTCCTGCACGCCCCACACTGGAGATGTGCCCGCAAGCAAGGTACATGCCCCCGACTAGAATCGAACCCGGGACCTTTTCAGTCTGCAGGCCGAAGCTCTATCCACTGAGCCACACCGGTCTCGGCAGGAATCACAGGTCTTTAACAGTATTTGGGGACAGCGCATGGGGATGTTATACACATGGTGTCGGCTCTTTTGCAGGAAGACTTGGCTTCAGGGCCCAGGTTCTGGAGTTCTTACCTTATGACCTTGAACAACTCACTTAGCTTCTTGGAACACCCGTTTCCTAGAAAAATTAAAACAAACAAACAAACAAACAGATCATGTTCCTTCTTCACCGAATGGTGTGCTTTGGAAATTCTTAGAGGCTGACACTTTCCGGCACAGATTTCCCACCCCGTAGAGAAGAGGCGATCGGGAGGACAGGAAGGTTCCGGCACCAGCCGGCCAGCATCCACCGAGCCCTTTTCATTAATCAGCGCGATCCCTATGGCCCCGTCTTCACAAACAGATGGGCCCTGGCCGGTGACGTGAAGGGGGAGAAGGCAGCCTCTGCGACAGCAGGGCAGATGATGAATGGCAGCTGCTGCCGGCACTCAGAGCCCACGCTGTTCCAACAATGACGCCTCATGTGTGCGATGAGGTGTGTTCACTTCTGACATTCATTCCCCGGGATGTGTTCTTGAAAGCCGTCCATTTTGCCCGCGGATCCAGGATGATCTCTTGCTGAGTAACACACGTGAAGAATGTAACGAAGTTCACAATTTACCCCAACCTCTGTAGTTCTAAGTAGTTATGATGTGTTTTTTTTATAATATATTTTATTGACTTTTTACAGAGAGGAAGAGAGAGGGATAGAGAATGAGAAACATCGATGAGAGAGAAACATCGATCAGCTGCCTCTTGCACACCCCCTACTGGGGATGTGCCCGCAACCAAGGTACATGCCCTTGACTGGAATTGAACCTGGAACCTTTCAGTCTGCAGGTTGATGCTCTATCCACTGAGCCAAACCGGTTTTGGCTATGGATGATGTTTATAGAAACCTATATGATGGATTATTAGGACCTACGCTGATTTGGGCGATTTTATTATTTTATTTTATTTATTTATTTTAATATATTTTATTGATTTTTTACAGAGAGGAAGGGAGAGGAATAGAGAGTTAGAAACATTGATGAGAGAGAGCATTAATCAGTTGCCTCTTGCACACCCCCACTGGGGATGTGCATGCAACCAAAGTACGCATGCCCTTGATTGGAATCGAACCCAGGACCTTTCAGTCTGCAGGCCGACACTCTATCCACTGAGCCACACCGGCTTTGGCTGCTTTGGGCAGTTTTAATGCACATTTTTCACTGTCCCCTTAGTCTCTGTCCTCTTGGTTCTTCAGTCTCCCCCCACCCACCACTCACTTCCTCTCCTCAACCTGGTGGTCTCTTCTCTGTGTGGATCAACTTCTCTCTCTCTCCGAGTCCCCTCCCTTTGCTCCTACCTTTCTGGCCTCCCCTTCCTCCTCGGTCGCTGTTCTCTTTCATCCTCTGAATCCCAGTCGCCCCTGTTGACCTCTCTTCTTTCCGAAAACCCTCCCACTTCCTGCCTACCTCCAGGCGTCCTCTCCCTCCACCGTCCATCCTCCATCTCCCGGCCCCTAACCCCCCCACTGCTGCCTTCCGTGCTGAGAGGAGTCGCTCAGGCTGCTTTTTGTGCTCCGTCTTTTCTTTCTTCTCCCAGCAAAGGGCTTCCTCTGTCTGCTCAGCCTTTCAAGCTGCAGAGACAGCAGGCGCGGCATAAAAACCAGGAAAAGGTCAAGAGCACAGTTCTCAAAATGTTACGATCTTCTTCTCCATGAAACGCTCCGTACAGAAGATATAAATGTCGCCTCCCTTTAACCTCGTGAGAAAAGAGCCCGCTTCTGGTCGGTATCTTGGTCATCTTGGCAGAGAAGAGGAGTTGATCACTTGACACCGTGCCTTTGGGAAACTGAATTGCAGATTGATTTCTGACACGGTGACCTAGAATCATTCTGAGGCAATGCAAGTACTAAATACAAGTACTAAATGGAAGTACTAAATTCAAGTACTAAATGCCCCTCCAAGTTCCATGACGGCAGTCCGCTGAGATCCCTCCTGCCTTTGTCAGCCTCGGTCCTGGAACTGGGGTCCTAGCTGTGGTTGGGGACAGAAGGCGACAATACAGAACGTGAGAGACAGTGCCTTCCCTGAATTCCATTCATGTTTCTTTGTGGATTGAGAAGAAATAGAAGTCAGAGCGTGTTTTATAGTGAGCAGGTCGTAGAAGCAGAAATGGAAGATGACCCAGTTTTCAGAGAGGCTTCTGCGACTCCGTTGTGAAATCGGACAAAACTCGAACAGAACTCTGCTCCCCTGAGGCGAGGGGCGTATTTTGCTAGCCACCCCAAGAAGCTGCTATAAAGTCACTGAATTTATTTTTTTTCTGGGAACCTAGAAGAAAGGACCCCGGTTGGAATTTTGAGAAGATGTTGAATATTTTTTGCTAGATCAGTTGATGTGGTGATAAATACTTTGATGGTGATACAGTGGTACCTTGAGATACGAGTTTAATTCGTTCCGTCACCTTGAGGCGTGGGAAACGATGAGACGCTCGAGTCGCGGTAAACTGGTGGGTCGTGTGCAGCCGGCCGATCCGCGCGATGACTCCTATCTCAACTGTTGCTCGTATTTCAAAGCAAAAAAAATCGCTCACTCAACAGCTCGTATCTCAAAAATCTCGTATGTTAGGGCACTCGTATCTCGAGGTACCACTGTACTGGAGAATATGATTTCCAGACCCTGAGTAATTAAAACGTGACAGGAGACACGGGTGGACTTCCACGTGGTGAAGATGTTTCACTAGGAACCGGTTTGGAGGGACTCTGTCTGTGTTTGCGCATGTCCGATGTCGCCTCCAGAATAAACATAGTCTCTCTCCTTTTCTGAGCACCCGGGAGCCTCTTAAGAGGGGTAGGGAGCCCTAACCGGTGTGGCTCAGTGGATAGAGCGTCTGCCTGTGGACTGTAGGGTTCGATTCTGGTCAAGGGCATGTACCTTGGTGGCGGGCACATCCCCAATAGGTGGTGTGCAGGAGGCAGCTGATGGATGTTTCTAACTCTCTATCCCTCTACCTTCCACTCTGTAAAAAAAAAAAAAATCAATAAAATATACAGTGGTACCTTGAGATACGAGTTTAATTTGTTCCGTAACCTTGAGGCGTGGGAAACTATGAGACGCTCGAGTCGTGGTAAACTGGTGGGTCGTGTGCAGCAGGCCGATCCTCGAGATTACTCGTATCTCAACTGTTGCTCGTATTTCAAAGCAAAAATCGCTCGCTCGTCGGCTCGTATCTCAAAATTCTCGTATGTTAGGGCACTCGTATCTCGAGGTGCCACTGTACATTAAAAAAAAAAAAGGGGGCAGGGAACCCCTCTCTGCCAAGGGCCGTAGGGACATTTATAACATCATTCTCAGGCCATCCAACATTATCACCTTAAAAATCAGCCCGCTCTATTGGGTCAGACATTCCATCACTCACCCCCATGCCTGGGCAGAGCCAGACCTAATGATTTCTGGGGCCTCATTTGGCCCGCGGGCCAGACCTTCCCCACTGCCGCTGTAAAGGAAGCACCCGTTCCACTCCACAGGCACATCTTTTCCGGGCAGAGTGTGTGAAGACCTTTGCCCTCTGCATCCCGAGGTTGACCCCCTCTTGTACTGTACTCGCAGCCCTGCGCACGAATGCGCGCACCAGTAGGTTGCTGCCGCTCTCCTGTAGCTCTCTGCCTGCTGCCCGCCCCCTGGTACCCCCCACTCCCTCCTCATAGCTGGCTGCCCCGCCCCCACCTGTAGCTCTCTGCAGCCCACTTGTAGTTCACTGCCCCATCCCCCCCGCAGATCCGTGATCTGGTCGTTATGCAGTTGGTCATTACACCTCACGGCATAATGGATAATTAACATATCCCTCTCTTATTATACAGTGGTATACGAGATACGAGTGCCCTAACATACGAGATTTTTGAGATACGAGCCATGGAACAAGCGATTTTTGCTTTGAAATACGAGCAACAGTTGAGATAGGAGTCATCGCGCGGATCGGCCGGCTGCACACGACCCACCAGTTTACCACGACTCGAGCGTCTCATAGTTTCCCACGCCTCAAGGTGACGGAACGAATTAAACTCGTATCTCGAGGTACCATGTATATGATACACCTGACAGTCACGCACTGCCTGGGGAGACCTCTGTTATTTTGTGACTCTCTTAACGTCATTTAATGTGACGTTATTTTAAACACCCATGTGTTCATATCTTGTCTCTCGAGGTGGGATGTAGACTCTTGGAGGGAAAGGTTTTTCCTATTTGTATTCTTAGAGCACACACACATGCTTCGAAAAGAGCGTGTTCCCTGAACACGGGTGGGTGTGAGGAAAGAGCTGGGAATAATCTCGCAGTGTGTGAGTCTGCTGACCCTATAGTCCAGTGGTTCTCAACCTGTGGGTCGAAACCCCTTTGGGGGTCAAACAACCCTTTCACAGGGGTCGCCTAAGACCATCGGAAAACACCTATTTCCCATGGTCTTAGGAGCGGTGTGTTGGTTCCTAAGACCATGGGAAATAGGTGTTTTCCGATGGTCTTAGGAACCAACACACCGCTCCTCGGTGTAGCAAAGTGTAGCAATGTGGTTTACTGTTGTCCTATGAAGACTGTTACCCATGCTACACCACGATTCAACACAACATTTCATTTATTTGTCATTAGAAATAAATATTTCACAATATACAATTACATATTGTTTTTGTGATTAATCCCTATGCTTTAATGATGTTCCATTTGTAACAACGAAAATACATCCTGCCTATCAGATATTTACATGACAGTTCATAACAGTAGCAAAATGACAGTGATGAAGTAGCCACGGAAATGATTTTATGGTTGGGGGTCACCACCCCATGAGGAGCTGTCTTAAAGGGTAGCGGCTTTAGGAAGGTGGAGAACCGCTGCTATAGTGTGTCATCTGACTCCCTCTTCCCATGCGAGGCTCTCAAAGGCTCAGGTGTCACGTGTGACTCCCATGGCACGAAGGAGGAGGAGTCACTGGGGGCAGAGAGCCGCTGGCCCTCGTCCATTTCAGAACATGTCTCATTGCACATGACCTGCCAGCCACCGGAGGGAGATTGGATTATGGAGCCGCAGAGTTCCAGTCCTCTCATCCTCTGTCAGCGGAGTGTCGGGAAGCCGTGGTGTGAGTGGAGGGAGGTGTGACGGGCACTGCCACTGTTTAACCTGCTCTGTGACAGGCTTCTGGCAACAGCTGAAAATTAAGGTCGCGCTCCACACCGAATCCAGACACACGAGATAAATGATGTGACGTTAAATGCGGCCTTGATGTTGTTGTCGGCGTTTTGCATAACACTGTTTCTCTCTATTCTTGATGAAGATTAGGGTCATTCTATTCTACAACCTGAGGATTAAGCAGAATCATACAAAACTGCCAATATCTGACCATTTGCGCCTCACTAAAATGCTAATTTCCTATGGCTCGACCCACCTAAAATTTTGCTAGAGAAATTTCTGTCTTCTGTGTGTCATACTTCACAATAACGGTTTTTCCCCTCTATCTGTGATCCACATGGACTGTTATTTAAAATGCATCCCTCAGACGATGGTTGACTCCAAGATGACTTCTGAGGTTTTTTTAAAAAAATTATTTTATTGATTTTTTTGCAGAGCGGAAGAAAGTGGTATAGAGTTAGAAACATCGATGAGAGAGAGCCATCCATCAGCTGCGCCCTGCACGCCCTTTATTGGGGATATGCCCACAGCCAAGGTACATGCCCTTGACTGGAATCGAACCTGGGACCTTTCAGTCAGCAGGCCGATGCTCTATCCACTGAGCCAAAATGGTTTTGGCGACTGTTGAGTTTTTTTTAATGTTTTCCCTTCTTTTGGATGGAGATGCACCTGGGAAGGTGATGATATTGAGTCTGAATGCAGCGCTCTTTCCTTATAGCCTCTGACTCCCAGCTCTGCACCCAGCCTCTAGCATCTGGTACCCCCCACTACCCAGCAGAGCCCGGAACCCCCGTCTGGCACCGGTGGCATGAGAAGCGCTTCTTGGATGGTTCCATTGGTGCATTCCCCACAGCAACATTGATGATGGGGAAATGCGAGGGTGAAATGCTGGCTTCTGTCTATCAACAAAGTTCCTGGGCTTGTAGGATGGTCAACCGACTTTAGGCCGAAGAGGTTGGGTGATAATGTTCACAGTGGTTCTGATGAAAGAAACGATCAGCTAGACCTATAAGAAATCCATACCAGCTCAGATCGGTGTGGCTCAGTGGATAGCGTGACGGCCTGCGGACTGAAGGGTCCCAGGTTCGATTCCGGTCGGGGGCATGTACCTTGCTTGCGGGCACATCTCCACTGTGGGGCATGCAGGACGCGGCAGATCGATGTCTCTGTATCATCAATGTTTCTGACTTTCTATCTCTTTCCCTTCCTCTCTGTAAAAAATCAATAAAATAGCCGAAACCGGTTTGGCTCAGTGGATAAAGTGTCCGCCTAGGGACTGAAGGGTCCCAGGTTTGATTCTGGTCAAGGGCATGTACGTTGGTTGCGGGCACATCCCCAGTAGGAGGGTATGCAGGAGGTGGCTGATCGATGTCTCTCTCTCATCAATGTTTTTGGCTTTCTATCCCTTTTTCTTCTCTGTGAAAAATCAATAAAATATATATATTTAAAAAAATCAATAAAATATATTAAAAAAAAAAAAGACATCCATACCAGAGCCGGAGTGTGGCAGGTCCTGGTGCCAGGCTGGCAGCTGGCTAGGACTCTGGGAACTTCTGCTCTGGCTCCTGAGGGTGCCAATGCCAATGCCCAGCTTGGTCATGTTCTCTGTGCGCACAGAGCAGACTGTGGGCACAAGGGGTGGCCCTGGCCACCCACGTGTGTGTCACGTTGTTCTACCCACAAGCCCCCACTGCGGGATTTTTGTGAGCGTGTGTGATGTGGAAGTACAGTGGTACCTCGAGATACGAGTGCCCTAACATACGAGATTTTTGGGATACGAGTCGTCGAGCGAGCGATTTTCGCTTTGAGATACGACCAACAGTTGAGATAGGAGTCATTGCGCGGGTCGGCCGGCTGCACACGACCCACCAGTTTACCGCGACTCGAGCGTCTCATAGTTTCCCACGCCTCAAGGTGACGGAACGAATTAAACTCGTATCTCGAGGTACCTCTGTATTCCAGTCAGATCCAGCAGATGTCTCGTGACTGAGCTAAAGCAGCTAGAGAGTGTGTGCCTCCAGTTTGTCGGGGTGAAGAGACTGAAGTCGCCACGAAAAGCTAGGAAACAGGTGCCACTAAGTGGATTCTGGTCCTGAATGTCACCAGTGTCTGGCGGTTGTGAACAAGAATGACCTGTCATACGTGTCCCGAGTCTGTGATGGTTAGTCAACTGTGTCACGCGACCAAATTCCTTCCAGTTATTTTTGCTGCATCAGAATGAACATGCGGTTTTAAACCTTGTGGCCAGCTTGTCAGGAGGGAGGGCAGCCCTGGGACTTGGGGTTGGTATCTGCATTGAGGGCAGGCTGTCGGCGGACTTTGCCCTTCACCTTGAGTTTGGGAAGCTGGGGGTAAACTCGGAAGGAAATCCAGCTCCCTGGAGTGGTCTGCATCCTAGATCCTGAATACCGTATTTTCTGGCGTATAAGAGGACTTTTTAACCCAGGAAAATCTTCTCTAACGTCGGGGGTCGTCTTATAAGCCGGGTGTCATCTTATAAGGTAGGTATATCCCAAACTCTATATTTTAACTGGAAAAGTTGGGGGTCGACTTATATGCCCAGTGGTCTTCTATGCCGGAAAATAGGGTAATTCTCCAAACGCTGAGGAATGAGAGCCCAAATGTCATCTTTTTTTCCTGAGCTGCAAAAAAGTCCAGCTGTTGTTTTCTGCAAGAAATTTCGACTGGAGCTATGTTTTCATGTTAAAAATGTATTTCTTTTGGAATATGATGAACACAATGCCAAAACCTTACATAGAATGGTGTTGTTCAACTTGTTTCAGGATCTATCAGAAATGTCTTGTTTTTTATAGAATTTGTGTCAAGTTTATGTAAAAAGATTTAAGCATC
>JAAGEH010000413.1:2338919-2359544 GCA_011751065.1 Lasiurus cinereus | reverse complement strand
AGAGAGAGAGAGAGAGAGAGAGAGAGAGAGAGAGATTCATTGTTCCATTTATTTATGCATTAATTGGTTGCTTTCGGTCCTGACCAGGGATCAAAACTGCAACCTTATTTTTTTTATTTTTATTTATTGCTTGTATCAGGATGATGCTCTAACCAGCTGAGCCACCTGGCAGGGCTCCAAAGGATTTCTAAAAGTCGTGATCTCTCTTTGGCTTGCCTCTGTGATGCGTCTTAGCTGCATATAAGGAAGTACAGTGGTACCTCGAGATACGAGTGCCCTAACATACGAGATTTTTGAGATACGAGCCGTCGAGCGAGCGATTTTTGCTTTGAAATACGAGCAACAGTTGAGACAGGAGTCATCGCGCGGATCGGCCGGCTGCACACGACCCACCAGTTTACCGCGACTCGAGCGTCTCATAGTTTCCCATGCCTCAAGGTTCTGGAACAAATTAAACTCATATCTCGAGGTACCACTGTATTTCATTTTGCAGACTATCTAGACACACAGTCCCATCATTTATTGTTTATCCCGAGTTTATGGCTTGCTTGGACTGGGCCCAGGCGATTTGGGCAAGGCTTGCTTCTCTTCTGTGGTTACCTGGGGTGGGGGTGCACGTGTTGGTATCGGGGATTCTGCTGAGTAAGTTGGTTCCACTTCACCCTCTGCCTCCTTCTCCAGAGGGCTGGCCTGAGCTCGCCTCACCATGGAAGAGGGGGCCCAGGAGGGGGTGGAGGTGGGCCTGTACCCTGACAGCCGACCCGGCACTGGTTCTCTCCCTGGCCCTCACTTTGTGTTGGGCAGAGCCAGCCCAGAGGCCAGGCGGGACTCACCCAGTTTCTGGGTCATGGGGGGAGGGGCTGCAGACCCACGTGATCGAGGAAGAATGGAAAATTTGGGGCTTTTTTTTGTAGTTACTCCACAGTGCGCTGGAAGGGACATATTAAATGATAATATACCGATCACCTAATATTCTACAATTATTGAAACTTTTAGGAGTGCATGAGTAAAAAGGAAAAGAAAACAACAGGATACGAAAATTGCATTGTTGTTATGTGATACAGTGTTACGCTCTGCATGTTGTAATTGGGGGATATCCCTCAGATTTCAGCCTTTATGAAATAACATGTTGTAGGGATTAATCAAAGTTTTATTTTTAAGAATAAATGGAAAGGATTTGAAACACACAGCTAATAGGAAATAAGAATGACATTCTCAAAAACGACATTAAAGTTTTTTAACTGTGCTAACATGACTCTTCAATACGATAAGAGGGAGTTGGCCACAAACTATCGTCTGAGAGAGTCCAGAACACACAAGTTCAGGTTACTCTCAAAAATATTCTAGGACACAGACAACGGGGGTGAGGGCATGAGTGGGGGTGATGCGGGGAATAAGGACGCATATGTAACACCTTAACCAATAAAGAAATTTAAAAAATGTAATACAGCGGTACCTCGACATACGAGTTTAATTCGTTCTGTAGCCTTGAGGCGTGGGAAACTATGAGACGCTCGAGTCGCCGTAAACTGGTGGGTCGTGTGCAGCCGGCCGATCCGCGCGATGACTCCTATCTCAACTGTTGCTCGTATTTCAAAGCAAAATTTGCTAGCTCGAGGGCTTGTATCTCAAAAATCTTGTATGTTAGGTCACTCATATCTCGAGGTACCATTGTAGCTCCTCATGTGGTGGTGACCCCCAACCATGAAACTTTGCTACTGTGATGCATCGTGATGTCAATATCTGCATTTTCCGATGGTCTTAGGCGACCCCTGTGAAAGGGTCGTTCGACCCCCAAAGGGGTAGCGACCCACAGGTTGAGAACTGCTGCCGTAGAGAATAACGCATTTAAAAATCTCATCAAGGCTGGGGAGCAGGGCACCCTCTCTATTTGTCATCTCCACCCATATAGGTAATCCTCACTTCCCTCTGTGTGTGTGTTTGTGTGGGAAATGGGAGTTATATATGGATAAAGCCAACGCTCTCTTATGGAAAGCCAGATCTTCAGCATTACTCATTCTGAGGACTAGCTGTGCGTAAGAGGAACAGAGGGGAAATGAGAAATTAGATTTCGGGTCCATGCAGTTCCGTCTTGTTTAACCCCTCCTTTCTCATCTTCTTCCTCTTGGAGGAACACACACAAGTGTGGATCACTTTTGCCACTTCACAAACTCGAAGCGCAGGGCAAATGCGGATTATAGCACAGCGCCTCCTTTTCCTCGCCATTCACCTGTCTCTTCTCTCTCCCACGTATTATTAGCCTTTTTTCAATGACAGCTTTTTTCCCAGATCCTTGCTTTTACCCATTCAATGTCCTTTTGTGAAGATTTGGGGCAAGGAGAAAAGAAACTCAGAGGCCAGGAAATAGAGAGAGAGTCCATTTTACCAGAGAAGCGAGATAACCAGGGACTCTTTGCCGCCTCTGGGAGAAAAGGTTCAAAAGAGAAAAGGAATGGCCTTCTCGTTCACCGGGCTCTGCAGAAAGACCCGGATCTTGAGGGTTTCACAGCAGTGATGTGGGGCTCGCCCGGCCCGCCTGGCTCAGTTGGTTGGGCATCTTCCCAGGCACCGAGAGATGGCTGGTTTGGTTCCCGGTCAGGGCACATGTTTGTTTGACATGAAACACATACAAATCTATCTATCTATCTATCTATCTATCTATCTATCTATCTATCATCTATCTATGTATATATCTATCTATCTACCTACCTATCTATCATCTATCTATCTATCATCTATCTATGTATCTATCTATGTATCTATCTATCTATCTATCTATCTATCTATCCATATACAAATCTTGAACATTGTGATTGTGTGTAAACACAATTGCAGTATGTTCATGATATTTTAACACAAAAAGCAAATAGGGCAGCATATAGATGATGCTTTTACTTTAGCACAGACATATGTAGGTAAATATAGTTAGCACACACACATATAGACCCCTTTTCCTCCATCTTAATTAAAGCTAACAATGATGTATTGAGTTCATATCATGTCATTCTTCCTTTTCTGCCTTTACTTTCCACTTTTTAGGACTTTTGCAATTAAATGGAGCCCACCTGGATAATCCAGAAAAATCTCCCTTTTTTAAGGTTAGTTGACCAGCAACTTTAATTCCATCTACAACCTAATTCCCCTTTGCCTTGCAATATACAGTGGTACCTCGAGATACGAGTGCCCTAACATACGAGATTTTTGAGATACGAGCCGTCGACCGAGTGATTTTTGCTTTGAAATACGAGCAACAGTTGAGATAGGAGTCATCGCGCGGATCGGCCGGCTGCACACGACCCACCAGTTTACCGCGACTCGAGCGTCTCATAGTTTCCCACGCCTCAAGGTTACGGAAAGAATTAAACTCGTATCTCAAGGTACCACTATATCACATTCACAGGTTCCAGGGATTAGGATGTAGAAATGTTGGGGAGCTATTTCATTCTGCCCACCACAGGTATATGCATACGTATACACATCATCAACATATACGCATATGCCCATAAATACATATACACAAAGGCCCGATGCATGAAATTCATGCAAGAGTAGGCCTTCCTTCCCCTGGCTGCTGGCACCAGCTTCCCTCTGGCTGCCAGTACCCAGGACCCCGGCTTCATCTGGAAGGTTGTCTGGAAGGACGTCTGGTCTAATTAGCATATCATGCTTTTGTTCTTATCGATACCATGTGCAAAGAGAAAGATGGTCCACAGATACACGTGTTAGCATTAATCGTAGGTGGCTGACTTATGGAGTGTTCTCCATTTAGATTTTCTTTAATCAATATCATTGGAAACACGTCTGAAAAAAGGCTAATTTTTAATGCGGGCCTCCAAATTACACATCGCTATTCATTTCCTGGATATTCTTGAGCAAACATCGCTCGTGGAAGTTTATCACGAGCACTTAAGAAGTAATTTATTTTAAAGGTCGTTGGTGCACTGAGTGAATGTCAGAGGCTCAGAGGCTCGGGAAGGAAGCTGGCAGGAGAGAAGAACCGGCTTTCTCAACCGTTCGCTTCTGCACGATCCGTGGCCTCGGATCACGCGGTTAATCCAGTTCAGTGGTGAGGGAAATGGAAAAGACCGGCTGTGTGGGGTGTAGGTGCAGTACAGATATTTTTTGCTAGGTTGTCTGGAAATTCAGAAATGTGAAAAAAAAAAGAGGGCTTTCCCCCACTCTCCTGCAAAATCATATTTTGTAGAGACAATAAAAATATGTCACTAATTCTCATGGGAACTCCATGTAAACAGAACTAACTTAATATTATAATCTGTTAATAATACAAGATTAAAGTTCTACGAGTATTTAGCTGAAGGAAAATGAGTTTAAGTAACAATAGAGTAACCTCAGTTTGCTAAAGCATTTGAAAATAAGTTTTTAGAGAAACTAAGGAAACAATCTCATTTACACTTCATAAAAAATTACCTCGGAATAAATGTAACCAAGGCTGTAAAAGACCTGTACTTGGAAAATTATTAAACACTGAGAAAGGTGTTGAAGAAGATATAAATAAATGGAAGTATATACTGTGTTCATGGATAGAAAAAATTAACCTCATTAATATGTTCACACTATCCAAAGCAATCAATAGATTTAATGCAATTCTTATAAAAATACCAATTGCATATTTCACAGAACTGGAATAAATATTTCAAAATTTAATATGAAACCACAAAAGATCCCAAATAGCCACACAAATCTTGAAAAAGAAGAATAATGATGAAGGATTCATCCTACCTGCTATCAAACTATACTGCAAGACCATAGAAATAAAAGCACCTGGTTCTGACATAAAAACATACATGTAGATCAATGAAACAGAACTGAGAACCCAGAAATAAACGCATGCCTCTATAGCCAATTAATATTAAAAAATGGAGGCCAGAACCTATAATGTGGTAAAGAAAGTCTATTCATTAGATAGTGTTGGGAAAATTAGACAGATACATGCACAAAATGAAACTAAAACACCTTCTTACATCATACACAGGAATAAACTCAAAATGGATTAAGGGCAAGTGTAAGACTTGAAACCATAAAAATCCTAGAAGAAAACATAGACAGTAAAATCTCGGACATTTCTTATATCAATATATTTTTCAGCTACATCCTCTCAGGTAAGGGAAGCAAAAGAAAAAGTAAACAAATGGGCCTAAAAAGTTTCTCCACAGCAAAGGAAACCATCAAATTGAAAAGAGAGCCCACTAAAATGGGAGGACATATTCACCAAGAATACATCTGGTAAGAGGCTAATATCCCAAATTTATAAAGAATTTATACTACTTATCACTAAAAACCATCCAAATCAATTAAAAAATGGAGAAAGAATATGAATAGTCACTTCTCCAAAAAGTACATACAGATGGCAGTAGTCATATGAGAAATGCTCAATGTCAGTAATCATAAAAAAAAATGCATATTAAGACCACAATGAGAATCACCTCCTTACTGTAAAAAGGGCTATCATCAATAAATCAATGAACAACAAATGTGGGCAAAGATGTGGAAAGAAGCGAACCCTGGTACACTTTTGGTGGGAAAGCATATTGGAGCAACCACTGAGGAAAGCAGTATGGAGGATCCTCAAAATCTTAAAAATCCAACTGCCTGACAACCCAGGAACTCCACTTCTGGGAATATACCCGAATAAGCCTGAAACACTGACTGGAAAGAATATCTGCCCCCCTACATTCACTGTGGCGGTTACCCAATGGAATATGACTCAGCTATAAAAGAAGACATCTTACCTTTGGCTGCCTCCTGGGTGGACCTGGGGAGCATTACGCTAAGTGAAATAAGCCAGGCAGAGAAAGACACATACCACAGCATTTCACTTCTGTGTGGAATCTAATGAACAAGCGAACAGAATAGAAACAGACTCTGAGGTACAGAGAACAGACTTACAGCTGTCAGAGAGGACTAGGATGGGGTGACAAAAAAGAGGGGATTAAGCAAAACAACAATGACGACCCAACAACTCATAGACACCACCCACTGTGGAGATGAGGAAAGAGGGTGGGAGGAGGTAGAAGAAGCTAAACGGGAGATAAGAAGTGACTGGAGGAGACTCGACGTGGAGGGGATGATGTATTATGGAATTGTATACCTGAAACCTAGATAATTTTAACCCATGTCACCCCACTAAATCCGATAAAAATAAAGAAATAAAAATAGCTTTTCGTATTTGAAATGGAATACAGTGGTACCTCGAGATACGAGTGCCCTAACAGATCCGCTGGCTGCACACGACCCTCCAGTTTACTGCGACTCGAGCATCTCATAGTTTCCCACGCCTCAAGGTTATGGAACGAATTAAACTCGTATCTCGAGGTACCACTGTAATTCCCTTTGCTTGAAAATGAGAATACGGAAAAGCAAGTCCAACTTTTGATACCAGTAAGTGCGCTGGTCGTGCATTAGGTCCGCGTGCCACTCCTGTTTATGATTTGGTGACTAACTACTTGCAAACATAATGCAAAGGAGAAACACACATGAGTGCTCGTTCTTTTATTCTTGTAGCGCACAGGAAGGGGCTCTGTGCTGCAGGGTGCGTCAAAAGGCAAGGAAGATGAGAATTAGGACGAGCCTGCTCCTAGTGGAAATTAATCCTTTCCAACCAGGCAACAGACCTTTACCTCTCTCTACCTCCTTAATTGCTCACTGCTTCGCCGGCTCTTGTAGAGCTGAAGAGGGGAATTAGTTAAGAAAAGGTCAGCCTCTGTCCGCACTGGTTGTATGCTAATGAGAAACACGGGGAGCAGCTCCGGAGGATGTGTGAACTGTGGCGGAGGAGAAAGGATAAACATCATCCATGAAAGAAGGAAACATGGGAAGAACATGAGGTCTCATTATCACAGCTGGGAAGGTTTCCCACTCGAAGCCTTTTTTTCTCCTAGGAGGTGTGGTAATTGGGGATTTCCAAATCCCTTCTTCACTTTTAGAAGATATACAGTGGTACCTTGAGATACGAGTTTAATTCGTTCCGTAGCCTTGAGGCGTGAGCAATTATGAGATGCTCGAGACGCGGTAAACTGGTGGGTTGTGCGCAGCCGGCCGATCCACACGATTACTCCTATCTCAACTGTTGCTCGTATTTCAAAGCAAAAATCGCTTGCTCGACCGCTCGTATCTCAAAAATCTCGTATGTTAGGGCACTCGTATCTCGAGGTACCACTGTATCTTCTTGTGTTGCTTTTATCAAGGTCATTTAACATGAGCTTTCTGAATTCTCCGTCCACCCATGTGGGCGGAAAAATTTCCGTGTGGCCACTCCATTCCTCCCCTCAGTGAGGAGGGAAGGACACTGCTTTTCTAAACGAATCCTTCCGCCTGTATTATTTCCCCGGGGATGCCCTTAAAGGGCTCCAGGCCACCAATCGTTAGGAAGACCGTATAATACCCAAACCACAGCTTAATAGAGCTGCACTACTAATATAGTAGTCACTAGCCACGTGCCACAATTACATTTACATTTAAATGAAATAAAATTAAGTTGTACAAGTCAAATGAAAATGCTCAGTTGCCACATTGGCTAGTAGCTACCATATGGCGTAGTCTGGATGTAGAAAACTTCCATCATCCCAGAAAGTTCAATTGGATGGTACATGGGGGGGAGGGTGAAGCTGGGTATGATCCTTTCTAATAAAAGAGTAATATGCAAATTGACGGCACCTCCAATACACTCACAAGCCACGCCCACCAGCCAATCAGAGTGAGAATGCAAATTAACCCAACCAAGATGGCGGTTAATTTGCATATCCTGGTGCAGAGTGAAGACGGAAGCCAAGAGCTACAGAAGGGAGGGAAGCTGGGAGAGGCAAGCAAGTGGGGTGGCGGAGAAGGGAGGGAAGCAAGTGGGCAGCAGAGACCGCAGCAGGCATCTTCCTGCAATGGGCCTCTAGTCCTATATAATAAAAGGCTAATATGCAAATCAACCAAACGGCAGAATGACAGGTCAGTATCATGTGCACTGATCACCAGGGGGCACATGCTCAATGCAAGAGCTGCCCCCTGGTGGTCAGTGAACTCCCACAGGGGGAGCGCAACTCAGCCCGAGTCAGGCGTATGGCTGGTGGCGGTGGTGGGAGCATCCGGTGCACAAATTTCGTGCACCGGGCCTCTAGTTAATAACAATGCTAGGACAGCAGGAATAAGCTAGCACTGAAACCAGGGCCTGGGAGAACTCTACTTATTTTAACCTTTCTTGACTGACTCCTTTTATTGCAGTGTGTAGGTACAAAATTTGTTCCTGTAAAAACACACAATAGACATTAACCATGACAAATTCCTATAGTGAATCTATTTGTGAGACTAAATATTTAGCCAATGAAATAAAAATAAAAATTAGCCAAATGGTTTTTTCTAGCTATCGGTAGACAAGCAATTACAGAGTTCAGTTTGTTACTTCACAGCAGATTGCTGCAGGACACCGTCGCTGGCAATTAATGGCATTGCCTGAGTACTTGTGATGTGCTCGATATGGTGGTGTTTTGTTTTTATTATTATTGGAACCTCAGAATAAATCTAAGATTTTTGAAGTTCACTCTTTTATTCGTTCTAAGTAATACCTGTCACATGTAGAAAGTAACAAGGCTTTCAAAGTTTTCTTGAGAAGAGGACGGAGCACGCTTCTAAAGAAAACGGAGATTAAAATGTGAAAGTCATACCACTGCATTTTCAAAAAGAATCTGGAGTAGGAAACTCACAGAGCACACGCAGGACACCTGGCGACGAAGACGTGTTTAAAGGTTGGGTTCTGGACCAGCTGAAAAAAAAGGTAAAGGAGAAAACTCTGGATTGGCTTCTTCCTTTGAAGAGAACGGAAATGTGATTTGAGAATTTAAAAGAATGGGCTAATTATGACTAAATGTTCAATCATGAACCACTTGGCACCCTTAAAATGTAAATGTTGATTTTTAACAAAACAGTTGCAATATTATTTCAGGTATAGAACATGACGGATATTTAAAGTACATTTTAAAATGTCAAGCCCTGGCTCTCTCTCTCTCTCTCTCTGAATTCAATCAATAAATAAAAACTTTAAAAAAATGTCAAGAAAACCTACCACAGAGGCAGACAAAGATGAAGAAATAATACTTTCTTGTCTTTATTATGCATGTAAGCCACTCCTTGCATTCAATTATACTGTATTTCCCAAACCTAAATTAGTTCTAATCCCACATCAAGCTGATATCTTGGTAATTTACCAAGTGGTCAGCTGTTTTCTAATGATAACATGATTTTTAGTATATCTGATAGAACAAATAGGAAAGGGTAACCTAGATAATTTTGAAAACCATGAGTAGTACATGAATTTTCCTTATTAGATATTAAAGTAGGTAATAAAAGTTCAATAATGGGAAAAAATAATTTGGTACTGGACCAAGTTCAGGCAAATAATTGGAGCCAAATTGAAATTCCCGAAATAAATCCAAATGAAATAAGGCTAAGTGTATTATAAAAGCATCTCCGTCAGCAGATACAAAATGGATTATCTAACAAATGGTGTTGCGATAACGAGGCGGCCACCGAGGGATAGGCAGGTACTATCCATTAGTCACGCCTTACAAGTGCGTTTCGGATGGATCATAGACACGGAAAGATGCAACCATCAATTCCATAGAAAGTGATAGGTGAGTGGGTACCTGGTTCTCAGAGTCAGAGAATTACTGTATAAGCTTATCACCAAAACAAATAAAGGTAAAGATACAGGTT
Organism: Lasiurus cinereus; assembly: GCA_011751065.1. Taxonomy (NCBI): domain Eukaryota; kingdom Metazoa; phylum Chordata; class Mammalia; order Chiroptera; family Vespertilionidae; genus Lasiurus; species Lasiurus cinereus. Next base: position 2,349,827 of record JAAGEH010000413.1, on the reverse strand, counting down.
GATTTATTTAACGTCATAAAATTAAGTACAGTGGTACCTTGAGATATGAGTGCCCTAACATACGAGATTTTTGAGATACGAGCCATTGAGCGAGCGATTTTGCTTTGAAATACGAGCAACAGTTGAGATAGGAGTCATCGTGCGGATCGGCCGGCTGCACACGACCCACCAGTTTACCGTGACTCGAGCGTCTCATAGTTTCCCACGCCTCAAGGTTATGGAACGAATTAAACTCGTATCTCGAGGTACCACTGTAGCTCCATATTTCAAAAATTGCACACACACAATTCTAGGGCACATTAGGGCACATTACAAGGAGGGCGAGTGGACTTTCATTCTATCTGACGCGGAGCTAGGATGTCGAATTTGTGAACGTGTTCTTCGGAATGAATGGTTAAGCCAAACATGAGGAGTCCCACTTCCTCTCTCATCACAGCTCTTCCAGTGCGGGGCCTCAGGTACATCACCAGTTCTGTCTCCAAGGTGTTTCCAGCCATGGACAGTGGATTTCATTGCTGCTCCTGTGGCCCTGGGCCAAGCCTCTCTTCCCTGTTATTTGAATTCTTGAAACTGAAAGAAAAAAGACAGGGAGCTCAGTTCTTCACATTTGCTTGCTCATCTTCTCACGACTTTCGTGGGATCCGTCTCTGCTCTGCTCATCCATCCTTTCCATCACCTGGGACACTTAAAGGACTCCAGGTAGTCCAAAAACAGCATATTCTGTATTTCCTTCTGTTTTCCAAATTTCCCAAAATGGGCAGATGCTTCTCTTTTAAAAATGAAAGTACTGCCCGGCCAGCATGGCTCAGTGGTGGAGCATCAACCGATGAACCAGGAGGTCACGGTTTGATTCCTGGTCAGGGCACATGCCTGGGTTGTGGGCTTGATTTCTCAGTGGGGGGCATGCAGGAGGCAGTTGATCAGTGATTCTCTCTCATCACTGATGTTTCTATCTCTCTCCCTTCCTCTCTGAAATCAATAAAAATATGTTTTAAAAATCAAAGTACTAAAAACCACGTTAATTTAAAAACAAGTTTGCTGGATCCTCTAGTCTAGCAAGGAAAGCTCCAGCTCCTCAAGAGTGGAATTACTTGGACCTTCAACCATCTGGACCCAATTTTCCTTTATCAGTTCTATCTCCTCTCACTCTTTTTATTTTTTAACTAGAGGCCTGGTGCGTGAAAATTCAGGCACTGGAGGGAGGTGGTCCCTCAACCCGGCCTTCCCTGCCCCCTCTCACAGTCTGGGAGCCCTCAGGGGTGGGAGATGACCTGGCGATCAGAGGAAGGCAGCCCTCCCATCACACCTCTGCTGCTGCCACTGCCGGCAGTGCAAGCCTCGGCCGGCCCTGGTTACCTGAGCCTCGGACAGCCCTGGCTGGCTGGGCAGCCACCATCTGAGGCTTGCCTGTGCCTCAGGCTGGCCCAGGGCAGCTGGGGGGCTGAGGAGACTGGGTGCTGCCATCTTGTGGCTGTGGGTGCTGCCATCTTTGAGGGCATGGCAGTCAATTAGCATATTCCTTGTCTATTAGATAGGATTAAAAAAAATGTTGACAATTGCAGATACCCCCTCCTCTTATTCTTTTATAGGCATACTAGGAGCCCAGTGCATGAATTTGTGCACCTTAAAAGGAACTGTGGGCTGCGAGGCTGTGGTAGGCACAGGGACACATCTTGGCCCATCCTCTGCATCCCCACTGGGCCCCTCCTGCTGCGGCCCCCCCAGGCCCCTGTCCACCAGCAGCCACAGTCCCGCTGCCGCCACCACTCCCATGTGCTGAAGGTAACGGCCCCGCTCGCACTCGCTGACAGTGCAGAGTGATTGGGGCCAGCGCCAGCAGCGGGTGCAAGTGGCGGCTGCTGCCCTGATTGCCCCTCAGGAGCAGGGGGAGGTGGAGAAGCCCTCAGGGGTGATCAGGGCCGGCAGCTGCTGCTCACATCCGCTAATGGGCTGAGTGATCAGGACTGACACCAGGCACCGGCATTGGTGTGAGTGGTGGCTCTGGCACCAGCAGTGGGTGCGAGCAGGGCTGGTCCCAGGAGCAGGCGCAAGCACCAGGTGGGACCGCGACAGGTGGGAGCCAAAAATTTTCAGTAACCACCAAAGGCTCACCCCAGTGACAGCGGCTGGTGCCCTGTCTTGGTATGGCACCCCCACTCACCTGCTCCACCATTCCACCACGGCCAATGTCCACCATGTTACTCACTCCCCTTCCCCCTGGTGGTCAGTACATGTCATAGCAATCGGTTGTTTGGTTGTTACGATGTTCGGTTCTATTTGCATATTAGCCTTTTATTATATAGGGATTGCTCCCTAAAAGGTTTTGTTCTACTCTAGGCTTTTCAAACACAACTAAATTTTTGCTGAGACCCGTTTATCTTCCTGGAATGCTGTTTTGCTCTTTCTACCTGATAACATCCTGTTCTTTAAGACTCAGGTGGAACCCACGTATTTCCATATTCTTCTCCAAGACCCTCCTCTGCATGTTCCCTCCCCCACATGAAACTGAGGCTTCGCTTTGAAGCACATGTTTTTTATATGTAAGTTGCATTCTTGCCTGCACTTGTACCCATCCCAGTGCCGAGGAGAAGGCCTTGCTCCTAGTACTCACTTCTGTTTATTAAGTTGAAAAAAATTTTAACAAAACAAATGGCCCAGTGACGTCTGCCTCTCAGTGGTCTCACCCCCACAGCACAGACCTGTTCCCTCGGGACAGTGTCATTTAGAAGAGGGAAAGCACCTAACATAAGCCTGAGCATTTTTAAACTTTTAGAAGCCGAAAATACCTAGTAATGAATGTGTCAAAAATGTCCTTTTCTGTTTCATTATTTCCCTGTTCTCGGTATAACTGATGAACTTGTAATCACCACGCTAATGAGGTCCCCTGTGGGCTCCTTCCCATCTTGAAACTCTAGCCATAAGGTGAGCTGCGGACATACCCCTTCATCACCACGAGAAGCTAATAAAACACTTTGAACGCAGTAAACTGTCATTGCCCCGTATCTGGACAAAGAGGGATCCACATCACCATGGGTAAACAGCATTGAATTTATAAGAAAATGCTGCCTCATTTAGTATTTATCTTCTTAAAAATATTTATTGTTGAAAGTGTTACACCTGCTTCCTTTTCCCCACATTGACCCCTTCTAGCCTACGCTGGCTCCCAGCCCAGGCCTTTACTACCCTATTGTCTGTGTCCCTGGGTGATGCACAGACACATCCAAGGTCTTTGGTTAACCTCTTCCCACCCACCTGCCCTCCCCTGCCTTCCCTCTGAGATCCCTCAGTCTGTTCCCTGATTCGATGTCTCTGGATCTCTTTGGTTCATCCTCTATAATAAAAGCCTAATATGCTAATTGACTGTTCAACTGTTCTACCTGTCACTGTGGGCTCCCGAAAGGCAGCCGGCTGCCTGTGCTGCGGGTTTTAGAGGTTCAGGTCCTCTTTTCGGGCTGCATCTGGGGGCAGCTGCAGGGAACCCCCTTCTCTCCCCCACCACCCCCAACAGCGACCACAGACAGGGGTGCCCGGGCTGGGTGCAGCCTGTCTCTGAAGCTTTATGGCAGTTGTTCCAGCTCAGTGTGCGTTTCTCTCTGGTCTTCCGGCGACTTACACTTATTATTTATTTATTTATATTTATTTTTAATATATTTTATTGATTTTTTACAGAGAGGAAGGGAGAGGGATAGAGAGTTAGAAACATCGATGAGAGAGAGACATTGATCAGCTGTCTCTTGCACGCCCCCTACTGGGAATGTGCCCGCAACCAGGATACATGCCCTTGACCGGAATCGAACCCGGGATCTGTCAGTCCGCAGGCCGTCGCTGGTTTTGGGCCTGGTTCCTTTTGTTGGCGAACAGCGAAATGGTCCTAGAAACCCAGATCTGGGCTCCAGATGGGCTTGTTTCTACTGGGGTGTCACTCCTTCTAGACCCCCAAGTCGACCGAGCAAGGACAGAAGGGAGTGTGTCCTCGCCCACGGATGGATGTACGTATAGAACACTCACATATGTAATCACCTGTACCTACATCCAGTTAAACATGGGTTCACCCTGATGTTTTCAACTCCAATGCGTCGCTGCAGGGATCATCCTGGCCCTCGTCACTTTTTTATTTTTTGAGTTATTTTTTTTAAATTAATTTTTTATACCTACCTCCCCATTACCCCCCCTCCCTCCCAGGCATACCCCAACCCCCAGTGTCTATGTTCATTGGTGATGCTTATATGCATGCATACAAGTCCTTTGATTGATCTCTTATCTATCTCACCTAACTTTAATCTTCCTGCTGTAATGTGACAGTCTGTTGGATGCTTTACTGCCTCTGTCTCTATCCTTTTGTTCATCCGTTTACCATGTTCTTTATGATCCACCAATGAGTGAGATCCTATGATGCTTCGCCTTCACGGACTGGCTTATGTCACCTCGCCACTGTTTTAACCTGTCAGGGCGCACCCTTCGCCACCCACAGAGGTGGACGTCTAGAGTCTGTGCTTGCACGGGGAGGTGGCACGCAGGGCAGACCCATCCTGGGCGGTGGGCACCGTGCCGTGAACTTGGATTCTCCCAGTTGATGACGATCATGGGGACAGTGCTGGGTGTCCCTGGCAGTGGGTCCCCAGAACAGGTGCTGGGGCAGGAGGCCAGGGTCTCCGTCCTTCTCTGGGGTCTGGGGAGCAGAGGCGCAGCCCCCCCCCTGAGCGCTGATACCAGTGGCTTCCCGGGTCCGACAGTTCTCTGCCCCCTCTTTCCACTGGGGGAGACTTAGCCCAGCTAATCGCACCCCTGTCAGCGTCTAACCACCACCACACGTGGCACGCCGTGGTTCTAATTGGCTCCCTTCATCTTTTCCAACGCATTCCTCTCCTCCCCCAAATTGCTCTTCTTATGCACTTTATTTATTTTTTTTGTTTTAATATACAGGGCAGTCCTGGACCACTTTCACCTCCCTCCTCTCCCTGGGCACGTAGCCATGGAAACCACCACAAAATGCTTGTGTTTTGCAAGGCGTGGTGTGAGTTACAGGCCATCACGCGGCCCTGGGACTTGCCTGGGCGTTTCCACCTGTGAGAGGGGTTCCTCCCGCTGTTGGTTCTGAGAGGGCTGGAGGCGGTTTGGGGTGGCAGTGGGTCAGGGGCGCTGATCTTGATCCCCCCAATCAGGGTCACGTGAGACAAGACCTCACTGGCCGGTGTTAAGAGCGGCGCTTGTTTGCTGTGGATGACTCCGGCCTTAATTAAGCTCTGGAATCTGTTCTCGTTTCCCGTTAAACGTGAAGCCTCACCATCCTCGCTGTGGGAACACCGGTCCGCACATCTCTGCAGCAGCGGCTTTGCGGGAGGCCCGGTGCCAGGGGTTGCGGGCGAAAGCCTCAGAGGAGAAAGGAGGGAGTGGAGCAGATATGCAAACCAGTATGAGCCAGAGCGAAATGTGGGGGTGTTCCTTATTCCAGGATCCGCGAGGCACAGAGGGAACACTCAGTGTATGTGAGGATTTTTAAAAATATATATATTTTATTGATCTTTTACATAGAGGAAGGGAGAGAGATAGAAAGTCAGAAACATCGATGAGAGAGAGGCATCGACCAGCCACCTCCTGCACGCTCCACTGTGGAGATGTGCCCGCAAGCAAGGTACATGCCCCCGACCGGAATCAAACTCGGGACCTTTCAGTCCGCAGGCCGATGCTCTATCCACTGAGCCAAACCGGTCTTGGTAAGACAGAAGGGTTTTAATGCAGGGGATCGTTTATCCGGTGCATAGAAGAGAGTGAGGAGCCAACTAGAGGTTAGGGGGCGGGCAGTGAAGCACCCCAGAGATCAGCAAGAAGGAAGGTGCCCCCAACCCCGGGCTGAAAGAACAAAAGCAAGAAGTAGCCCTCACTGGGGTGGCTCAGTGGGTAGAGCCTGAGCCTGTGGACTGAAAGGTCCCGGATGGGATTCTGGTCAAGGGCATGGACCTCGGTGCAGGCTCCTCCCTGGCCTGGGCCCTGGTCAGGTTGTGTGCAGGAGGCCACCAGTCGATGTGTTTCTCTCACATGGGTGTTTCTCTCTGTCTTTCCCTCTCTCTTCCGCTCTCTCTCTAAAAGTCAATGGGGGACATATCCTGGGGTGAGGATTTAAAAGATAAAAAGCGAGACGCAGCGGGACTGGAGCCCAGAGACTCTGGCCATTGGGTCACTGAGCGGGGGATGGACTCGTGGTTAGGCTGGGTGGCAGGTGCATCCTCCCCACCTCTACCCTCGAGGGACACAGCAGCTGGCGAGCCACCTGCAGAGGGAGAGGGCAGACACCTGGCTTCTCTCTGCTCCACTCTCCCGCCTCCACTGTCAGATGGCCAACCCCAGCGGGGGGCCTTCCTGCAGGGAGCCTGTCAGAGTTCGCTGCGGGGACCCCTCCTCATCCAGACACAGAGAGGGCGTGAGGCAGAAACTGGATCTGCCGGCCAGCAGACCTGAACAGAACCTGGGTGCTGCTGAACTGTCAGCTTAGGGATGGCGGAGATGACAACAACTAGGAAAGAGCCCAAACCGGTGTGGCTCAGTGGATAGAGCGTCGGCCTGCGGACTGAAAGGTCCCAGGTTCGATTCCGGTCAAGGGCATGTACCTTGGTTGTGGGCACATACATCCCCAGTAGGTGGCATGCAGGAGGCGGCTGATGGATGTCTCTCTCTCATCGATGTTTCTAACTCTCTATCCCTCTCCCTTCCTCTCTGTAAAAAATCAATAACATATATTTTTTTAAAAAAGAAAAGAAATAGGAAAGAGATGAATAGACAGATGTTAAGGTATCAACGAGATCATCAGGCCCGGCTTGTGTGGCTCAGTGGTTGAGCATCGACCGAGGAACCAGGAGGTCACAGATCAATTCTCAGTCAGGGCACGGGCCCAGGTTGTGGGCTTGATCCCCAGTAGGGGGTGTACAGGAGATTCTCTCTCATCATTGATGTTCTATCTCTCTCCCCCTCTTCCTTCCTTTCTGAAATCAATAAAAACATATATATATTTTTAAAAAAAGATCATCTGTTTTGCTGGATCCCTGATGTATTTAACGTTTTGTTGCACAATAGCATCATACATTGTAGGGAATTTGGGGTTTCGTTTTCCTCACGTGCTAAACTGAGCATCATCTTGTATTTGAACTGCATCCTCAAATGCGCGGGCCGATGTCCACTGGACAGGCGAACTTTGGAAATGGAAAGCAACTGGGCTAAAATGTTGGCTTGCGGACTTGGTCTCTCTTTCTGCAGACGTTTCCTCCGGTTTAAGTCCCGTTGCTAGCTTAAAATCAAGCAGAATGTGACTGAACAACCCTTCACCCCCTCCCCACACACCCACCCACCCACAGCAGTTTCTCTCACCCAGGAAGGTTATTTGCAATATCAAGGGCTATTTCTGCTCAAAACAAAAATAAATTTATAAAAAACACTCCCACCAACAAAAAATCCAGAGTTGATTCTGCATCATGGAATAACTTTCCATGCTCAGGCAAGTGGCTTTGCACGATCTGAGACAATTATAAATAAGGACACGCTATAGAGTGTGCCTTTGTATTCATCACATAAACAGAGAGTGAAGCTAGGAGAACAGAAGCAACCAATTTGCTGAATTAGTTTTAGAAAATCCAGTTACACACACCGCCGTGCAGACTCAAATGTGAACACTTTACACTTCGATGCCAGAACCACAGAATTTAGTAGTTCTGGGAAGACAGAGTCCCTGCATTTCCTCAAATGTATTATATTAGAAACATCAATGAGAGAGAGACATTGATCAGCTGCCTTCTGCACACTCCCCACTGGGGATGTACCCACAACCAAGGTACATGCCCTTGTCCAGAATTGAACCCAAAATGTTTCAGTCCGCAGGCTGAGGCTCCATCCACTGAGCCACACCGGTTTTGGCATGATGAACCTTCTTTTTATTGCCACCAGCTCACAGCAATGTCTCCATTCCTATGTCACTAACATGTATACAGCAGAGCTGGCTGCTACAAACAGTACCTCTGCATTTGCTATTTCTATAGTAGATATTTATTGTTTTATCTTACCAATAGATTGCAATCCTTGATGTGGATGGGAAATGTATATATTATGATTAAAAAAAAATTCTAAGTATGTGCCCTCCATCATGGTGTTTTTCTTTACATATCTGTTGGCCAGTTTATTCATGACCATTCTCATGAATATAAAACCCATGACAAGAGCCTAACATGGTCTTATGTTAGAGTAGTACTTCATCGATTATTCAGAAAATACATGTATGCTGACATGTTTACCTAGGAATACTGACATGTTTGGGCAACCAATTTAAATGATCTTTATCAGGGATGCTAAGGAAACAAAACCTTTCTCAGATTAGTTAGTAATTATATATTTTGGAGATTTCAAATACTTGAGAAAAACACACCCAGTTTTAACTTTCACCTTAATAAGTTCTATCCGAATGGCTCTTTAACGTTTGGATAAGGATTTTCAGCCGTTTCCTCTCACCCAAACGGGAGAGGAGACTCTGTTAGCTCAGCAGGGGGAGTTGCTTTGCCGCGTGAACAAGCCTTTGCTTTTCTTTTTTATTCATCTTCTGTTTGGAAAACAGCGGAAAGGCTATCCTCGCGGAGACCGTGGCAGCAGAGAGAGTCGAGTTCGCACAGATCGACGTGAAACAGTTGGGTTCAGGCCCAAGGATACTCCAGCAGAGCCAGCTGTGCGCACATCTGGAGAATCCTGACCCCCGCCTGCGGCTGTCTGTCCTAGGATTCGTCCTCCCCCAAAATCTCCACGCAGGGAAGATCTTAGTCTCATCATATATTGCACTTGACCCTGAACCCAGACACCCACTGAGGCTGAAAAAAAGACATTTCCAAATCCTCGCACGTGCTCTTAAAGTGTTTTTGTGGCCAGGTTAATTGTAAGTAAATGAAAAGCCAGGCATCTGACTTTCTGGGCTTCTGGGAGGCTAATGAGCACATCTTCATGTGTGATTAATTTGTAAGACGGACATGGTATTTCCAGACCTCTTCTCCCTCTCCGGTCCCCCCAAAAAAGGACTTTGAAATGCTCTTTCTCAGGCAGCACTTCCAGGAGTTTCAGCAGACATGAGCCCGCTTCTGCGCTGTGTTTCCGTTTTACTTCTTAAGTGCTTTGTTGTGAGGACGTGGGGAATAAAGACCGGTTTTCCGAACCCCCGGGGAGAAAATTGCTCCCCAGAGCCCGTTCCATTCTTCAGGACTCTTCCGACAGGCCCAGTCGCTGAACCGCCGGCAGGGCCATAAAGGAAAGGTCAGGCGGGAGACCCCCTCAAAGGAAGGACTTGCCAGGTGCCAGCGCTTCTGCCTTTTCTCCGAAATGGCACTGGGAGGGAGGGCGGGCCGCTCGCAGGGGGTTCGTTTGATTTTCCCTGAGACACGGGTGTCATGTCTGCGGCCTGGGCGAGGAGGCCCGGGAAAACCATGTGTCACATGTTGACTGATCAGCTGACTAATAGGCATGTCTTACCCTCAGGGAGAAAAGGGGAAATGTAAGTGTGCCTCCGTGTGTGTGTGTGTGTGTGTGTGTGTGTATGTGTGTGTGTGTGTATGTGTGTGTGTGTGTGTGTGTGTGTGTCTGTGTATGTGTGTGACGTGCTGTGTCCTGCTTGTGAGTTTGAAGCAATCCTTGTTAAAAGATTGAAAGGGTCGCCGAGACTGGTGTGGCTCAGTGGATAGAGCGTCGGCCTGTGGACTTAAAGGTCCCGGGTTCGATTCTGATCCGGGGCATGTACCTTGCTTGCAGGCACATCTCCAGTGGCGGGCGTGCAGGAGGCGGCTGATCGATGTCTCTTTCTCTCATCGATGTTTCTGACTTTCTATCCCTCTCCCTTCCTTTCGGTGAAAAATCAATAAAATATATTTTTAAAAAAATGCTTAAAAAAAAAAGATTGAAAGGGTCGTTTTAGGAAATAACGAGTGGGCTCTGTTAGGGAGAGATCATGCCATTATACCTGGACTTTTTCTGATTGTTTTTGAAATATGTAATAGTTTGTTTTTTAAAAAAACCTGCTTTGTTTCTAAATCAGTTCTTGTGTGCAAAACACGGTGCTCCTAGGAACTCAGACCCGAGGTTTAAAAACATTCCCCCAACTGCCCTGACTCGATTGAGATGGCTAAACGCTGCATTTCAAATCGGAACATGGATCCTGACTTTTCACTCATTCCTGCTGCCGGTGTCCGTGAAGCGACGCTGTGTGCTCAGGAAGATGCTCTCTGCTGAGGGGGGGGGGGGGAGGAGGAAGCAGTCTTCAAAGTGAGCTTCGTACCACTGCTCGGAGATTTTAGCAAGGTACCTCGGGGAGCAGGGTCAAAGGGCAGGGGCGTCTTAAGATCCCTTCCTAGGATGGTGACAGCGGCTAGAAGGCGGGGGGAGGGGAGGCAGAATTGGCACATGAGGTCCTGTGAACATGGTAAGAGATGTGCAAGTCAGAGATGTGGATTTGTGAAATCTGCATCCTCCCCTCACCCCACAAAACCCCTTTGTCTTCGCCTCTGGCCGAGCAGTGCCTTTCCTTATACCACCTCCCAGAGGAACCCCGAACTAGGAAAAGATTCCAATGAAGATGTTTGTCATGGAATCGGACACCGTCCCAATAACGCATCGCCCGCACAGGCTCCGGGAAAGCCCTGTACATGGGCCATTTCCGGGGGTGTCTGAGTCTTGTCCGCAGCTCCGTGATGGGGTTGGCGAAATGGATTTGCCCCGAAACCTGTGCCTTGAAGAGGGAGGGACAACAGAGCGGGCTTTGATGACAGCCGTCGCTGCTCCCTGCGTCCCTTACTGGCTTCCCGGAGCGGCATCGCTCCATTCAGCCTCATGCTGCACCTGCATACTGTGCACTTGTTTCTGTGCAACCTCACGGACGTAAGAACCTGGTAAAGC
>JAAGEH010000413.1:2323721-2338040 GCA_011751065.1 Lasiurus cinereus | reverse complement strand
AGCACACACGCTCACCTAACACACACACTCACCTAACACACACACTCACCTAGCACACACACTCACCTAGCTCACATGCTCACCTAACACAAACGCTCACCTGCACACACGCTCACCTAGCTCACACACCCAGACAGCTCACACACTCACCTAGCTCACCCACTCTCCTAGCTCATTGGAAGTTGCTGGCAGACAGTGTCCTGTGACCTGCAGGGAGGTGCTGTTAGTGAAGCTGATACCAGACACCGTGGGATACTGGTTCTACTTTTCTTTGGTCAGAGACACACTGAATTTACTACATGGCATTTAATAATGTCGGTGGCATGATTAACCATAATAAGTATCCCCCTCCCCCCAAATGTGTATACAGTGACATTTGACACTGAATGCCACTGGGATAAAACTGTTTTTCTAGAATGACTGGTGTGATGTGGCATTAGAATGGCACAAGTTCCATCAGTGAAAAATATCGAAAGGCCCTACTATTCGCTAGACACTAAGCCAAATGCTTGCAGGGTAAAAAGGACAACGCATGAGCCCAATTACCGGCATGATCAGTTTTAAAATGGCCTTTCGACATCAGGTGAAGATGGAGGATGTGGAGCTGGGGTCGCGCGAACAGGCCCGGAGGTTATGTCAGCGTTCCGGGCTGCAGACATCAATTTGGACATGTTGGCTGACACCTGACATTTACAGCCTCGAGGACGGATGAGCTCACCCAGGGAGAGAGTCTAGACGATAAAATACAAGAATAAGCCGAGACCGGTTTGGCTCAGTGGATAGAGCGTCGGCCTGTGGACTGAAAGGTCCCGGGTTTGATTCTGGTCAGGGGCATGTACCTTGTTTGCGGGCACATCTCCAGTGGGGGGTGTGCAGGAGGCGGCTGATCGATGTCTCCCTCTCATCGATGTTTCTGACTTTCTATCCCTCTCCCTTCCTCTCTGTGAAAAATCAATAAAATATATTAAAAACAACAACAACAACAAAAAACAAGAATAAAACCCTCGGCCTGAGCTCTGGGGCGTGTGGTGTAGGATGGAAAATTCTACCCGGTCCCAGGGAGGGGCCTTCTTACCGATGTCGAGGTGAGGCTCTTGGAAGATGTAATGACAATTACGGTGCAAGTCTTATGTTGTCTGCTGTCTACCTATAAATGGTAGCTGAAACCTGGCGAAGTAGCCAGCTACTTTGAAGCGCAGTGATTCGAGATATTCGATTTAGAGGCAATCAGCATTGGAAAGATTCACGAGCTGAAACCGGTTTGGCTCAGTGGATAGAGCATCAGGCTGTGGACTGAAAGGTCCCAGGTTCGATTCCGGTCAAGGGCATGTACCTTGGTGGCGGGCACATCTCCAGTAGGTGGTGTGCAGGAGGCAGCTGATCGATGTCTCTAACTCTTTATCCCTCTCCTTTCTTCTCTGTAAAAAATCAATTAAAAAATTTTAAAAAAGAAAGATTCATGAAAAGCTTGCACGCGGTTCAGCTGGCTGACTTTTCCACCAACCCCACAGGGATGTGCCAGGTGGTTAGTGGAGACTGAAGGTTCCCGTGACTCCAGCTTTGCCAGGGAAATGAGTACCATTCCAGGGATGTGGGCGCACTAGAGATATGCGAAATAAAATCGCACTCTTCGTGAGTTGGAAGAAAGAAGGCAACGAATCCAGTTGTGTAGACTCTTTGGAAAGGTATCGTTGTTTTAAGATTCCCATCTAACCTGTGCGCAAAGATTGGTGGCGGACTCTGGCACCTGACACTTGGCCAGTAGTTTAGCTGAGTCTTACCGCAAGAATGATTGCTGCAATTGCCATGATTTGTAATTTTCATGTATAGTGATACCTTGAGATACGAGTGCCCGAACATACGAGATTTTTGAGATACGAGCCGATGAGCGAGCGATTTTTCCTTTGAAATACGAGCAACAGTTGAGATCGGAGTCATCGCGCGGATCGGCCGGCTGCACACGACCCACCAGTTTACCGCGACTCGAGCGTCTCATAGTTTCCCACGCCTCAAGGTGACGGAACGAATTAAACTCGGATCTCGAGGTACCACTGTAGGTCCATTTTAGAGCGCTTAAAAGGACAGAGAGTTGAGACTTTACTAAGTTATTGAACATATTTTATAACATTTTGTTTCACTTGATAAAAAATATGTGTACAGGAGGCAAAACATGGATTTTAGTCAAATACTGGTCTTCATTATAATATACAACCTGGTAGCAAGAGGGAGGAGGGTGTGTTTATTTGGGGGTGTGTGGGTGTGGTTGTGTGCATGCGAGCAGGCACACACAGGTGCCCTCCACCACCTTTAAGTATCAGAGATTATTCTGGTATCTACAGAAGAGCTTGCTAATGAGAATAATTGTATGTAATTGTTGTTGGTTGGTTTGTAATATGACATTACTTGAACATCCTGTGTGAAAGAGTGATTCAAACCTATTGTAGTTTTTAAGGGGAATGAAACAGCCCAAAGATCTATGGGGTCTAGAGTTAGTGAAATAAAAACAAAATCCATTCTCAAATCAGAGTCCCTTCCACACAGATAAAAGGAAAACACTTTCATTATTGAATAAGCATTCACCAGAATGTGATGCCTCCTTAAGACTATTAGCTAAGACTGAAAAGAATCTCACCCTTTCCTCTATCCATTTGATATGACCCTTGATACACATCTTCTCAAGATAAACAACGGTAACTAATCTTCAAATAAGAGGAATCCGTGACCATTTGTCACACATAATTCACCCTCCTGGTACCCAGTTACATGGGGTGGCATCCGTCTTAGCTAATTGTCTCTATTGAGAGGAAAAGCAAACTTCCTTCTTGTAACAGAAGGCAATTTTGCTAGTTGGAGCAAGGTGCCCACAGAAGTTTCGCTCCTGCCTTCCCTCAGAAATGGGAAGATGGGGGTGCTCTCCCCTTTGACATAAGCAGAGAGATGGCTCTGGAGGAAGACATGGCTGGGGCTGACAGCTGACAACAGGCCTGTGGAGTCTTCAAAAGGATTGATACAAGGAGAGAGGAGAAAGTGCTTCAGATTAGACATTTTCTAAAGTAAATGCTTCAGGAAAAGCTCCTTATTTTCCACAGGGAGAATTAGGCCTTCTATTTTTATTTGTATTGTTGTCCTTCCAATGAAAGGGAAAACGACCTTCTTTGAAAAGCAGTTAAATGTTTCGTATTTTAGGAGAAGGCTGGTCATGGGAGGAATAAAGATAAAGAGACTTGTGTCAATTAGAGCAAAGGCCTTTTGGGTTTTCTTCCCTGGGTGTCTCCACTGGGTGGCTGGGGTGGCGTTCTTGAGGTTCTTAGGTGTGGCAGGGCTACCTGGGTGGGAAACAGCCTCAGCTCCGGGCTCAGTGGACGTGGCCAGTGGCAGTGTGAGAGGAAGCCAGAGCCTCAGAGCAGGGCTGGGAGGAGAGAGTCGGGGGCCGTGTTGGGGAGGAAGCAGTGAAAGACGTGGCTGGGAGTAAGAAGCCTACACAACAGGGAGACCTTGGAGCTGTTCAGAGACATGTTGTCACACAGAGGTCAGTCTGTTTAAGGGTGCCGAGAGAGGACAGGCCTCCGTTACATAACCAAAACCGCCGTGTGCATTCTGGGGGCCCACAAGATAAGTCTGGGTTGAATGGAATATTATCTAGGGCTTCTGAGAGGAGAAGTTGGCTTACCTTGCCTCATTCTATTATATATGTATTTTAAATGGCTTACAAGGAATAAACAAATGATTGATTAGAGATGACAAAATACTATATAAAATTTAAAATATAAATTTTAAAATTACCAGGAAAAAAGATATTACTAGACCATAGGGAAAACTATGATTGATACAAGTTAGCTACGTCTAAGCAATGTAACAATCATGATAAAAATTAAAGTAGATGTAGTGTAATTTTCCTATTGAAATCCAAATAAACTTACCAGAAGAAACAATACTTTAGCCCAGCCGATGTGGCTCAGTGGTTGAGTGTCGACCCATGAACCACGATGTTACAGTTTGGTTCACGGTCAGGGCACCTGTCCGGGTTGAGGCTCGATCCCCAGTATGAAGTGTGCAGAAGACAGCTGATCAATGATTCTCTCTTATCATTGATGTTTCTCTCTCTCTCCACCTCCCTTTCTATCTGAAAGCAATGATTATATATTTTTTGAAGAAGAAGCAGTACTTTAACACATACTCTATTTTTCTAACATGCATCCTTATAGAAGAGATCTAAAGAATGTCCTCAACCATGGTAAGGAAGCTAAAGCAGTGAACACCAGTTCAATAAATAATTCTGGTAGATTGGCATTGAGTGTATATAAATTGGGAAGATTAGAAAGGTCCGTTACGGCTGGAACATAGAAGGCGATGATGAACAGGTTAAGCAAGGAGTTTGAACTTCATCTAATTGGCAGTAGGAAACTATGAAAAGGTTCTGTGTAGCCGAAGCTGGTTTGGCTCAGTGGATAGAGCATCGGCCTACAGACTGAAAGGTCCCAGGTTCGATTCCGGTCAAGGGCATGTACCTTGGTTGTGGGTACATCCCAGTAGGGGTTGTGCAGGAGGCAGCTGATAGGTGTTTCTCTCTCGTTGATGTTTCTAACTCTCTATTTCTCTCCCTTTCTCTCTGAAAAAAATCAATAAAGTATATTAAAATAAAAGGTTCTGTGTAGAGTGAACCGCATGTTCAGTAGGAAGATGGATGGGGCTACTGCTCAAGGTGGATTAGAAAGAGAAGGAAGCTCAGGCCTTTGGAAGGACGTTTTGCTAGAGTCTCTGTGGGAGCTAAAGAGATGTCCATGATGACAAAGGGGAACCAATGTGAGTACGTGGTTGAGTAAAAGATCTCCAGAACTTTCTGACCCATTTGTTATGGAAGGAGTAGCCCTTATACATAATGAGTTACAGTTTCAGACAGGGACAATCAGTTAATAATCATTCAAATGAGCTGGAATAGGGATGGGAGAAGGAATGGATTTGGTGGAGGAAGTGGTTCGGGAGATGAGTTGGTGGTCTTGGTTGGTGGCACCAAGGTGGAGACATTCAGTTAATGAACTGGGAGTGCAGACTGAAGCTCACGAAACTGGAGCTGGGCATGCAGCTGGGCATGTAGTGATCTATCTGGTGGTGATGGTAGAAGCCATTCCGTTGAACTTCGGACATTCTGCTAAATTCTCTGGGAAATTTTAGGACTCTCAAGTCTAAAATCAGAACGTGCATTCCGGGTCTCGGAAATATATGATTCCCTCCTAGTCTGTATCTATCATAGTTCTATGTTATTATGAACAACCACACAAGGGATACATACTATTTAAAACTGAAACATGCACTATTTTATTGGAAAGGAAAGGCATTAGTCCCTAGAGGTGCAGAATATTTGTGCTTTCCTCTGAAAACACTTGGGGAAGTCTTCTCTCCATTGGCTTTGAAACACTGAAACAGGAATCTCCATGAGTGCTGGCTCAGGAGCTGATATTGAATGGCGCCTCCAAGAAACATGATGCTAAAAATGTTTCTGTCTCCTTGTGAATCTTTTTTTTTTTTTATTTGCTCATGTTCCGCAGTGAGAGGGATCCTTTCAGATAAGAGGAGTAGAATATTGCCCTGCCAATCATTTCATTGTGTCGGCAAGCGCGGGAATAATTATTACAGTAGACAAAGCTCAGCAGAGACCAACAACCGAAGATTACATGTCAGGACAATAGCAGCCATTTGTTAAGAGTATCTGCAGTCCCTGATGCTTGGATTTGCTGACCCGCATTACCTCAGTCCTCACTAAACAGCGGACACAGACCTCAGAAGGCCTTTCCTGAGGTTGCGATGAGGTCTCCACTGAGCAGTGGCTCTGCACCTTCCTAAGGCCGAGACCCTTGCCTACAGTTCCTCATGGGGTGGTGCCTCCCAACCATGAAATGTTGCTACTGTGATGCATCGTGATGTAAATATCTGCATTTTCCGATGGTCTTAGGCGACCCCTGTGAAAGGGTCGTTCGACCCCCAAAGGGGTCGTGACCCACAGGTTGAGAACCGCTGCCACTGAGCATCATCCTTCCATTCTGCCATCACTGGTCGCAGAGCCTTTGTCGGGAAGATAGCTTGGACATCTTGGGATGAGAATATGCATGGAGATGTCCTTCAGACCGCCCGTCCTCACCTGCCTTTTTGTCTCCGTGTTACTGGGTCCCCATTTACCAGATGCCTCTTTACCTGGGGTCACCAGACACCTATTGATGGTCAGATTTCCAGTCCTCTACTCGTCCATGCTGGAAGTTCACTGCAGGCTAGTAGTCGTCTATGAATTGCAACATGGGTCCTGGGATCATCTTACAAGGACATGGGACCAGGGGGCACAGCTTCCAGGGGGAACGTAGAGATGCAAGAGGCACAGAGACAGAGAGGAGTCAGTATGTCCCTGTGTTTTATACATATAACCATGTCACACAGCGCCCTGTTGTTTTATGGAACCCAGGCAGGCTTCACTGGTTGCTGAACTCCAGATAAAATCTGAGTCCTTCAGGGAAAAAAAATAACAGAGGAGGGATTTATTTTTTCCCCCCAAACTAGGTCTCCAAGCAGGATTTGGATAACTTTTTCAATTAACCTATTGGATTTTGTGGAAATTTTTCCTTTAATAAAAGTAGTTCAATAGTCGAGTATTATGTTCCTAATCCTGGCACAAGAACAGGCATATGGATCAATGGAACAGAGCAGAGACCACAGAAAGCAACCCAAGTCACGACGCTCAATGATTATTTGACAAAGGAGGCGAGAGTCAAGAGAGTCTCTTCAATAAACGGTGTTGGGGAAATTGGCTGTGTGTCTGTGGAATGGCTGGTCAATAGGCCTGTTGGACATTCTTTAGTGCCAGAGATTTGGGGCTTATGTTAAACTATGTCTGAATTTAAGGTTATTGGATAGCATTCAAGTGGCAAGCTAAAGAAGGTTGCTCTGAGAACTTCCTGTACCCCTAGTCGTTTTAAAGACATTCTACTGTCAATATCGAATAAATAATAGAATAATTATTATTCTTTTATTGTTTAAAAAGTGAAAACAGAAACCTTGGTTGTCTTAAAAAAAATAGAGTTGGCAACCACTCTAGTTCTCACAGAATATGGACTCGTGGATCCAGTGGGTATAATTTGGTGATTATATTAGATATTGATGGGCGTGCCCAGAGTAGAAAAATCAGAGGATTAGGGGCCCGTAGAATTCTTTTAAGTAGGCGATTTCTGTCAGGGTGTGGTCTGTGTTGTTATATACAAGTTCTACTAACTGGTCTACCATTTTTTTTTACTTTATTTTCATTTGTATTGCTATTGCCATAGATTCAGTATTACAATGAATTATTTGCTCTCCTCAGGAGGTAAAAAACAGGTTGGGGTATTTTTTATGGAAGGAAATTTAATCCTGCTTATGAGGTAAATGTTAGCATTTTCTTCCTTTTATTGATGAATAAATGGAACCCAAATGAGTGCAACTTCTTAAAGTCACCTCGCCAGGAAGTGGTAGAGATAGGGGTTCAGCTCGGCCTGCCTACCTCTGCACCGTGTTTGTCTGCTAAACATTAGGATTTGGCTTTTTCGTTTAAGTTTTCTTGAATCAATCGAAATAAAGCATTAGCTACTTTGTCTCTAACACAGTCAACCCAGAAGATCTCTGCTGGAAACTTAATCTCTGTTGTCATCTTATGTTGCTTCTGTCTAACCCTATTTCTGCTTAACTTTGAGTTTTTCATTTGATGACTTTGGTTGCAATTTTTAATTCCTTAGCGGTGTTAGAGGGAGTCAGGGTATAAACAACCCTTACATCCAGCATACGTATGCCTTTATTGTTATGATATGAAGAGATATTTCATTATTTCTTAGTTTATTTTAGTGTGTGCTCTACCTGGGTAACATGGCCATGAAGAATTTCTTGAGAGAGCTAGAAAAGCCATGTTTGTGGTTAAAAGCTAAAACATTAACCATACCTTTATTTCCCACCCCCCTCCCCCCGCCAAACTAGGTCTCAAACAGGGTTAGAATAACTTTTTCAATCAACCTATTTGATTTTGTGGAGATTTTTCTTTTAATAAAAGTAGTTCAATAGTCAAGTATTATGTTCCTTTTCATGTCACTTATTTATTGACAAATGATTCTTTTTTTTTGAAGCCAATGCCTAGATCCTCAGAAACTTCATTCTTTCATTTTTTAAAAAATATATTTTATTGACTTTTTACAGAGAGGAAGAGAAAGGGACAGAGAGTCAGAAACATCGATGAGAGAGAAACATCTATCAGCCGCCTCCTGCACAACCCCAACTGGGAATGTGCCCACAACCAAGGTACATGCCCCCGACCATAATCAAACCCGGGTTCCCCCAGTCCGCAGGCCAACGCTTTATCCACTGAGCCAAACCGGTTTCAGCCATTCTTTCATTTTTATAGCTACCCAATTACCATGAGAAACAAAGCTACCAAATGAAGATTTCATTGAATCCATTTCAGTCCTAACAAGTGCATCAGTATTTTACATCTCAGGAAAGTTCAGACTCACAAGATAGCCACAAAAATCTTGCCTCATGCATTTAGGGAAAAGCCCTAGACATTGAAGTTATTTCACATGTGGAAATGTGGAAAGTCAGGGATGTACTGTGGTTTCCTTTTAATTCTCATTCGCATGAGTGCTGTTAGTGCCATAACAGTAGCATATATCATTTTGCTTTTGAGTCGGGGCCAAAACAGGTCAAGTGACGAAGACGCCATCAACGGTGATGCAAACCCAATGTGTGATCGCTTTCAACAATGAATGGTTCAATGCATATTCTATCAAGACCATTTACATAATCGGTTCTCAACCTGTGGGTCGCGACCCCTTTGGGGGTCGAACAACACTTTCACAGGGGTCACCTAAGACCATTGGAAAACACAGATACGATTCATAACAGTTGCAAAATGACAGTGATGAAGTAGCAACAAAAATATGTTTATGGTTGGGGGTCACCACAACATGAGGAACTGTATTAAAGGGTCGCGGCATTAGAAAGGTTGAGAACCACTGATTTACATTAACCTGTGTGTGTGTGTGTGTGTGTGTGTGTGTGTGTGTGTGTGTGTTGATTGGCAGGGAACATTTTTTTGCCCAAATATAGAGTGAAAATCCGGATTCTCCTGCTTTCTTTTGGCCTCTTGTTTCTCTGTGGACAGTTCACAGGCAGCTGACTTAATAAGAGGGGCTTCTAACACCTATTTCCAACCTCGTACCTGAGATCATAGCTTTACACATCACCCCCGTATTTGTCTACACCAGAGGGATGAAAAGAATTTTAGAATTTGAAGGTTTTAACTAGTGAGCTCAGAATAGTGAGCTGAGTGCCTGACTAAATTATCATTTGTATTGTAAAATGGCAGCTGAGATTGGCTTAGTATGAACTTACTTTAATAACAGTTCTGATAAATGCTCCTTCCGATGAAGGGAGTGTGACTTAAATCATAAATAAAACAAGATGGACCTAATGAGGAGGGAACTATGGAAACGTGCTCCAGGGTTGTCCGATGCTTTGTAGGGAGCAGGAACCATGGCGTGGCTATTTTTAGGAAGGCCGCATTTTATCCAATAATTGCTTTTGGCCTAGGTTGTTGTACAACGCAAATATTACACTGGATCTAAATGTAGAGATTAATTGAAATCATTAAAATGGGCCAAGAGCAAGGTAAGAGGAATGGCAACATGCTTTTAAAACATTCTAAGTATACCGAATTGATCCGATACCACTTTCTGTGGGCACAGAGAGGAGAAAGAGCAATACGCATCTGATTGAGGAAGGGAGGCTGGCTATTCGTTTTCCCTTCCACCTGCCACGGACTCTCCACGGGCCAGAGAGCCTCATAGATTCCCTGTTCTAGGAAGAGGAAGAGCAAAACCCAAGTAATCCTGGCACCGTGGACCGGGCGTGCCGCCAGCTGCTCTCTTTGAACATTCCCCTTGCACCTGGTGACCTGTCCCTGTGAGTCCATCTGATTGGCACATCCTGAAGGGCACATCTGCAGGTGCCCTTGCTGCTAGGAGGCGCTCTGACCGATGCTTTACAAATCAGATGTGGACGGAGGGGTTAGCAACCTTAGGAGGAGGCACGGGCGCTGGTGGTGTGACCAGCACGATGGTGAAGGCACACTCTCCCCTGTGGGCAGGTCCAGAGGTTTTAGGAGTCTCATCCCAGACAGAGGATCACTGACTGCGGAAGGGATGTTTCGGGCAGATGTGCTGTGTGTGTGCGTGTGTTTGTGTGTATATATACGCACGCATGTGGGTAGTGATAATTCCAGATCTGTGTTATGATTCTGAGAGCTCTCTCTGAGACCCTATGGACCAGCGGCTCTCAACCTGTGGGTCGCGACCCCTTTGGGGGGGTCGAACGTCCCTTTCACAGGGGTCGCCTAAGACTAGCGGAAAACACCTATTTCCCATGGTCTTAGGAACCAACACACCGCTCCTCGGTGTAGCAAAGTGTAGCCATGTAGTTTACTGTTGTCTTAGGAAGACTGTTGCCCATGCTACACCACGATTCAAGACAAAATTTCATTTATTTGTCATTAGAAATAACTATTTCACAATATATAATGACATATTGTTTTTGTGAGTAATCCCTATGCTTTAATGATGTTCCATTTGTAACAATGAAAATACATCCTGCCTATCAGATATTTACATTACAGTTCATGACAGTAGCAAAATGACAGTGATGAAGTGGCAACGGAAATCGTTTTATGGTTGGGGGTCACCACCCCATGAGGAGCTGTCTTAAAGGGTCGCGGCCTTAGGAAGGTTGAGAACCACTGCTATGGACTATCTACTATTACTTAATAAAGAGTTTTTTGGAATGGAAGGTAGCCATGCTGGGCATTTGCTTACAACTGAGGACTGGAATAGGCACTCTGCCCTCAGTCCTACCCACTGCCAATAGGACTTCCAGTGGAAGTGAGTGAACTTCTGTCCTGCTTCTCCCCTCACTCAACTCTGCCTTATATTCTAGCATGCGGTAGGTCGGAGTTCCCGGAAGCAGACTCTGAGATGGCGATTAGCATGAGGGGCACCCCGAGGAGCATAACTGCGGAAGGAAGGGGAAGACGGCAGGTTGAGTCCAGGGGGACCCCAGGCTGGGATGTAGTTTCGCGGGAGACTCTGGGCAGGTGTGCCAGATGCATGGCCCTCAGAACACACGTCCGTCATCAGCATGGACTGGGGGCTGCTGGAGAGAGGGCTGACCCCCGCACGGTGGTCCTCTTCCTCTGCAGCAGCAAGGAAGCCAGTGGTAGAAGCAGGCATCCTCCAGGGCACGGCATCCACGATGGTGCGCATGTGTTGGTCTTGTTATTTCTTCCCCATCCGTTGTCTCTTTACACTGTGGGCTCGCAGGCCCACCTAAGATTTCTCAAAGCTGAAAAACTGTGGAGCCAAGCAGCCTGGTTTTCAGTCCTGGTTCTAATACCTCCTTGCTGTGTGACCTTGGCAAGCATATCAAACCTTTCTGTTGCATATATACATATACCAGGGGCCCAGTTCACAAATTCGTGCACTTTGAAAAGAACTGTGGGGCGCAAGGCTGCAGTGGGCACAGGGGCTGGTCTCGGCCCATCTCCTGCGCCCCTGCCTGGCCCTTCCCACCATGGTCCCTGCTCCCATGTGTTGATTGCACTGGCGCCCCTCACACCCACTGATGGCGCAGAGCGATTTGGGCTGGCACCATCAGTGGGTAAGAGTGGCTATTGCTGCCCTGATTGCCCCTCAGGAGCAGGGGGAAGTGAAAAGGCCCTTAGGGATTATTGTGACCAGCAGCTGCTGTTTGCACCCACTGATGGTGCTGAGCAATCAGGGATGACACTGGGTGCCAGCAGCAAGTGTGAGCGGTAGCTGCTGGCTCTGATCACCCCTCAGGAGCAGGGGGAAGTGGAGAAGCCATGAGGGGTGATCCATTGCTTGCACCTGCTGATAGCACCGAGGGATCGGGGCCGGTGCCAGGTACTGGCAGCAGGTGTGAGCGCCAGGTGGGACAGTGGCACATGGGAGCAAAGAATTTTCAGTATCCAGCAGAAGCTCATCCTCATGACAGCAACTGGTGCCCCACCGCACTTGCTCCACCATTCCACCACAGCCGACTTCCGCCATCCATGCGTCCCCTGGTGGTCAGCACATGTCCTAGCGACCGGTTGTTCGGTTGTTCTGCTGTTCAGTCTATTTGCATATGAGGGTTTTATATATATATAAATACAGATACCTTTCTTACGTATAAAGTGGAGATAGTATCTTTACTCAAAATTATTGTTAGTCTATGGAAAGGGCATGAAATTGTTTTTGCATGGCATAAACACTCAGTATGTTAGCTAAAAGTAAGTTCTAATCGCCTAGAACAGTGGTCGGCAAACTATGGCTCACGAGCCATGGTTTGTCACTCTGTTGACTAATGAGCTTGCTGACCTCTGACCTAGGCTCTCGATTCCAATAATTAGAGGCTGCGGTTGTTCCTTGTGATTAAGCCCCTATCCCAGTGGTCACCAAACTCATTAGTCTACAGAGTGGCAAAGTGCGGCTTGCGAGCCGCAGTTTGCAGACCACTGACCTAGAATGTGAAAAGTGCCTAGCACATGTTAGATAATTGATTTCCATTTTAGTGAATGAACATGTTATTGGGAGCTGGACATCGTCATACAGAGGATTGGCTGCATCTGCACCATGAGTTATAGACACTGGTAGTCTCTGCCTGTCATAAACATCTCTCCCTTTAGGAGAGGTACTTGCTTAAATGAGAAAGACTTACTAGAATTGGGGCCATTAAGTTTGGTTTCTATACTGTCTTATCATCTTAGCCAGAAGAAGTTAATGGTGATAGATTCTCAGGCACTGGAGCTAAAAGGGCAGTTTTAATAGACTAGACAAAAGGAAAACAAAAAGAGAAAGAAAACATATAGACAAACCCCCTGGCTTGGAAGTACAGATGCCTGATGGGAAATGTTTCATGCAGGAGGAGCGGGGGTATTGGGGATACCCTCCTGCTGTCAGAGCAGCAGCCGCTGAAGGTCGTGGTGTGGGGTCTGGCATGGTGTATCGAAGGAGCGACCAGCACATTGTTTCATGGGGCTGGAGAGGAAGCGTTTTAGGATTTTGCAGATGTGTGTTCACTACATACAGCTTCCCACGTACAAAGGGAACTGTAAAATCCTTTGATCAGAACACTAATTAACATTATCAGGGGGTGGTCTGCCTTTTCTTTTCAGGGGCACAAACAACCAGTAATTGTGTTTATAAAAAATTCTCACCCAAGGACATGATTTTGAGAGAGAGAGAGAGAGAGAGAGAGCGAAAGAGAGAGAGATTGGTTGCCTCCCACATGCACCCTGACTGGGGATGGAACTGCAATCTGGGGGCGATGTTCCACCTCCTGGCCACTCAGCCAGGACATGACCAGTAATTTCCTGCAGAACCTTGGGGTTTGGAGCATGGCTCTCTGAGAAGACTCCCCAGCAGAAAGCATCCATTGTCTTCTTCATTTCCCTTTTCAGACTGGATGGAAAATGTGAGGCATTTCTATCGCTCACAGAACAAACAGATCCGTGGCCATCCTTCGGGATGCTATTACGTTCCTAGCAGAGGAAAAAGCCTTTCTCTGTGGCTTTGGGCCACGGGGTAAGGACCTGGGGGGCAGTACGAGCTGGGCCTGAGGGAGGCGTCTTCTTCCTCGTCAGACACTGTGCCCCTGGTTTTTCTCTCGGCTTGCAGATGACTCCCCTCACTCAGACGAAGGAAATTAAACACGGGAGGAAAAGAAAGTACTGCTTCGTGGTGGAGTTTCTGAGCTAATGTCAGAGCCTGACCCCAGCCCAATGCAAGGTGCTTCACCTGGGCAGGCACCCTCAGAAATGCAAACAGTGATTGAGAAGAAAACACCTAAAAAACATGTGAAGTGCTCCCAGGAGAAACACAGGAGCTAATATTTACTCAGCACTTACATGGTGTTTGACTCAGAGATGCAGCTTCACATGTGATCTCATTGAATCCTCACAAAGACCCTATGGGGTGTGGCTGTCCTCCTATCACAGAGGGAGAAACTGAGGCTCAAAGGTGTGAACACAGCTGCTTGGGTTCACTTGACTTCCTTTCTCCCCCCCCCCCCCGCCATCACTCAGTGTATTGTCTCCATGACTGGCAGGGCTGCAGCCTGAGGCTGAGATCCTGCCCAGGATTTACCAGTAGCAGCAGCAGCTCCTCTTCCAATGGCCGTGCTCTGGGCTCTGGTAGTCATTGCCTGTCCTAAACAACTTTAAAGAACTGCTAGTCTTTGCCTGTCCTAAACATCTTTAAAGAA
>JAAGEH010000413.1:2283239-2323711 GCA_011751065.1 Lasiurus cinereus | reverse complement strand
TCTTTAAAGAACTGCTAGTCTTTGCCTGTGCTAAACATCTTTAAAGACATTGGTAGTCTTTGCCTGTCCTAAACATCTTTAAAGAACTGCTAGTCTTTGCCTATCCTAAACATCTTTAAAGACACTGCTAGTCTTTGCCTGTGCTAAACATCTTTAAAGACACTGGTAGTCTTTGCCTGTCCTAAACATCTTTAAAGAACTGCTAGTCTTTGCCTGTCCTAAACAACTTTAAAGAACTGCTAGTCTTTGCCTGTCCTAAACATCTTTAAAGACACTGCTAGTCTTTGCCTGTGCTAAACATCTTTAAAGACACTGCTGGTCTTTGCCTGTCCTAAACATCTTTAAAGACACTGGTAGTCTTTGCCTGTCCTAAACAACTTTAAAGAACTGGTAGTCTTTGCCTGTGATAAACATCTTTAAAGACACTGGTAGTCTTTGCCTGTGATAAACATCTTTAAAGACACTGGTAGTCTTTGCCTGTGATAAACATCTTTAAAGACACTGGTAGTCTTTGCCTGTGCTAAACATCTATTTACCACCACCAGCAGCAGCTGCTCCCCTTCCAATGGCCATGCTCTGGGCTCTGCCAGAAGGGGCACCTGAGGAGGATTCTTACACGGGCACCAGTCACACTTCCTCCTGGTTTCTTAAGCATTAGCGTTAGCCTGGCTGGTGTGGCTCCTTGGTTGTGTCGAACTGGGAGGTCAGAGTTTGATTCTCAGTCAGGGCACCTGCCTGGGTTGTGGGCTCCATCCCCAGCAGAGAGTGTGCAGGAGGCAGCCCATCAATGATTCTCTCTCATCAGTGGTATTTCTGTCTGTTTCTCCCTCTCCTTTCATTTCTGAAATCAATAAAAAGTTATTGCAAAACAAACAGATAAACAAAAAAGAATGGGCTTTACATGTCCCCTCGCAGAATCAGGTAAGTTGCTTGTTTAAGATACGGATTCCTTATTCCATGTCAATCATATCACAATGAGGCTGGGGAAAAATAAAGAAAAAATGTTTTCAGAAAAAAAAAAGTTCTTGCCGAAACCAGTTTGGCTCAGTGGATAGAGCGTCAGCCTGCGGACTGAAAGGTCCCAGCTTTGATTCTGGTCAAGGGCATGTATCCTGGTTGCGGGCACATCCCGAGTAGGGGGCGTGCAGGAGGCAGCTGATCGATGTCTCCCTCTCATCAATGTTTCTAACTCTCTATCCCTCTCCCTTCCTCTCTGTAAGAAATCAATAAAATATATATTAAAAAAAAAAAGTTCTTGCTGAAACCGGTTTGGCTCAGTGGATAGAGTGTCGGCCTGCAAACTGAAAGGTCCCAGGTTCGATTCCCATCAAGGGCATTTACCTTAGTTTCGGGCACATCCCCAGTGGGGGGTGTGCAAGAGGCAGCTGGTCGATGTCTCTCTTTCTCATCAATGTTTCTAACTCACCATCCCTCTCCCTTCCTCTCTGTAAAAAAAAAAAAATCAATAAAATATATTTAATAAAAAAAGTTCTTGGGTCCCACACAGACCTCCTGGCAATGGAGGGGGAAATTGCATCGCTGACTTGCAGGCCCCCCGAACTTGAAAAACTCTGTTCCCAGCCTTGGGAGAGGTCAGGACTTCACGGGGTTCGGGAGAGGAAAAAGATCAGCGCAGTCCTTGATTAATGGACCTAAGAGAATAAGAAACATCTAAAAATACTACCTTCGAGTTGGAAAGGTTGATGGGTGAGAACAGTAAGTTATTAAAAACCGCGAATAATTGAAGAACTAATTTTACAGATAATTGATAATGAAATGATCTGGTGAGACTGCGAGTACATAAGGGTAAGTTTTAAAGAAGCTGTAATTAAGAGGATTAAGGAGACCAGCTGAAAAAAGAAAAAAGAAGGAAATCAAGATAAATTACCACAGAGCAGGAACAAGAAGCTTACTTCCCGGAGAGAAGGCGGTTGTAGGGAAGGGTCATTAGGTATTAGATTTATTTAAGAACCTGTGACGGAGACTGGAAGAATGAAGCTTTGGCCTTAGAGAGAAACTTTCATCCATGAAATCTTCCTTGGGTGGTTTATGTGTTTCTTGGATAGAGAAGACCTCCTTTGCTTTGTATAATAACAGTAAATATATATGTTCATGCTAGACATTATTTTAATGTTCAACTTAAAAACACTAATATCACTTCTGCTACATACACTTGAATTATAATTTTTCATGTAAACGCATAATTTAAATATAATATGCGACCTCAATAAAAGAGTTTACATTATTCTGATAGAATACATGTTGCTTCCTATTATTCACTGAGTAATTGTTATATTCAGTGTATCGAACAGCTCGATTAAAATGTGTAGGATAGTAATCACTTACATAGTCTTATGTATTGCTTCCCAGAAGTTTATCTAATCTAAACAATAATATCTGAGTTGAGAATCAATATATACGAATAATAATGAATATATGAATATATTTCTAGATTTTATACTTCAGTACATTAATCTATTTTCACACCAGCAACTGTTGTTTGTAGTCACTGATTTTTGAGAAAAATATGGATTCTGGTAATGCAAGTTTCCTTCCCCCACAAACATTGCTATTCCTTTTATTCCATCGAAAATTCTGAGATCATTATAGATTCACATGTGGTTGTAAGGCACAATATAGGGAAGTCCTTTGCACATTTCTCCCACGTTTCCCCAACGGTAACATTTTTCAGAATTATAGCACATCATCCCAGGATATCGACAATCCACCCATCACATTCATTTTCCCTGGCTTTATTTACAATGATTTAAACTCTTCTTGGACATTTATATTTCCATGTGAAGTTGAAGATGATTTTGGGTAAATCCTAACCCACAACACACACCAGGTGGGAATGCTGATTGTGTTTATTTAAATGCTAAATAGTAATTTTAGGAGAATTGCAAGGTGTGTGCTCCTGATCTTTCCATCTTGCGTGAAGGACACCAGCACCCACCTGTAGTTGATGAACGTGGGTTCATTGTTCTCTGCAACAAATAAGGATCGATTGTAGGACTTGCCCCTGGGAGGTGATTTGGGAGAGGATTCCAGGATGCGGGGCTGTGTCCTGAATCGGATCTGCAAGGAGCCAGGGCAGTTCTGCTAGGGAGGGTGAGAAGAGCTCATGGCTCAGGCAAAAGGAATGAAGCAAGCATGCCTATCAGCCAGGATGGGAGATGTTGGATTGGGTTTGTGATTTGGGCAACATTCAGGTGCTGTCTGTGTGCAGGCATGATTGGGCAGTGGTCTCATTTTTTTAATGTACTCATCCCAGTGGTAGGTAGCCCTGAGTGCTAATGTTATTCTATGACGTTTTATATCTGCAGTGGGAGAGCAGGTGGTGGCCGGGCCAGCTCCCAGGGACCCAGGGGTGCTTCTGTCTTTCTCACCAGGAACGAGGTAAGACAGCTGATTCCGATCTTTTCTTGATTTTTTAAGTCCATCTTGTACTTTTTATATTGTTCTTTCTTGACATATTCGTTATTGAGTGTCTTGTTGGTTCATCCCTATGAAAAAGGACCTCCCCAGTCTTAGCATTGGTTGGCACTTGTTGCTAGAACAGAGAAAGCTATTGGTGTGGTGTGTTTACGTTGCGTCTTTCCGCCGTAGCAATGTCCTCTTTTGATTTTCTTTTTGAACATTTGATGTCTTGGATTCATTAATCATCCAATTGGGGTAATTTTGGTCTCTTCTTTTCCAGTGCTTATGCTACTTATTATTCTTTAGGGATATGTGCTTGGGTTAAAACTTTCAGGGCAGTATTTGATAATAATTGGGACAGCATTCATTCCTGTTTTTAACTGGAAATATTTCAGTGGTTCTTATTTTTTATAACATGTACTATTGGGTTACGGTATGATCGGATCTACATATTATGCTTCTGTTAATCTTTTATTTAGTTCTTTTATTGGGAATGCCTGGTGAATTTTGTCAAAGATCTTTTAATCATCTGTTGATAGGATCATTTATTTTTATTTTATTAATATGTAGAAGTAGTGGACTTCCTGATAGACTTTCTTTTTGGCAATGTATCCTCTTTCATTATTGGCAAAAACACTGGTCATATGCTTTTATTTTGATTTGTTTTTTGGGTTGTACTTGCTAATGCTGTATATGAGCATGAAATATACCTTACCAGAGAGCTTTTAGACTGACAGGGAAGATATTACAAAGTCTCTAGATGCCCAGCCAACATGGCTCAGTGGATGAGCGTCGATCTATAAACCAGGTCAGGGTTCGATTCTTGGTCAGAGCACATGCCCGGGTTGTAGGCTTGATCCTTAGTAGGGGGCGTGCAGGAGGCAGCCAATCAATGATTCTGTAATTGATGTTTCTTTCTCTCTCTCCCTCTCCCTTCCTCTCTGAAATCAATTAAAAATATTTAAAAACAAAACAAAAAACAAATGTCTAGAAAAATAAAGAGCTTGGCCTAAATGGTCAACAATATTTGTTGGAAAAAAAGTTCAAATTTGATAGTAAGAAGAATGTGCACATGTGTACACACATAAACACACAACCAAAACAGGAAACAATATATCTATATTAATAAAAGGGTAATGTACTAATTAGACAGTTGACAGGTCATCTTCTAGATGTTCGACTTCCTTTTGGACAAAGCCATGGTGGTGGCAGTTAGGGGTGATTAGGATGGCAGGGGAGGGCAGTTGGGGGCGAGAACAGGCCAGCAGGGTAGGGTAGTTGGGAGTGGCCAGGTTGGCAGGGGAGGGCAGTTAGGGGTGATCAGGCAGACAGGTGAACAGTTAGGACCCAGTGGTCCCAGATTAAAAGAGGAATGTCCGACTGCCAATTTAGGCCCAATTCTACAGGATTGGTCTGAAGGAAGCCCCAATGCATGAATTTCATGCACTGGGCCACTAGTTGCATTATATTAATAGAGCTGTCAAAAAATAAAAGGAACGGTAGTTCCTGTCAGTGGTAGTAAAACAGAGAAGAATTAAATCTCCTGTTCTAAGAAAAGTAAATGTTACAGTGGTACTTGAGCAGGTAATCTGACAATATCTATTAAAATAAATATATGCATATGACTATGTATATGTATACCTATCTACCTATATATCTATATTTATCTACACCTTTGTTTGAAAAATTTAGTTTCAGGAATCTATTAGATAGGAGAATAAAGGAATCATTACTTAATAAAATATGTAAAAATATATTGAGTAGAAGAAAAGTTGAGAAAGTAGTGGAAACAAAGAAAGTGCCTTTCAGTAGGGAAATGGCTTTATAAACTCTGGGGCACCCATCTCATGTCACCCTTAGCATTAATGAATTCGCTCTTTACTGGTTAACCTGGAGGGATGCATATGCTGCATTTTGGAATGAAAAAGCAAAATGCAGAAAAGTGATAGATATATTCTCAATTATCACAAAAGAAAAGCAGAATTAAATATAGTTATATGTACATTTTATATCCTATATTTTCTATAGCTTCATAATATTCTGTGAGAAATAATGAAATATTTTCTCTAAATAGTGTTATATTTTAATGCACCCAAATAGTATACTTTCTTTCCATGTAGACACAACATTTAGACTTAAAAATGTATACAGTAGCTTTAAGAAATCAGCATACTTACAGATAAGTGATCTTCAAAAGGAAAAACAATAAAAACAACACCTACAGGGCCCTGGCCTTCAGAATAATAATTAGGTGGTAAAAATCAAAGAACTACTTATATCACCATACGATTCCTCCGTTTCCCAAGACTCAAAACATGGACAAGTTCAATCCTTGCAGAAAATTAAAATTCAACATTCAAAACAAGTTTAACTTGGAATAAAGCTTTCTATAAAAATGCAAAGTGTCTCTCCGCCTATCCACACGCACCCAAAATTGACTATCCAGGCAGGGAGCAGACGCGGTGTGTCAAACACGCCTCGTCAAATGATTTATTACCTCGGATGACATGCCCACCATGAGAAGGTGAGGCTGATGGCGACGTTCTTCCATCCCATTTCTGTCACAGCGGGAGGCACCCCGATTCTCGTTCTGATAAAGGTGGGTGACCGCCACATGGCGAGCTCTGCCACGAAAGTTAAACATGAACTGGCTTCTTAAATATTAATAATTCGATTCCAGGTAAGGGGAGTTGAGTAATGTATTGTATAATCCGAGAAATCGGAGCTTGATGCTCTGGTTTCTCTGCAGATCATGTAAACCTTGCGCCTTTGACTAAACATTTCCGTGGAGAGGGAACACTTCCTAAATAAAAGAAAAAAGAAAGAAAAAGAAACCTCAGGGTGTTGTGGGAGGTTTGGAGGTTTATTCGGATAAACTACCATCTGTGTAAGGACAGTCCTGAACAAGTGTGATTACCGACAGTGACGTTCTGTTTCAGGGGAAAGATGTATATCTGTAAGCTAGTTAGTTGTTTAAATCTCTATAATCCAAAATAGCTAACTATGTTTGCAATGAATTCCATATTTTAATGCAGTGAATATTGGTCTGTCTGTCTGTCTCTGCCTCTTTTATTTTATTTTCTATCATTAAATGCTGTGTGGCGTAGACTGAGGAGAGAAGTAGCATTTATTTCTTCCCCGGTTCCTGTAGGAAAATGGCTTTATTTGCTGCCGTTCTCATGCAAACTTGCAAAAACTTGAGAAAACCGGCAACACTTCAGGAGGGAGGCTAGACAAGTTTTCATCACACTCATAAATATTTACCTGACATCCACACGTATTTGTCCGGAGCACATCTACTAGTATTTTATCACAAAGTGCGGTGCAGTTAAAAACGATTTCTCTCACTTCGCTTCCAAAGATACCAGTGGGATTTGCAGCCTGGGGAGACGGAGAGGGACAGAGTTAGGTACTTTTAAGAAAGACATAAGAAAGAAAAGTTACAGAGGAAAAGGACTATTTCCTGATGTAATCGTTTATTTCTTCAGCACATGTGTATTGATGCCAGGGACTGTTTGGGATGTAGATTTAGCCTCAATCAAAGAGAAAACTGTCCCTGGAGCTACCTTCTCGTCTGAGGTCTTCCCAGCTAAAGAATAAAGACAACCCTTAGAAACGACCTTGAACGTGCTTCCAGAAAGAGGATCACCCCCGAGAAATAAAACCTTCCCAAGAAGCCTGGCCATGCAGCTCAGGGACTGAGCATCCACTCATGAACTAAGAGTTCAGAAGTTCGATTCCTGGTCAGGGCACGTGCGCGGGTTGCAGGCTCCATCCCCAGTGGGAGATGTGTGTGGGGCTGCCAATTGATGTGTCTCTCTCATCGATCTTTCTCTCTCTCTCCCTTCCCCTTTCTCTAAAATCGATAAAAACATATTAAAAAACAAACAAACACTTCCCAATAAAGTAATGTGAGATGTAAGGTCATTTTCACCAATGCTATAAATGTCTAATACCAGAAAGGCAGCGTAATACATTGCATTGAGGAAGGCAGTTGTATCTAGAGAGCCATCATATACTAGTAACACGGTCTCAGGGATTATGGGAAGACGCTGCTGATGTAGTCAGCACAAAAGACCTCTGGCACTGTGAATTATTTAAATGCACAAAGGTGATGATTGCGTTCTTGTCTTCCCGTCTCTGCAAACAAATGAACATAAAATATCCAACAGAAACAGGCTTCTACACATGTTTTCACCGTAAATAATGCAGTAACGTAGAAAGCACTTACAGAGAAGCAGCCGGGGCCAACTGAGAATTTCACTCCTAAAAGACCGAGGTCTGAGCAAGTCTGCTCAAGGTATTGGGTTAGAGCATCGCACCAGGGAAGACCGTTGGGTCAAGTTTTGTCAAAATCTTAGAAATCAAGGGATGTTCTCAACGAACGTGTTGAGTTTTTGTAATATTAAAAGACTCTGGAATGTCTACCTGGCAGAAAGAAATTCAATATTTATTTACTAGTAGACAGGGCAAAAGTAGGTTTATCATGAAACACAGTTTATTCTTGTGTTATGATTTATTAATGATTCTATTATTTTCCATTGAGACAGCTGCAAACCTTCTTTACCCCACCTTATATTTTATATTTATTTGGATCATAATAAAATAGAGAGACACATGTCTGAGACAGTCATTTTTTTCTCTCTTTAGGTCTCCCTATACATTTTTAATTCACTGTATTAAGTGTTTACTTGTTGCATTTTATCCACGTGTCTGCTGCCTGCCATGAATTCTATCTGTGAGAAGCTTCCATTCCAGTAATACCTGAGCATCTACACATGAATAGAATAGAATAAAAATAGAAAGTACTGCAAATAACGTAAGGTGAGGTATATATTAACAGTTGCCTAACCAAAGGTTATCAAGATGGACAAAGTATTGGGAAAAATTTATTTATGAAGCACAGATGTCTAGATTTGAATTTTGCAAGTTTTGAGATTTGGATGGATATTAATTAAGTACATGTAAAGCCACATTAACGAGATTAAAGCTGGGGCATATTGGGAGCAATGATGAGACCCACCTCACCAGAGGCAGATATTTCGTAGGAGTAAGTTTTTTTTAAAAAAATATATTTTATTGATTTTTTACAGAAAGGAAGGGAGAGGGTTAGAAAGTCAGAAACATCGATGAGGGAGAGACATTGATCAGCCGCCTCCTGCACACCCCACAGTGGAGATGTGCCTGCAAGCAAGGTACATGCCCCCAGCCGGAATCGAACCTGGGACCTCTCAGTCCGCAGGCCGACACTCTATCCACTGAGCCACACCGGTCTCGGCAGTAGGAGTAAGTTTTTAAAGCTATTTTCCTCCAGGAACCTCAGAGGGAAGGAAACATCTCCATTAAAGTTAGGATACATTCGGATTTTTTCAGGAGACTTGCCTAACAAAATAAGGAAGGCGAATTTCTTTGAAGAGGCAACAAGAATCCCTGGGTATTATGAGGTCAAAAATCAAATCTGGCACAATATTGCAGGAGCTTTTGGAAATATAAAATATTTAAGATGGGATCACACAGCACACGCAAACACGCATGCGGAGTCTAAGAAAATGTGCACTGTGACAGAGCAATTGTTTTTCAAGACGCACCAAGGTTGCTCGGGCTATGGAGAAGGAAACAGTCTAAGACAAAGTAAAAAGAATGATCATCAGATTCCCGATCGAAGGAGCGGTGCCCGTTTTCTTTCTTTTCTTTTTTTTGGAAGTGCACGTATGTATAGATCTCAAATTTATTTATTTATTTATTTTTTATTGTGTTACATGTATACATATCTCCCCATTGCCCCTCCTCCCTCCCAGGCATACCCCAGTCCCCCAGTGTCTTACGTCCATTGGTTGTGCTTATATGCATGCACACAAGTCCTTTGGTTGATCTCTTATCTACCCCAACTCTCCCTAATCTTCCTGCTGTAATTTTGACAGTCTGTTTGATGCTTTACTGCCTCTGTATCTATCTTTTTGTTCATCAGTTTACAATGTTCTTTATGATCCACAAATGAGTGAGATCATGTGGTGTTTCTCCTTCATTGACTGACTTATTTTACTGAGCATAAGGCTCTCCAGTTCCATCCAGGCTGCTGCAAATGGTAAGAGTTCCTTCTTTTTAATGGCAGCATAGAATTCCATTGTGTAGATGTACCACAGTTTTCTGATCTGCTCATCTGCTGACGGGCACCTAGGCTGTTTCCAAATTGTAGCTATTGTGAATTGTGCTGCTATGAACATAGGGGTGCATAAATCCTTTCTGACTGGTGTTTGTAATTTCTTAGGATATATTCCTAAGAGTGGGATGGCTGGGTCAAATGGGAGATCCATTTTTAGTTTTTTGAGGAGACTCCATCCTGTTCTCCACAGTGGCTGCACCAGTCTGCACTCCCACCAGCAGTGCACGCGCTCTTTTCGTAGTGGTAACAAGAGATCTTGCAGCCGGAAGGGCTCCGTAGAACAAATAGCCACCTGGTGCTCCCAGACACATAGGGTCTGAGTTCCTAGTTCCCTACCGCTCAGCTTAGTTTGAAGGAAGGGAGTAAATTACTGTATATCTCAGAGCGCCAAGGAATTAACCATGAGGACCTAGGACTTCCGTGGGAATTCTGAATTGCAAAAGAAATGAGGTCATAGCCACCTGGATCCTATATAATAAAAGGCTAATATGCAAATCAACCAAATGGCAGAATGCCTAGTCGCTATGATGGGCACTCACCACCAGGGGGCAGACGCTCAATGGAAGAGCTGCCCCCTGGTGGTCAGTGCTCTCCCACAGGAGGAGTGAAGGTCAGCCAGAAGCCAGGCTCATGGTTGGCGAGTGCAGCAGTGGTGGCTGGAGCCTCTTCCGTCTCCATGGCAGCACTAAGGATGTCCAACTGCTGGCTTAGGCCTGCTCTATGCGGGGAGCAGGCCTAAGCCGTCAGTTGGACACCTCCTAAGGGCTCCTGGACTGTGAGAGGACACCGGCCAGGCTAAGGGACCTCCTTCCTCCCCCCGAGTGCACACATTTTGTGCACTGGGCCTCTAGTATACTAATAACCAAGTAACACATGAGATGCCGTTTGAGGTCTCTCATGATAGGTGATAATTAAGGACCAGGTAAAAGTTCCTTTTCTCCGACACCTTGGCCAAATTTATAATATTTTTAACTTGCCGACAAATGCAACA
Source organism: Lasiurus cinereus (assembly GCA_011751065.1). Lineage (NCBI taxonomy): Eukaryota > Metazoa > Chordata > Mammalia > Chiroptera > Vespertilionidae > Lasiurus > Lasiurus cinereus. The sequence continues at coordinate 2,313,137 of JAAGEH010000413.1, read as the reverse complement.
AGCTATGTGTGTATGTGCACGTGTTATGCAAGAGGTGGAGAGATGGGAAGCCAAATTATATACCTGTCACTGAAGAATGAGAATCTGATCAAATATAAATAGGGTTATAACAGTAGAACAAAGATTAACTAATTTTTATTTCCCATCCGTATAGCTCCTTTGATTATAAGTTCTGGCACTCTTCTGGTGACTGCTGATAAGTTATCAATAAATGTTCATTGAATGGACTTACTGATTGAGTTGGATGAGCTCTGATGTTTCTGACATGATGTTAGGCTACTCTACCTCCTGAAAATAGGGGGATGTTACAGAGTTTCTAGGACTTAGGACTTCAGTGGGTATTCTGAATTGTAAAAGAAATGAGGTTATAGCAATTTGAATCCTATATAATTAAAGGCTAATATGCAAATTAGGGGGGATTGGTCCATTTTGCTCTAAATGGAGGAAAGCTCTTTACATCTTTCCTAGACGTGCACTCGCACTCCAGTCCAATATTTGTCAGCAGATTTCCTCTTGAAAATCTTGCTGAGTGAAAACCTATAGTTATTTGGATTTTTTTCAATATACCAACCTACATAGATTTTTCTTCCAATTAACATAGTTTTACTTCACATTTAATAACAATAGAAAGCATATTAACCTGTCTCCATAGCTATGTATGGAAAAGACCCAAAACTTCAGAGTTAATAACAATGTTGAATGTATAGCTCAGTATTACATTTGGAAATAGATGGTTATTTTCAGCATTCTATAACATTGGCCAGAGATGCGAAAATTGATATCTTCCTCATTCTTATCATTGGCCTTTTCCCCAGCATGATCCATACTAAAGGAACCTCAACTTGCACAGGGAAGTGGAAACCAATAACTTTGTGCTGAGAGCATAGTATATGGGCAATATGTGTATGTAAGCATCAAGCATATACATGTTTACATCAATATAAAGCATCAATTTAAGGTAGATTGGAACATAGGGAAGCAAATGCTTATTTACTTTTATTCATTTTGATATTATATTATACTTAATTAAATATAATTTATTTATGCTTTTCTGGTTTTAGAAGCAATTAGTATTTATTGCAGAAAAAATTGTTAAGTGAAAACATGTGTTACAAGCAAGTAACCATATCTCATGATCCAAATTTTCCCCTCATTCCTCACTCCAGGTTCAAACCCTTCATCCAAATAAATCTGCCTTATTAATTATTATACTTCCTGTTTTGCCCTAAAATCATATCTTTTTAAAAAAATTAAATAAAACCTATGTAATTGTACAAACCAATGGCACTCCCATAAATTAGAAATAAAGAAAAATAGGCCAGCTAGTGTTGCTCAGTGGTTGAGTGTCGACCTATGAACTAGGAGGTCTTGGTTCCATTCCCCGTCAAAGCTCATGCCTGGGTTGCAGGCTGGATTCTCAGTGGGGAGCATGCAGGAGGCAGCTGATTCTCTCTAGTTGTAGATGCTTCTCTCTCTCTCCCTCTCTCTTCCTCTCTGAAATCAATAAAAATATTTAAAAAAATGAAAAATTAAAAAAATGTATGTTGCATTATAAAACCTAAATCCTAGAAATAGAAAGAATTTTAGAAATAGAATATACTGCTGCCTGTTGCTCTCTCTTTGGTTTAATGTTTGCTTCTTTTAGTACATTCAATATTGGTGAGCTTTCGTAAATCATCAATACCTATAGGTTTCTCTGACCTGTGTGGCTAGAAAAGCATATATTGTAGGAACACAGTGAATATGGTGGCTGTGTCTCCTTGTTGGGGTATGTGATTTTCGGGGTCTTTTGCAGGCCATGAGTTTATAGCCAACTGATTCAACTACAACTGCCTACAGATCTGCTGAGTAGGCAGCACAAATTCCTAATGGCTCTTTGTGGAGTTCTTTATGGTTTCCCCTCCTTTTGTTTACAGCTCTTTCCCACGTGGTCTGTTGCTCTTCCATTTTTCATCCAAAAATCGGAAGTAATGTCTCCGTTGAGATTCTCCATTGGTATGCATCAGCAGCAGCGTTGCTTCAAACAAAGTCTCAGTTAATGCAACGTGGAACTGGGGAAGTCCTCCGTGAAATGCAGTGGCCTCCTTTGATTTACAGGAGTCCCCTGAGGCTCTTTGATGATCGGAATAGGATTCTGTTCAGCCAGGGCTGCTCCATCAACAATCTGCGTCTTCTTCACAGCTCCTCAGTTATTCACTTTAACGCAAGTCCAAAAACCTACTCACTTTGCTCTCCAGCAAAGTTGACAGAAGAAAATGAATGCTAATATATATTTCTTAAAGCATACACTCTCCAGCTCTGTTGGTCTTGGTGTGTTGGTATACATATCATTTTTCTCGGCAAGATTTCTCCAGGAATGTGTATGTTTGAACAACAGAAGAGAGAGGAGGCCGGGATTTTGCTGGCTCCTCTTACTCTCAGAGGGTTCTCACTGACACACAGCTGCGCTGTGTACAGAATGCCCGTTGGCTGGCAGCAGAAATTCTGCTAATGGTTTCAGATCCATTCCACGCGCGTCTTTTGGGCGTTGCGGGCAGTTCCCTGACCTGCATCTCCTCCCATCGTCCCGGCCCCCGGCTTAGAAACACAATCAGAATGAGGCCGCAGGTCTCTGCGAGCTGATGCTGAACTGTGGCGGCCGTTCCGGCTCTTTCTTCCCGGGACCTCGGGCCAGGGCTCCGTTTGGGGCTCTGGCTCCCTTCGGTGAGGGAGGAAAGCAGATGCTGTGACGGTTTTCACTTTGTAAAATGAGGGTGTGCGTGCGTGTGCCTGTGTATGTGTGTAAATATGTGTGTGTATGTGCATGCATGAATGCATGCATGTGTGGCTATGTGTGCATGTATATATATATGTGGGAGTCTGCATGTGTGCATGCATGTATGTGTATGTATGTGTTTATGTGCAAGCATGAATGTGTGTGTATATGTGTGTATGTGTGCATGTATATGCGTGCAGGGTATGCATGTGTGCATGTGTGCATGTGTATGTGTATATGCGTATATGTGTGTATGTATGTGTGTATATGCATGCATGAATGTGTGGGTATGTATGTGTGTATGTGTATGTATATGTGTGTGGGGTGTGCATGTGTGTATGTGTGTGTATATATATGTGTATGTGTGTATGTGTGTGTATATATGTGGGTGTGTATGCATGTGTGTGTGTGTGTAAGTCCTGTAGAAAAGCTGTTTAGGAAGCTGATCCTGTCCACCTGGGTCTTGCTGGTCTGAAGCTGAAAAGCCAATTTCCAGTGTCTCTCTACTGACTGTGTACAAATGAATAGCAGTTCCTATAGTTTGAAAAAATCTTATCGCTGCTGTCTCACTGCTTTTGTTTTCCTTTAGCCGTGATGCCCACACCATTTTGTTTCATCTGGTCATACAGTGTATTTTCCCTTAAACCACGTTGAAATCTTTTGTGGAAGGTTGTGGAATGCAAACACAGACACACACCCAGACAGGAATCCACATGGGATACACACTGGGCACCTCTGCTCTGCTGGCTCATGACAGTGATGCGGCCAGCCTACACATTCTTCCCTTTAATGGGGAAAAATTGGGAGTTGAGAGTAAGACAAAAAGCAATAGCCTACTTTTTTAACACATAGGGGAAAAATTTCACCCAACAACAGAGGTGATGAATAACAAGACCATTTCCTGGTATTTTGTCACCTGTGTCTAACCAAGACAAGGACATATTTATATTTAAAACACAAAAAGAAGAGGTGAGAGAGTGATGGTAAGCTTACATAAATGATTCCTGATCACGTGACCCAGGCAGGCCTAGCTAATTGGAGACTTACATTTTGGCTGCCTTAGTGCTTGGCTGGGGAATAGCAGGTGACTTCTGCAGAGCCAGCGGGAGAAGCAGTCGGTATAAGAAGCAGTCTGGGCATTTCCGGAAAATGACTGGGCACCTCCTTGTCCAGAGGTGATGCTGCAGACATTTCTGGAGCCTCTTATTTTAAAAGTGCATCAAGCCGAGGTCACTCTCTGTGCGTGACCCTCACAGTGACATAGACAGCAACCACTGAGCAAAGCATTCTATGGTCCTGCTGGATGCCAGGCCCCACGAAGGCCATCAGGGACATTCGGAATATCGCGTGAATCATGAATGACATCATCCTGAATGAGGTGATTCCCATGGTCTGCACCATAAACAAGAACGTACCCCAGGACTTGTAAACTTTATGACCTGGACAGCGGGCAGGTCTAAATAATTTACTTTAGGATGCAGATGAAAATTACAGTGGTACCTCGAGATACGAGTGCCCTCACATACAAGATTTTTTGAGATACGAGCCGTCGAGCGAGCGATTTTTGCTTTGAAATACGAGCAGCATTTGAGATGGGAGTCATCGCGCGGATCGGCCGGCTGCACACGACCCACCAGTTTACTGCCACTTGAGTGTCTCATAGTTTCCCACGCCTCAAGGTTATAGAATGAATTAAACTCGCATCTCGAGGTACCACTGTACTCTAATGCTCTACTCAATTTTTTTATGTGAAAGTATAGTTTCATGCAGCTTGGTGTGGGAAGTCAGTTAAAGTCACATGAAAACAGCATTGTACCGACGTTTTAACCCTGATTGAGAATCTCTCTTTTCCAGCAATATTCAGATTTCCGCATGTGTAGCAAAGACACAGTCCTTTCCAGTTTAGAGACGCGACGTGCACAATGTAGAGGACCTCTAGACCGCTGCTTTGCAGAGAAAGAATGTGGAATCTTCTAAGCTTCGACCAGAGAGGCCTTTTTCACAGGGAGATATCTGCAAACAAGAGTTTGTGTTGAAACCATTTCAGGGACCATTTCAGGGTCTAAAAATACATTCAGCTTTTAATTGAACGGCATTTGCGAGTGAGGGGTTGTAGCGTAATCGTGTGCAAGCTTTCAGAAGTGTTTCCTGCAGATAATGCTTGGATCATCCACTGCCCAGATTTGAATGATGGATGCACGAACCCGAGTCGAGTTTTAATTGCAATTACGAAGGGAGTTCAGTAGCAAGACGGGCTGTATTTGAAGTTAGACGCCTCGCTCAGACTCTGCTTTCTCATCTCGTTTTACACAAAGGATCTGAGCAGAGGGGGATGGCTCCGGGCTTGATAAAAGTCACCAAGCGAAGTCTGAAGAGTTCCTTTCTACAGATGATGCCTCTATTTCGTGATGATGAGGATGATGATGATTTTATTTCAAAGTCTGCCGTCCAGACTCGCAGGCCTCTGCGCCGCAGAGATAAAGCAGCGGCTGAAGCCACTGCCCCTGGTGGGACAGAGAGGACTTTTGTGCTTTCCTTCCAGTGGGGCGGCCCGCTCTCCTCCTGACCTCCCGGAGCACCAGGCCCGGAGGGTGGACACCGGTTTATGCGGCCACGGCGGAACGGGAGATGCTACTGCTGAAATGTGTGCGCTTCGCTGTGGCCAATGGATTCACCCTGTGGAACGCAGCCTCCAAGACATTCTGTTTTCCCAATTAAAGCCAGAGGGTTAAGAATTTCTATACAGCGGCACCTCGAGATACGAGTTTAATTCGTTCTGTGACCTTGAGGCGTGGGAAACCATGAGACGCTCCAGTCACGGTAAACCGGTGGGTCGTGTGCAGCCGGCCGATCCGCGCGATGACTCCTATCTCAACTGTTGCTCGTATTTCAAAGCAGCAAAAATCGCTCGCTCGACGGCTCGTATCTCAAAAATCTCGTATGTTAGGGCACTCGTATCTCGAGGTACCGCTGTATCTGATAGGACTCGCTGAATCAAAAAAGAAACAGTACAGTGATTTTATTTTTACAAGCACAGGAAGACTTTGAGATCACCTGACCTTCTAGGCAAGCAATGCTACTAATCTTCGTGTTTTGTCCCTCAATGCAAGTTATTTTGGCTCTCTTGGACAATTTAAAAACTACTAAAATGTTGAAGTTTTAGAGAGTGAATTTTCTTTCTTTTAAAATCGATGTCCATGGGCCATGCGTTACTTTTCTATTTTCTGAACTCAAAACACAAACATTTATCGTACTTGAAGTGGTTTGATAAAAATTAATATTAGCCAAAACCGGTGTGGCTCAGTGGATAGAGCGTCCGCCTGCAGACTGAAAGGTCCCAGGTTCGATTTCGGTCAAGGGCACGTACCTTGGTTGTGGCCACATCCCCAGTGGGGTCGGGGGCGTGCAGGAGGCAGCTGATTGATGTTTCTCTCTCATCAATGTTTCTAACTCTCTATCTCTCTCCCTTCCTCTCTGTAAAAAAATCAATAAAATATATTTTTTAATTAATACTATTTTAACTATCTCTAGAGAATTCCATGGAAATCATTGTTGCAATTATTATTTTTTATATTTAAAAGTGCTCAGATGCCCTGGGCAGGTGGCTCAGTTGCTTAGAGCATCTTCCTAATATGCCAAGGATGTTGGTTGCATGGGCAGGCACATGAAGAACCCGCCTTGAGATTTATTTTCACTCATTATGATCAAGTATCAACCAATGAATGCATAACTCAGCAAAACAACAAATCTCTCTCTCTCTCTCTCTCTCGCTCTCTCTCTTTCTCTCTCCCCCCCTTCTTCTTCTTTCTCTAAAAAAACCAAACAAAGAAAAATCAACAAAAAAGTGAGTAAATAAAAGCACTTAGGTTAGCACATGGCATTTAGTGAGCACTCTATAGTCCTTGCTATTTTTTTGGTGTATCAGTAAGTAGCTAGCATTTATTTGAAGTGAATTCAGTTTTAAGTAGTGTCCTCTACTTGAAAACATTGTGAGAAAGAGAAATTTTGATAAAATTCTATAAAATATTATAGTCTGAGGTCTTTTACTAATTTGCATAGTTTTTTTCCTCAAATTACTCTGAATCAGTAAGATATTATTTTTATTTTTATTTTTGTAAAATATCAGGCCATGAGTGCAAAGGAAATGCTAAGGAAAAGAAAATATTTCCAATCAAGAACTTTCTATATTCAATATGTTAATTTTTATTTATTCATGAATGTTATAAAGGATCTATAATGATACATATACACAGTCAAATTCATATACACATTTAATATCTAATATACAACATGGTATATACTTTATTTTCCGGCGTATAAGATGACTTTTTAACCCAGGAAAATCTTCTCAAAAATTGGGAGTCGTCTTATACACCAGGTGTCATCTTATAGGGCGAGTGTATCCCAAACTCTGTATTTTAACTGGAAAAGTTGGGGGTCATCTTATACACCAGAAAATACGGTAATTAAATATATCTAACATATCTTACAATATATTAGACTACCATGTTAGCAGATCCTTGAATGATGTCATTTCATTCGATTTGTTTCATTTTAAATGATGAGCTGCATTAGGAACTTGACTTCTGTTCGTGTCAATTCGCCTGTGGTAAACCCGTTTCCTCTTATGCCATTTCACTTAAAGTCGCAGAACCTAGTGACAATACTCAGTGAAGACTTGCTGCGTGTGTATAATTTAAATCCCCCCAACTGGGTTGAGGCTGCCACAGTCTCCCTTCATTATAGCAGAGAAGATAGGGGTGTGGAGCGAGGCTTGGTTAACTAATATATGACACCACTGGGCTTGGAATCCAGGTTCCTCTGCTCTGGAAAACATGCTTTTTAAATCAACAACAACAACAAAACGCTCATTATCCTCATCGGTAGTGGATTTAGGCCAGTGACGCATGCTATAATGAAGGCTGGCTTCGTATGGCAAGGCCAAAATGTCAAGGACATGAGAGGCTGGATTTAGGTTAAATGACTCAAATATCATTCCACAAAAATAATAAATGAGCTCAATACCTAACAACTGACAGTGTTTTCTATTCATTAAAAGTCTTGCCGAGTTAGAGAAGGTTTCAGAGTCTGTGTTTACTCGCGATCTGTATTTTAAACCCAAAATACTACAGTTGAGCACATTAGATCCTTTAGGAATTCTGGAACTGTGCTTTCACATTTGATGAAGGGGAAACAGGCTATTCTACGTGAAATATTTGTTTCTAAGAAACAGCGCTTGCAAATCTGTGAGTGAAAATAAGTAAGGTATTTTCTCCAAGTTATTTATAAAATACCATGCCACGTATATAATTTATGGTGTATAGGTAAGCAGCTAGCATTTATTTGAAGTGAATTCAGTTTTAAGTAGTATCCTCTATTTGTAAACATTGTGAGAAAGGAATTTTGATAAAATTCTATAAAATATAGTAAACACCTTCACGGGTATTTCTAGACCCAATTTTAGAATTTTCAGGCTTCCATCTATAAAAGATCATTCATCGATGTGTGATGTGCTGAAGACACTTTTAAATATTTCCCTTTTTTGACACTTGTTTGGATTTGGAATAGGTGAGAAAACACAAGTTTCTGAAGTTGTGTGTCTGTGTATTTATTTCCGGGGAGAGTTTTTTTGTGTGTGTGCATTAAAAATACTCTTTTGAAGATTTTGAATCAAGAATTTACTTGATTGCTAGACAACATATAGAGTAATTCTAAAGGCTATAGTATTCTTTATTTATTGTCCTAATAATAGAACACAATCCATTGTGGTTTTAAAATGGATTGCTTTGAATGAGGGGCTGTTGCTTATGAAAAATGTAATAAGTAGATTTACATAAGTTTATGCTTTTCGTCTCAGGGGAGCCTGCATACATGAGCTTCCTGTTAGAAAATGGGGTGTAATCTACCTTTTTATATCAGGTTGGAGGAAGTTGCATTATGACTAAAAACACGAGATACAGGGTCCGCCATGACCTCCTTGATCAGGTGACTTGACCTTTCTAAAACTGGAATTGAGGTATTTGTGCCGTTATTCTTTTTTTTTTTAATTTTATTGATTTTTTACAGAGAGGAAGGGAGAGGAATAGAGAGCTAGAAACATCGATGAGAGAGAGACATCGATCAGCCGCCTCCTGCACGCCCCCTACTGGGGATGTGCCCGCAACCAGGATACATGCCCTTGACCGGAATCGAACCTGGCACCTTTCAGTCTGCAGGCCGACACTCTATCCACTGAGCCAAACAGGTTTTGCCTGTGCGTTATTCTTTAAGTGTTCATGATCCTCTGCAGGTCACGGCCAACATCTCCTCACCCATCATGACAGGGGATAGACACAGCTGATTTCCCCATTCTCACTTCCAGATGTTTCTGTCATTGGCCAAGTACACCACTGAAGACGAGTCCAATGTTTGTTTGAATACATGAACTTCGATGCAAACGCCCATTTTAACAGCTCATGGAGCTGTTACTTCACAACTGTGTGTAATAGTTCCGTAGCTGAGTTCACAGAAGGGTCCGGAATTGCATATCCGCAGAATGATTAGGGTCTCTGCTGAGAATATCTGAAAGGATTTTAGCAACAGATGCCACACAGCTGTGCTTCTTTTTCAATCAGAACAGGAGATGGATTTATCCTCCGTGGCTCTCTTTTATGTATGCTGAGCTGACACTAGCATTTAGGACTCAAAGGAAATGAAATAATAACCAACAAAATCCCATTTTCCTGGGTGAAGAAATCTGGAGAAGCGAGCACTTTGCATCTGCAATAATTAACTGTCAAACTCTCGTTTCTTCTCTGCGATGGCCCTGAATTGCCACATCAGCATCCGCATTGAACACTAGCATGAATCTGTGCCAAAGCTGACAAATGTGTATTTTTTTTATTATTAACAAGCGGCTTTGTAGTAAAACTTGCTTTAGATACTATTTAAATTTTTTAAATTCAAAACAAGTTTAAAACAATGAGTCATTTCCACATTCGTATTATGAGCCACCCTTGCCAGGTTGACTTTTACCACATTGTTGACTGGCCCTAAAGGAAGCTGGAGATCTGAGATTTGCTTAAACATGCCTCACCGGGAGATGTAGTCATAGCTAATTGGGAGGTATTTGTACCGAGTGTACTAGGTGGTGCTGGAGGAGTCACAAAAGAAGCACAATGAAAGAGTTCCCTGAAAGTAATTCAGGCCATGGGATGGCTTAAGTAACTTCTAGAAGGCAAACCTTGTGCAAACCTTACAGACCCGTAGGCAGATTCAAAAAGGTACTGGGCTGAATAATAATAACATGGAAACCAGAAGATGTTCCTTCTTGTGAGATGAAATACAGACTATCAGTCCTGGAAACTGCATGTCACATAAGGGTGGGTGTCCAAGAGGGATTTCCATGGGCTGTGCTCTCACATCTGTTTTCACGGTGCTGGTCAACCCACCCAGTGACTCTGTGTTTCTTTTAACGCAGAACTCATGTCAAGTGATTTTTCTTTAACCCGCTGTACGCCATAAGCGTCTGTAGACCCAAGTGGTGGACTTTCCCTACACGCCACGTGTGTCTCTAAAAAAATGTTTGCCCCAAGTGGCAGCCCTGACTGTGGGAACCTCTTTCATGGCCCTTATGATTCAGGGTTCCCATTCAAGGTTTGGGTTCTGGAGGAGGCCGCACGCAAATGAAAAGAGAGACTAGAAAATATTAATTTGAGAATATTGGGCGGGCCAGGTGGGAGCCTTCCTCTAGTGGGAAGACTACCACCTTCCTTTGGCCTTGCTATCCCTTTTATTAAGACTCTGGGAGACACCCATGAAATTCCAAGAAGAGAAATTTACATGAGACAAACAGGTAGAGGCTGCTTCAGCTGACAATGTTTCCACTCAACAGTGAGTGATGAGCTCTGACCTTTCAGAGCCATGAAGGTGGACCAGCCTTCTGGTCTCCTGTCCACATCTTTCTATTAGGGAGACAATGTTTGGTTTCCAGCACTTGACCAACTTTAAAATCATTTTTCATGAGAATTTTCAACTGAAAATATCCAAGAACACCCAAGTTGTGAGTAACGTATTTATTTTATAATATTCATTGCCAATTGATTTTTTTTTAATTCAATTCAAAATATCATGGTGTGTGGGGATGGTTCCCGTTTTGGACAAGTGGTAATTAACTGGTGAAAACCATATGTCCTTGCATCACGTTGATGTGATTCTCTGTTTTCTCTCAGCATAACAATTCTGCTTCACATTTTGGTTCTCCCTCTTTCATTAGTCCTGCTTCCTTTGGCATCCCTTTTTTTTTTTTTTAAATATATATATATGTTTCTTTATTGATTTCAGAGAGGAAGGGAGAAGGAGAGATAGAAACATCAATGATAAGAGAGAATCATTGATTGGCTGCCTCCTGGATGCCCCCCACTGGGGATCGAGCCTGCAACCCAGGCAGGTGCTGGTGGCCAGAATTGAACCCGGGACTCTTCAGTCCACAGGCTGACACTCTATCCACTGAGCCTAGCTGGCTAGGGTTGGTATCCCTTTTGAATTTGATTTTTCACTTACAGTTTCCATTCGATATTATTTTCTATGAGTTTCAGGTGCACAGCATGGCGGTTAGACAATCATATACTTTACCAAGTGTCCCCCCAATCTTTCAAGTACCCACCTGACAGCGTATGTAGTTATTACACTGTTGCTGACTATATTCCCTACGCTGTACTTTACACCCCTCAACCATTTTGTTGCTACAATTTCTGCACTTCTTCATCCTTCACCTTTCTCTCCCCTCCTTCTCCCCTCTAGCATCACCAGTCTGTCTGTGTTCCTCTGAGTCTGCTTTGTTTATGTTGTTCAGTAGCTTCCACATATAACTAACATGATATAATGTTTGTCTTCCTTATTTCACTGCTTTTTTAGGTCTCATTCTTCTGCTCATTGTCCTATTTCATAATGCTAAGTATCTTGGGGGCCTCAGGGGTAGTGGAGGTGAGTGTCACCCTCCTCTGGCTGCCAGGGCCAACCAGAAGGTTCTAGTTGAGGAACCAATTCTGCATCCGGGGCTGGGCTCCCTGCCTGGTGTTGGGGCTGAGTGTCCAGTGTCTACAGGGGCAGTGTTTCTTCTTTGCCTTAAACAAAATGAAGTATTTGCCATCCTGTGGTTTTTCAGGCTTCCTTCAACTGATCTGGGCTGTCTGGGCAGATGTTACCTTTTTTTTTTCTTTGTTCCAAACCAACTGTAAGAATTTCCTAAAATTTTGAGCTTGCTTACATTAGAAGGTTTATTCAAGATAGAGAAAAACAGTGATTTCTGTTTTAAAGTATTCCTTGTCTCTTTTAAAGGATTTCTGTTGAGATTTATTACATAAGAAATGGGATATAATGGGCTAGGTGGGTTTACATTTCTTTAAAAAATAGATATATTTTACTAGAGGCCTGGTGCATGAAATTAGTGCATTGATTGGGTCCCTAGGTCTGGCCCGATGATCAGGGCTGATGGGGCCAGTCCCCGGGCTAGGTGTGGAAGGAATAAATGCCTCATGCCACCACTGCTGCCATCATCAGCACCGTGACACCATGTGGTTCCCACCTCTTCCCCTCCTTCTTCCCTCTCCACCATGCCACGACCCCTGCAGGCAGGTGGAGTGCTGATTAGGGCCTACCAGCCAGGGGGAGGGACAGGGCATGGGAGGGAGCTGGTCCTCAGCCCGCATAGAAAGGGGCCACATCCACCGTCACCTTCCCCGGTTCTCCATCCCAGCCCAGGCCTGCTGGCTGTGGGGAGGAACTGGAGGAGGTTGGCTGGCTGTGGTGGGGAAGGGACTATGGGAGGTTGGCAGACTAGGGCAGGTTGGCTGTGGGAACACAGTGTCCACCAGGGGGCAGCTCCTGCATTGACGTCTGCCCCCTGGTGGTCACTATGCATCATAGAGACCAGTCATTCCTATCGTTCAGTCGCTTAGGCTTTTATATATCTATATAGACCAGTGGTTCTCAACCTGTGGGTCGAGACCCCTTTGGGGTTCCATCGACGCCATCACAGGGGTCGCCTAAGACCATCAGAAAACACAGATATTTACATTACAATTCACAACAGGAGCAAAATTACTATTAGGAAGTAGCAAAGAAAATAATTTTATGGTTGGGGGTCACCACAACATGAGGAACTGTATTAAAGGGTCCCGGCATTAGGAAGGTTGAGAAGCACTGATATAGATGGTCTATATAACAATTCGTATATGTGCACGCATGTCATCGTCTTACTGCTAGGGCTGGTCTCAGAAGGAATTGTGAAGGAGACATTTTCATCTTTTTTATATCCCTACTTTATGGAGTGTCATTATCCTCTCACTGACACTTGACCTTATCCTACCCACAAAAATAGCCACTGGGTGTTCAGAGTTCGTCATTAAGGACTTAGCCAAAACCAGATCCTCTAAGGTCCCGCTACAGAGGCCGTACGTTAATCCAAAGTGGCTGCCAACGGCAGAGCAGTAAAATTCTTCTCTCCTTTATCCATAGTTTGTAGGAACTATGTTTCCTTTCATAGGACATGAAAAATAGAAAAGACTAGAAAGACTCTTGGTAGACTTGGGGTAAAGATAGCATCCAGTAATACTCCACATTTTCTTGGATTTAATGAAGTAATCTTTGAAAGACATCCTTTCCTATGCTCATATATATATTCAAAAATAAATGATATGGTCCAATGTCTTAATAATAAAGATGAAATTATCTTAGCTACATTTATTTTCTGACATTCAATCTAATTTAGTTGTTATGATTTCAATGGGTTGGTATTATATACTTGTCTCAGGTACCATTGACTCACTTATGTCTATTTACTTTCTGCCTCTATCTATCTATCTATCTATCTATCTATCTATCCATCCATCCATCCATCTGCCTATCTATCTATGTTGTATTTATCTTGACATCTGAGATTGATACCGGTATCAAAATAAAAATAGTTTCAATCAGTCTACTATGTTATGGAATAGTAATTTAATGATACAATACTGAACTTTGGTCAAAATTAAAAATGGGGACTATTTTAAAAGACATGTCAAACCACTGATGACAAGAATATTTGTCAGTGTTGCAGTTAATTGTACTTTGATTTCACTTCTGAGAAATGCTTGTTGATGAGTTGTGTGTTTCTAAATTTATCAATAGACTGAAATTTGATTTTGACAATTAATAATTAGCAGCCCCTAACCTCTAGTTCTAATTCATACTAATGGGACACAAAATCTAATCCTCAAATTCAATAATATATTTTGTAAATAACTTTCAAATTGAAGTTTTATTCAATTTTAGATAATTTATTTTTCTTGCCTAATGTATTGAGAAGCCACCTACTGGAGTATTAGATAAAAAACCTGCAACATAAGACTGTGGGATACATATTGGAGTCTCGATATTTAATTGATTCCACTTAATAAATAACTATTAATTATTCCATCTATGTGACAGACATTTATTGATAATAGTGTTAGGGTCTCCGAGGAAAACAAAGAAGAATTAAAACAAAAAACAGTACACAATAAACTGATAGATATGTTATCTATAATTATTTAAACATGATCTAGATCAGTGGTCGACAAACTGTGGCTTGCGAGCCACATGCGGCTCATGAGCAGTGGTTTGCCCCTCTGTTGACTAATGAGTTTGCCAACCACTGCCTTAGGGAAAAACACTTAAAAAAACGTTTTAATAACGTACTAATGTCTTTAACCTGAAGTCAAAACTTCTGGGTAAGGGTAATGCCTTACGCAGTGATGGGCAAACTCCTTAGTCAACAGAGCGGCAAGCCGTGGCTCTCGAGCCTCAGTTTGCCGACCGCTGAGACCTATTCTATTTAATTGTCAAATCCCACAATGTGATAGAACACTTAGAAAGATGATCTTCTGTGGTCCAAGATACTTTCCACATTTAGATATCCCATATTCTTTAACAATGACTGCAAGTATTACCATTTAATTTATTTAGCAGTAAGCCCCTTGTAAGACTTGAGACAAATGACACTTTTAAAATTATACATGTATGCCTGGGGCTTCGGGTCCCGAAATCTAATAAAAAAAACGTCTCGTGCTAAATAATTGAAAAACAAAAATCATTCTCAGATTAATTAGAGACCCAAGCTAATGATTCTGTACGCAGACAGAGTGCCGCGAAGTCAGCCTGTTCAACTGCACAGCTCTGGTGGCCCCTCACAGTCTGGCTTTCCGATGGGACAGTCACCTTCCGGGGCGTCATATTTCTGCTTTGTGGTTAGTGAGGTTCGGACACGGAAATGCCTTTTGCCTCCTGGTCTACCAGGCCAACTCTTCTGACTCCTACAAGGCTCAACCCAAACCTCATCGTCTCATTCTCTGTCCTGACTCTGAGTTCCCTGCTGCATTCCCCACTGCAGGGGGCCCAGGTACTAACCTTGACCTTGCTGGGAAGCTTCAGCTGTTGGTTTACTTAGCCATCTCCGCGTGGAGAGCACAGGAAAGGTGTTTCTTCATCCCTGCATTTTCAGTGCCCGGAAAAATGCCCAATGCAGAGTATTCATTGTAGGTGTTTATTGTTGAATAGATACCTACTTGTTCGTATTTCTCCAGGAAAGGGTGGGGGATTGATTTGAAAATCCCAAGGGGTGATCTGGGTAGTATTTGCAATTCTTCATTGGCAGCTCACTGGCACTAGAGTTCTTAGGCAAGGAGTCGCTCTTATGGCAGGACCAAGGGCGGGCGGGCTTAGGACCGAAAAGACCAGAAGCTTTCATTTCCATGTTAAGTGTACCCACAATCATTCGCTGCCGGAGGAATTACACCCATGAAACATATGCAGCTGCAGATCACCCAGCACTTTATCACTCTCACAGTGCCTGGTGCTGTGGGTCCAGGGATCCTGGCGGTTCTATCCTTGGGGGTTCAGCAGCGGGGCTGGGCTGGTCCAGTGCAGGGGGACCCATCTCAATCGGGAGGTACTAGCCCTTTGCACTTCTGTGTTCTAGCAAGGAGAGGAGCAGGGAGCGGGGTCGCTTGCCAGACTGACAAAAGCACGTGCCTTTGTGGCTGTCTTGACAGGCGAGCCGGTTGGCTGGCCTGGACCCCATTAATAAAGCGTTTTTCTTTTATTTATAAATATATTTTATTGATTTTTTACAGAGAGGAAGGGAGAGGGATAGAGAGTTAGAAACATGGATGAGAGAGAGACATCGATCAGCTGCCTCCTGCACGCCCCCTACTGAGGATGTGCCCACAACCAAGGTACGTGCCCTTGACCGGAATCGAACCTGGGACCATTGAGTCCGCAGGCCGACGCTCTATCCACTGAGCCAAAGCGGTTTTGGCAATAAAGCGTTTTTAAAACATTTCCATGTATTACTGCAACACCCTGGCTGCAGGCCGCCCGCTCTGTCAGGGGCGGCCGTGCTCTTTGACAAAGCCTGCAGCCGGTGCAGAAAGAAGTGAGACCACAGGTCTCTTCTTTCCAGAGGAACATTCCCTGAAGAGCCAGGTCTGCAGCCGAGGAGCCACAGAGGATCCGGGAACATCACCCAGAGGAAAGCCAGAGATGGCAGGATCTGGGGGAGAAAGGAGAAAATGGAAAGGGCAGAATCCTGGGGGAGAACAAAACCAGGATGGCGGGGCCATGTTAGGCCAAGAAAACCTGGGTAATGGGCGTGTGGCTCTTCCTGCACCATCGGATCTGGCCCTTTTGGAGAAGCTCATGGAACCTGCTCTCAGGTTAAAGGCTGGAGGGGTGAGGAGGCTTCCTTTACGTAACAAAACAGCATCTGGCTTAGCAGCTCCGGGGAAGTAGGGTAAGAGGCTTGGACCTGCCAATTGTAACCCTGTTCTGGGTATTATTGTCCCTATTTTTCTTTTTTTTTTAAATATATATTTTATTGATTTTTTACAGAGAGGAAGGGAGAGGGACAGAGAGTTAGAAACATCGATGAGAGAGAGACATTGATCAGCTGCTTTCTGCACGCCTCCTACTGGGGATGTGCCCACAACCAAGGTACCTGCCCTTGACCGGAATCGAACCTGGGACCTTTCAGTTCACAGGCTGACGCTCTATCCACTGAGCCACAACGGTTTCAGCAGTGTCCCCATTTTGCATATGAGAAAACAGAGGCACAGGAAGGTGAAGTCATGTTTGCGTGTATAAACGGTGGGGCTTTATGTGTTCCCCGGGGCAAACATGCCCTCCGAGTCTGTATTCTTTACCACCACCCTCTGCCAGAAAGAAGCGAGGTTTTAATAATAATAATAATAAGACAGGATTAGGGAACCTCACTTGATAGTTCATCAAAAATAGCTTCTTAATGGCTATTCCCTACATTGAACTGGCCCACCTAGTGCTGACTGGGTGGGAGCACCACAGCCTGGCTCTCTGCGTCTGAGTCTACCCCTTCTCCCCCACAACATCCCATGCAGACAAGCAGCAAATGCCATCTTAGGGAAGGAAGTCTGCTTACCTCCCTGCCCCCGCCCCGGGAGAGACCAGGGCTGTGGAGATATGCTCAGCTTTGTTCTCACAAGCTCACCAATTAATTTATTTTCTTTCTTTTTTTAAAAATATATTTTTATTGATTTTTCACAGAGAGGAAGGGAAAGGGATAGAGAGCCAGAAACATCGATGAGAGAGAGACATCCATCAGCCGCCTCCTGCACGCCCCCTACTGGGGATGTGCCCGCAACCAATGTACATGCCCCCGACCGGAATCGAACCTGGGACCTTTCAGTCTCCAGACCGACGCTCTATCCACTGAGCCAAACCGGTTTCAGCCAATTAATTTCTTTTAGTCCACCCCTGAGGAGTGAGGATAGGTTTTCAGTTGATTTCTATAGAGCAACAGTTCTCAACCTGTGGGTCGCGACCCCTTTGGGGGTCGAACGACCCTTTCACAGGGGTCGCCTAAGACCATCGGAAAATGCAGATATTGACATCACGATGCATCACAGTAGCAACATTTCATGGTTGGGGGTCACCACCCCTTGAGGAACTGTATGCAAGGGTAGAGGCCTTAGGAAGGTTGAGAACCACTGCTATAGAGAATGGAGGGGGATGGGGAGAGTCAGAGAGAGAGAGAAACATCGATGTGAGAGACAGATGATATTGCGTCCTGCACATGGGCTTCCAGGCCGCAGAACCGGGTGGAGGTCCGTTCTGCCACCTGTTGGCCGGGTGGTCTGAGAGAGCTCATGTTCTCTCCGAGACTCCGTGTCTCCATCCCCAAAACGGAGGTGAGAAGGCCCGCATCGTGTCGTCGTTACATTTCATTAACATAATGCGTCTGATTAAACGCGGTATTCCAGACCTACGGCTCCCAGGGGACGAATCTGACCAGTGGTTTCCTGATTGGGGTACAGATGGCTCTCCAGTAACCTATCTCTCGGCAGCTCCAGGATACCAAGGCGGGGCCTGCCTGCTTCCTGCCGATGGGGGACGTTGATGAAGTAGATTTCTCTAATGAACTCCAAATGCCCCTCTCCCAACGCTGTCTGTCTGGACAGCTGGTTTCCATTCTGTTGTCACAGAGCGGGACGGGAGGAAGGTGATGGGCAGGGCCTTCTGCCACAAGCTGGTTAACTGGTCTCCTGTCCCCTTTGCTGAGTGTCTTCCTGGAGCACAGCCAGAGTGTGTGAAAGAGATCATCTTCCATTTCCAGCGCGGCAGCCTGCGGAACAATCACGAATTTGAGATAATAAGCATTGTCGTTTATGTAAACACACAGAAATACAAAACATGCGAGAAAGTGCACAATGGTTTTTAATTCAACGGCCAATATCACCAACCATGACTCGAGCAGATATATGTATGAGCAGAGGCTATTTCTGTCTAAGAGGCGAGGAAGGCGTGGAAATATGCCAAGGTGTGAGTGGACTCATTTCATCAATCCTTTGTTCACTAAGTGCTCATTAAGCACCTACTGTGTATCAAGGACTGCTCTTAGTCGTGACTACACATGTGTGCTGGAGGTATTTCCAGGATACGATCGCGCACATTTGCCGGACCTTGACACGGTTATTTCGCCTAAGTTATTTTTGTTCCGAGTTTATGTATGCACCTGAACGCATTAATGTGTTCATCACTCATAGTCACCGTTGCCATGGTGATAGTAAAAGCTGGGTTACCGGTAGATATCCTGTTACTGCTTGTTAGTAACTGACAGCTACCAAGTGGATTCCTGGACAGGAAACTCGTGGCTCCTCCTCGGCGGGGACCACTCCCGTGTGACTGCTCTCAGGTGTGATGCTGCTACTAAAGTACAGTGGTACCTCGAGATACGAGTTTAATTCGTTCCGTAACCTTGAGGCGTGGGAAACTATGAGACGCTCGAGTCGCGGTAAACTGGTGGGTCGTGTGCAGCCGGCCGATCCGCGCGATGACTCCTATCTCAAATGTTGCTCGTATTTCAAAGCAAAAATCGCTCGCTCGACGGCTTGTATCTCAAAAATTTCATATGTTAGGGCACTCGTATCTCAAGGTACCACTGTATATGAAATCGATGTCAGTGATTATGAGTATTGGACGAATAAAATGGCATCCTCTGAAAGCTGGTAAGCATGTAGTGTCCATGGGATGGTGCTTTGTAAGTAAAAATAAAAAACCTGTAGGACTCAAACCTGCTTCCCATGTAGCCAGGTGTCTATTGTGGGTCCTTGGGAAAAGCAGGGGGTGGGGGATGCGTCAGCCCATTACTCGTCTCTAAGTTAAACTCGCTCCCAGTCTCCCCCTGCTGCAGGGGTCGGGAGACACTTAGGCCGGAACAGAAATTCAGAGTAGCCGTGCGCCTATTGCGCTTTTATTGGATGTCAGATCTTTTGTCTTCTTTTTCTTTAATTTTCAACCCCATTCACTGCTCTATTTTTTAGTTCTTCTGCTTTTCTAATGGATAACTAAGAAAAACTTTGTCCGCCCAGCTTTTATCCCATCCCCCCCCCCACCACCATCATATACTATAATGTCTTGTATGAAATACGATTACCATACTGCAAGTAGGCCCTATTGGAGCCGCTCCTTCTAAAAGCCACTTACACGGTTATAAATACATCACTTCAATTGAAGCACTAGTTTTTCCAACTCCTGCTTCTCCCCTGGGACTCCCCGCTTTCTCAGTGCCCCATTTGTCAGGAACCGTGAGTCAAGCATGTGCAGTGTGGAGAGGGGTCTAGCCACACAGTCCTTTGATAATCCCTCACAGTTTTCATATTGGCTGAGCACAGAGAGGCCACAAACCTTCTTTTTTACCCAAACATGTGTTTCAGTCCTTCCACACACTCACAGCGTTAGTATCAGAAGATGCAATTACGTGGCAGTTTTCAGAAGAAACACCTACGGACTTGTGAGGACAAGAGGAATCATGCAGAACCCACACGTCGTTACAGTGTGTGAAAATGACACTGTCACGCGCAGCGGGAACCCATATCTAAAGTTCACCGGTTGCCGTTTATAATCTTTTTTCATTATTTAAAAAAAAATATTTTTATTGATTTCAGAGAAAAGGGAGAGAGAGAGAGAGAAACATCAATGATGAGAGAATCATTGATTGGCTGCCTCCTGCATGCCCCTTACTGGGGATCAAGCCCACAAACCTGGGCATAGGCCTTGATCAGGAATTGAACCGTGACCTCCTAGTTCATAGGGTAGATGCTCAATCACTGAGCCACACCCGCCGCGATCCATCTTTGAAGAAATAAAGATTTTAAACAGGAACCATAAAGTAAACATAAAAATAACTTAAAGCCACCTTTGCTATTTTGGTATAAATGCGTAAGTTTCAACTGAGAAGAGATTTTTAAGATATTCTGAAAGCAAATAACAGAGAGAGCTTTTTTTAAGTACCTATTATTATGTTGATTTCTGGCAGTTCTCAATCATAATTGATGTCCACTACCATCCTGATTAATGTCGAGTGCCAATCATTTCTCACCATTGTGGTTTAAGAAAGGAGAAGCCCTCTTGGAAATGTACTTGCCTGGTTGACAGCTGCTTTTGAAGTTTACCCAGTTGAGAATCTGCTTTTGACATGTCTTTGTGTCTGTATTTTCATTGCACCCAGCTCTCTATTCCCACCACCACTTTTTAAAAATCTGCATCTCATCTTCTTCATGGACACTATACACATGGAAAACTTGACATTCCAGACCTCAGCAAAATATCTAGTTGTCTGTTCACAAACAGATGACATATAAATAGGGACATATAAAATTAGAGTTTTAAGTTTTGGATACTGGTGTACATCATATATTTAATATGAGAGGCCTGTTGCATGATATTCCTGCAAGAATGGGCCTTCCTTCCTCTGGCTTTGCTCCTGGCTGCCCAGGAGCCTGCAAATCCTCGCTCCCAGCAGAGCACTGCTCCTGTAGCTCGCTCTACCCTCCTGCCCTCCCTCTTCTATTAGGTGTCCTACCCCACCCGGCTGCTCTGTGCCTGTGTATACAAATTAATCTACCATCTTTGTTGGATTAATTTGCATGCTCACTCCTGATTGGTTGGTGGTTGTCACGGAAGTACGGTCAATTTGCACATTTCTCTTTTATTAATGTAGATGTGTACATATATATGTATATATATGTATATTTGTATTTTACATATGTGTGTCTGTATATATATGTGTATATATATATATATATATATATATATATATATATAGAGAGAGAGAGAGAGAGAGAGAGAGAGACAAACAGATATTGTAAGGCATATGGGAAATGGTGACAGGAGACTTGATTTGGGGTGGTGAACACACACAATATAACATACAGAGATGTATTATAAAAGTGTACACCTGAAATCCTTATAATTTTATTAACAAATATCACCCCAATAAACTTATTAAAAACAAAATAAGAGACATGGGGGAACTAAATGTTTCCTGGTTTAAAATTTGGGGAGGTATCATTTTCTGTCTAATTATTGATGATGACCACAAATAACATGTTTTATTGCCTTGGACACAAATGTGTGATAAATGCCACACATTTATCGCCTGTGGTAATTCAGAAAGTCCTTTGTATTACCAACACATTTATATGTATATTGGTTTGAAATAAGTATTATTAGAAGCCCTGATGGAGAAACATTATCTATATAGATTATTAATAATAAATTACAACGTTCGCTAATGACTGATGATTATAATCGTGTTGTATTCATCTCCCTTGCACGCCTTATGCACAGATGCACCATTTCTCTCCACTAACACCAGCAGCGAATGTTCTGTCAGCGGATGGACACTCATTAGTCTTGGACTGACTTGTTGGGTGTGCACCACAGGAAATACTTTGCTTTCAGAAAACAAGAAAAATAGGTTTATTTGTGTTATGCTTATTAATCTGTGCTGTTATTCAGTGTCTGGTAAATTAACGTTCAAGAAAAAATACTAATTTTTATTAAAATGTTCTATTATTTGATATTGACGATGACTTGTTTATTTCAGCCCTTTATATTCACCTGTCTCTGTCGAAATAAAACTACGTTTCTCTGAAAATTGAAGCTTTGGCGGCCCACTTAAACTTTAACCTTATTTATTTGGCCTGTGTTAGCCTTTGAGTTTGACATGCTTGAACTACACCAATTATCAATTTGTTGTAACCAGGACTCTACGTGCACCATTTTCTTTTTATATTTTTTTATTTTTATTATTTTTATTTTTTATTAATTTTTTATACATATCTCCCCATTGCCCCCCTCCCTCCCAGGCATACCCCAACCCCCCAGTGTCTATGTTCATTGGTTATGATTATATGCATAGATACAAGTCCTTTGATTGATCTCTTATCTACCTCACCTAACTTTAATCTTCCTGCTGTAATTTCACAGTCTGTTCGAAGCTTTACTGTCTCTGTATCTATCCTTTTGTTCATCAGTTTATAATGTTCTTTATTATCCACAAATGAGGGAGATCATGTGATGCTTCTCCTTCATTGACTGGCTTATTTCCAGTTCCAACCAGGTTGCTACAAATGGTAAGAATTCCTTCTTTTTAATGGCAGCAGAGAATTCCATGCACCGTTTTCTTAGGCCAACTTTTACGGGTCTCCTTCCTCCACCCCCTTCCCTCTCTGTTGTCCTGTGAATCCTCCTTCTGCAGGGCAAGCTCTTTGCCAGCCATCCCTACTCACCTCTGTCTTCATTTCTCTAAAGCTTCTACTTCCTTCCTGCAAACTACTTAATGATGCTGACTAATCTCTTCTTTTTCCTCTAGTCTCTGGCCCCCCTCTCCCCCAGGAGCACCCTCCTCCCACCCCCACCCAATCCGTCTTCACTGAGCCTTACTGGTTTTCAGCCTGACTTTCCTGACCTCTCCACTGTGGGGTGTGGGGGGCCATGGCAGCATGTTGAGGCTGAGGGGGTGCTGTGCTCACTTAGGACTGGCCCTGATCTCACCTGATCGCATCTACATTCACATGAACAGATCTTATACCTGTTGCATGACTTTGATTGTACTTTATATATTTTGCTTTCGGGAGATTAGTTATAATATGAAAGCTAATATGGGGGATTCTACGGACTCATATTATGGACTGCCCACTAACCTGCCAGTCTCCTCAGCTAGGTGGGGAGGGACCATCTTACGCCTCACTGCATCTCCATCCCTGGAAAAGTGACCGAAAGACACTGACTGCATCATTTAGAGTGAAATAGTTCATTATAAGCCTTAGTCTTATCTGATTATTCCAAAGGAAATGCTTTTCTTTCATTAGGGGAATGTAAAGTTTAATATCATTGTCGATGTTTTTCATCTTATCTACCTGGTAATATGCAATACACCCTTGGTCAATTCTCACTGGCCACTCTAGCTCTCCTAAGCTATTTTTCTTTGTCAGTGACATAAAATATATATTCTCGATCTTTCTCCTCCAAACCTGACGGTCCAGTGAGCATTGCTACTATTTCAGTAAGTCCCATCTCTTCTAAAATCCTGACGTTGTATTTTGCAAAAAATCTTCAAAAGTGAGTTCTCATCTTCTTTGAATTTCTGCTCTTCCCATCTCTCATCTGTAATATCGCGGATTTCTTCTGTGATTGTACGTTTCCTGCTCTGTACCACTGCTGGCAATCTTCAGTTCCAGCATATAAATTCTCTTATTCACCCAAACCTCTTCCCACACTCAGGGTCTTCCTTTATGAATGGCCTGCACTCTGGGAATTTGCTTACTGGACTCTCAAAAGGAATTAGACCACATATGAGTGAACTGCTGGTATTTTTTTTTACTTTTTTATTTTTAATGAGGCCATTTACTGTGGATGAAGAGTATGGTTAAGCCTCAGAAAATCCAGAATTGTCATTTCACTGGAAAATGGAAGGACAGCTTTCCAATTCATCTTCCTCCATAGTTTATCATACTAAATTCTTCAGAGATGAATGCTTTTTAACAGTTCCTGAGAGTTTCTGGAACTTATGAATATGTATTCACTTTAGTATTCTCAAATTTATGTACTGTGAATATTTATTAAGAATAATTCACAAAACACTGCTGAAGAGTGATACATTTAATTACATGTTTTGTTGTAAGAAACACTTTTAAATGCATAGAACTTTAATAAGCCTTTTAAGTATTATCTCAATTTTTTAAAAATTTGAATATTTAACAAAAGAATAGTTGAGATCGCATCTACATTCACATGAACAGATCTTATAACTGTTGCATGACTTTGATTGTACTTTATATATTTTGCTTTTGGGAGATTAGTTATAATATGAAAGCTAATATGGGGGATTCTATGGACTCATATTAAACAAAGGAGAAAAACATTTGTCTCAGAACAATATTCTTTATGGAAGGCAAATGAAAAAATCACTCTTTCCCAAAATTATGTTGTCTGTTTATGGTAATCATTACACTGATGCAGATTATCCTTCAATACCATTCCTCTTGCCAGTTTAAAAACATTTTGAAGAAAAATACACCAGGTGTACTTTATACTGTACATAGAGTATTCAGAGAGAATTACCCGTGTAACTCAGCCCTATCAGTTCAGCCAAAAATAAATGCTGTGCCTTAATGCTCTTCTCAGAACAAAGTACACATGAGTGAACTTTACCATGGGACTTTGTCTCATTAGCTTCCAGTGAATAAATCCTAGCCTCGATGACATACTGAGCTGGAGAACAGATATAATGAAAATTTTAATTTTGGATGCTTGAAAATTTACATTGAGCTTTAATACGAACCTGAGATTACTGCCTAAAATTGTACATTAAATAATATATTGGTTAAATCTCAAAACAAAGACTTATTTAAGGCAGAAAACTCAATAATAAAAAGCTCAAAGAGAAAAATAATATTATCTCTAACCTTACCACCTACGGTTAACTAGTAATTTAAACAGACTATTTCTAAAATCTTGCATAAGTATTTATCTATATATATAAAAGGCTAAGTGATTGTCTCCTGGTCTGACCAGCCAGTAGGTATGATGTGCACTGACTACCAGGGGGCAGACGCTTAATGCAGGAGCTGCAGTGACTTGGCAGTGGCCGTTCTCGGGTGACACACCCAGGAACCAGAGAGGAGGGAGCTCTCCCACTCTGGGACCCCTCGGGGGGATGTTGGAGAGCCAGTTTCAGCCCGATTCCCACTGGCCAGGCCGAAGGACTCCACCTTCCAGAGGAACCCTGGTCACTCTTCATATGCCCTTGGAGCTTAACCCTGCCCCATGTGGGGCTAGCTGGGGAGGAACCATAGGAGGGTTGCTCCAAGACCTGTCCAGCCCATCTCACCCAGTCCCTTCTAATTAATTTCTTTTCAACGTGCACGAATCTGTGCACTGGGTCACTAGTTATATAATAAGAATAGATTTCCATTATACTTAGGGTCAGGAAGGAAGAAGGGGCCTGCATCTTATATTCCTACATGATACTTCTCTTTCTCCTTTTTATAATTGGTGAGAAATTTACTCTTCCTCATTTGGCATTCTATGTACCAGTATATAATTATATTATCTGCCACTAATGTCTGCTTCTATCTTTCAATTTTCATATCTTCTATTTCTGTAATCTCATTGCATTGGGTTGTTAGAGCATGTTAAATAGTAATGGTGTCAACATTTATTATTATTATTATTTTAAAAATATATATTGATTTTTTACAGAGAGGAAGGGAGAGGGATAGATGAGAGAGAGACATCGATCAGCTGCCTCCTGCCCGCCCCTACTGGAGATGTGCCCGCAACCAAGGTACATACCCCTGACTGGAATCGAACCTGGGACCCTTCAGTCTGCAGGCCAATGCTCTATCCACTGAGCCAAACTGGCTTCGGCTATTGTTATCGATTATATTACATGTTCTGATGTTAAAATATTCATGCATTTTGGAGTTAAGGCCGCTATGCTAGTGTATTGTTCTGAAGAATTGCTATTTATTTTAAGACTTTTGGACCATATTTAAAATAAGGGTGTTGTTTTTATTGTGACATCTTGGTCAGACTTTGGCATCAACATCATGCTGCCTTTGCAGAAAGCATAGGTAACCGGTTAAGTGTGATGGTTAATTGTGTGTGTTGACTTGGGGTCGGGTATGGAGCCGAGCTGTGTGGTCAAATACTAGTTTAGATATTTCTGTAAAGGGATTTTGTGGATGTAATTAGCATTTGCAATCAGTTGACTTTAATCAGGGGATTACTAGCAATAAGAGGAGTGGACCTCATCCTATCAGTTGAAGGCCTTAGGGTCAAAATCTGAGATTTCCTGGAAAAGAAGGGATTTCGCTTCAAACAGCAACAACTCGTGTTTTTTTTAAAATTTATTTTTATTTTTTTATTTTTTTTATACATATGTTCCCATTGCCCCCCCTTCCTCCCAGGCATACCCCAATCCCCCAGTGTCTATGTTCATTGGTGATGCTTATATGCATGCATACAAGTCCTTTGATTGATCTCTTATCTACCTCACCTAACTTTAATGTTCCTGCTGTAATTTCACAGTCTCAGCAACAACTCCTGCCTGAGTTTCCAGCCTGCCTCACTGCCATACAAATTTAAACTGGCCAGCCCTCTCCCTCAATTTTTAAAACTTGGTTCCAATTAATTCTGTTCCTGAGCAGAGCCTCGGGAGAGAGAGTAAGCTTCCTTTCTTCCTTCCCTCTCCATTTCCAGAGGAGAGAAGTAGCTCGTTGGGTGGGAGGGAAGACACTGGTAGAACCTGTGACATCTAATGGGTGCGTACTCGTGTCCCTTTGAATACTGACAGTTGTGTCTCTTCCTGCCCAATCCTCAGGTGTCTATGCTGTCACTGCTGTTTTTATTAGTATATTGATTAAGTTGCTAATATGGTGTCACTGTAGGAGACTGGTGATGGCTGTCATGTTTTCTTCCCCATCTCAATGGGAAATGACCTTTTGCTTTAGGGGTTCCTTTGGTTAATATAGGATTTATACTAGGCAGTTTGAAAACGGATTGTGTAATTTGTAGAAGGAAGTGAAAAATAAATGAAAAATAAGCTCAGCATGTGAAGAGCTTCTTCTACAGTGGTACCTCGAGATACGAGTTTAATTTGTTCCGTAACCTTGAGGCGTGGGAAACCATGAGACGCTGGAGTCGTGGTAAACTGGTGGGTCGTGTGCAGCCGGCCGATCCGCGCGATGACTCCTATCTCAAATGTTGCTCATATTTCAAAGCAAAAATTGCTCGCTCGATGGCTCGTATCTCAAAAATCTCGTATGTTAGGGCACTCGTATCTCGAGGTACCACTGTATTTGGTTTCGTGTATATTTGTAAGAAATATTTTTCATTGACAGAAGCTTTAACGTCAGGTGTTGAAATGTAAACAGAGAAATAGTCATATTGCTCTATCATTAAATGTTAAGCAAAATTTTAAAAAAGAACTAAGCAGATAGTGGATAACCTTACCTTAGTAGGAATTCTCCATAAGAGTAATATAAGGAAAACAAAATATTTTTGAATTATTAGGATATTTTAAAATTATAAAATAAAACTTTTCCTGAGAGCCCCTGTCAAAACTTTTGGAGATCACCATACCATAGCATTCTTTGCAATTCTATATAATAAAGATGTAATATGCAAATGGTCGTTATGCTATGAAGCATTAATGACCAACCACATAATGATCTGATCATTGATCAGCGGAGGGTGGGGCAGCGAGCTACAAGTGGGTGGCGGAGAGCTACAGGAGGGGTCAGGGCAGCAGTCTAAGAGGGGTGTAGAGGAGGGTGGGAGAGCTATAGGAGGGGGCAGGGTGCAAGCTATGAGGTGGGGTGTGAAGAGCTATGGGAGGGCCAGGGAGCGGGTGGAGAGGTTTTGGTGGGCCAGCAGTGAGCTACTGGCGAGCTACTGGGTGCACAGATTCATGCGCAGGGCCCCTAGCTATAACATATTTAACAGAACTTTTAACACTACTATTATACTGAGCTCTCAAATTATTTTTTAAATATATGTTTTTTATTGAGTTAAAGGAGAGGGAGAGAGATAGAAATGTCAATGATCAGAGAAAAACATTGATCAGCTGCCTCTTCCACGCCCCTGACCGAGCATATGCCGTGACTGGGAATCGAACCGTAACCTTCTGGTTCATAAGTCATTGTTCAACCATTGGACCACACAGGTCAGGCTGAGCTCTCCAAATTCCTTGTAAGGGTTTTTAGCAAACACTAGCCTGAGGCTGAGAACTTTCCGCTTCAGGCCCAATGGAAGGGAAAGCCAGAGTGATGCTAGGAAGGAGCAGGAGGAAACAGAAGGGTCTCTGGGCAGGTCACTCTCTGACACTTCCCCTACCCAGAGCTGCAGAGGGTCTGGCATGTGCTGCTGCAGACAGCCTGCCTCTGACGTGGGAGGGGACACAGGCCAACATTCATTCGCTGAAGACCCGCTGAGCCTTTGGGCCAGTCAGGCACATACTAGTATGTCCAGGAGGCGGTTGATAGATGTATGTGTCAGGCGGTCAGAGGAGAGTCAGAGGAGAGATATTTATTTGATGGTTATGGCATTGGAAGCTAAGAGAACTGGGTAGATGAGGTTGTCTGGAGGAAGAGAATAGAATCTATTATAATAAAAGTATAATATGCTAATTATTTTTTTATTTTTTATTTTTTATTTTTTTATATATTTTATTGATTTTTTACAGAGAGGAAAGGAGAGGGATAGAAAGTCAGAAACATCGATGAGAGAGAGACATCGATCAGCCACTTCCTGCATGCCCCACACTGGAGATGTGCCCACAAGCAAGGTCCATGCCCCTGATCGGAATTGAACCTGGGACCTTTCAGTCCGCAGGCCGACGCTCTATCCACTGAGCCAAACCGGTCTCGGCATAATATGCTAATTAGACCTGACAGCCAAATGACCTTCTGAAGAACCTTCAGGACGAAGCCACAGTGGCAGAGCTGAGGCAGAGGTAGTCAGGGGCGATCAGGCAGTCAGGCAGAGTGGTTAGGGGCAATCAGGCAGGCAGGCAGAGTGGTTGGGGTGATCAGGTAAGCAGGCAGAGTGGTTAGGAGCCAGTGGTTCAGGATTGCAAGAGGGATAGCCAACTGCCGGTTTAGGCCTAAACCAACCAGCAGTCGGACATCCCCTGATGGGGTCCCGGATTGCGAGAGGGTGCAGGCCAGGCTAAGGGACTCCCCCTCCTCCCATGCATGAATTTTGTGCACCGGGCCTCTTGTGAGAAGATAAGAGAATCTCAGGCCCAATCCTGGATTTAGAGTGGAGGTAGCAAAAGAAAGTGTGATGACAGGGACTTCAGTAAACTAGCCAGAGAAGAGAGACAACAAAGGTAGAGACATGGATAGCGACAAAGAAAAGAGTGTTTAAGAAAGTGGGAGAGCCAAAACCAGTTTGGCTCAGTGGATAGAGCGTCGATCTGCAGACTGAAAGGTCCCAGGTTGGATTCCAGTCAAGAGCATGTACCTTGGTTGTGGGCACATCCCCAGTGGGATGTGCAGGAGGCAGCTGATCGATGTCTCTCTCATCGATGTTTCTAACTCTCTATCCCTCTCCCTTCCTCTCTGTAAAAATCAATAAAAATATATTAAAAAAAGAAAGAAAGAAAGAGGAAGGAGCTAGCACTGCTCTGTGCCGCTGAAAAATGGGGTGGTGGTGGGGGGGGAGAGGCTCAAACAGGGCTGGTGGAGTGGGTGATGATCGTTAGGGAAATAAAGGGGCAGAGAACAGATTGGTGTGGGCTGGGCAGCGAGTGGGTGTCC